>CM077155.1:5176042-5517701 GCA_039583875.1 Platanthera guangdongensis
ATATATTTGGACTAGTATGATCTTGCTTCTGGATTCCCTAAGGAATAGAGTCTTGTCTATTTTCCCCCTTGTGAACTTATTCTCAATGAGGAAACTAGACATGGTTTCATACCAAGCCCTAGGGGCTTGTTTTAACCCATACAAAGCCTTCCTAAGTCTATAGACATAATTAGGTTGAGTTGTATCAACAAAACCTGATGGCTGTTCCACATAGACCTCTTCTTTCAGATTACCATTCAGAAAGGCTGACTTTACATCCATTTAGTAAACTTTAAATCCTTGAAAGGTTGCATAGGCCAGGAACATTCTTATGGCTTCCAGTCTGGCTACTGGAGCAAAGGTTTGATCAAAGTCAATACCTTCTTCCTACCTATATCCCTTAGCAACCAGTCTTGCTTTGTTCTTGACAATCACTCCATGTTCATCCATCTTGTTCCTAAAGATCCACTTGGTTCCAATTATGTTGTGGTCTTTTGGTTTAGGAACAAGCTCCCAGACTTTGCACCTTTTGAACTGATTCAGCTCTTCTTGCATTGCCTCAATCCAGTGAGGGTCTAGGATGGCTTCTTCAAACTTCTTTGGCTCTACTTGGGATAGAAAACTGGAGTAGAGTACTGCATTCAGATTTCTGCTCCTTGTTTGTACCCCTTGTCTTAGATCACCAATAATTTGATCTGCTGGATGATCTCTTAGATGCCTATTAGCTGGAGGCATCCTGGCTTCAGGTTGAACTTCTTCAACTTCTTCATCTTGCTGCACTCCTTGATTTTCTTCTGCATTAGGTACATATAGTACTCCCCCTGGACAATAGCCACTATCTTCTACTTGTTTTCTTGCAGTAGATCCTTCTTCTATAGTGAGCTTGTCCATCTTCTTAGTTATACCTGTGGAGCTGCAAATACTTCTAGACAACTCATGGTTAATAAGTTTGGCTTCATCAAAGACTACATGTACTGACTCTTCTACAACTTGAGTAGTCAAGTTGTAGACTCTATAAGCCTTACTGTTGTTGTTGTACCCAACAAAGATCCCCTCTTGGGAATTGGCAGCAAACTTAGTCAAGTAAGACTTACCATTGTTAAGTATAAAGCACTTACAACCAAAGATCCTGAAATAGGATAGGTTTGGTTTTCTGCCTTTCACAATCTCATAGGGGGTCTTGTTGTGGCTTTTAGTAATGGTAGCCCTATTAATTACATGGCATGCAGTATTCACTGCCTCAGCCCAGAAATATTCTGGTAGAGATGTATCACTTAATAGGGTTCTACCAGCCTCAATCAAGGTTCTATTTTTCCTCTCAGCAATGCCATTTTGCTGAGGTGTTCTTGGTGAAGAAAACTACTGAAATATCCCAAATTCTTCACATAGTTTTATCATACTATCAGACTGGAATTCAGTACCATGGTCACTTCTTATCTTGACCACTGTACTGTCTAGTTCATTCTGAATTTGTTTGACAAAGTTATAGAAGATACTAGGTGTTTCAGCTTTCTGTCTAAGGAAGAACACCTAGAAAAACCTTGAGTAGTCATCTACAACCACAAAGGTATAGACCTTCCTACCTAGGCTGTGAACTGGCATAGGACCAAAGAGATCCATGTGCAAGAGGTATAAACACCTCACAGCATCTTTGTTTTCAATGCTACTAAAGGTGGATCTAGTCTGCTTGCCCTTTTGACAAGCTGAGCATATTCCATCTTTAATACACTTAACTTGAGGACTATTCCTCACTAACTCTTTGCTATAGAGTTTACCAATAGTCTTATAGTTAAGATGGGCTAGCCTCTTGTGCCATTTGACACAATGAGAGACTTTCTCATCATCTACAAGACACACTGGAGAACCATTGGTCTCACACATAATGTCTAGGCAATAGACATTTCTTTTTCTATAACCTATCAAAATGATCTCTTGATCATTTGACCTCCTGATATGACAACCATCTTTGACAAATGAGATGTCATATCCTACATCACTCAGTTGACTTATACTAATAAGGTTATGTTTCAAACCTTTAACATAAGCCACTTGAGTAATAGTTATATGGGAGCTAGAAATGTTACCAAAATCCTTGATGATTCCTTTTTCAGAACCACCAAAGGTGACTTTTGGACCATCCTTGATAGGTGTGTAGTCCTTTAGCAATCCCCTAGTTCCAGTCATATGTCTGGAACAACCACTGTCCAAGTACCATATTGGGGCATGGTCACTTGGACTCACCTGCAAAACAGATTAGTGAACCTTAGAACCCAAAGAATTCTTGGGTACTTGGTACTAGTTAGTTTGCTTCCTAACAAAGCTACCTGCAGGTTTTCCAACAGGCAGTTTGCTACTCACTTTGGCACTTGCATTGTGCCAACAGTCCATGGTAAAGTGCCCTACCTTGCCACAGCACCAACACTCAAACCTATTGTACCTTTGCTTAGGTACATTCTTAGCTGTTTTATCTACAGCTGGCTTGTTGAGAGCTGGGGCTTTGCCCTTGGACTTGGACTGAACAGTCCTAGCTGGTTTAGTAAACCCCAGTCCAGCTTTACCTTTTTGATGAACAAATTCATCAATTAAGGGTAGAACAGACTTTGGTTTAGAAAACCTATCAACTAAATCTCTCTCCTTCTGAAGACTAATCTCCAGACTTTTGATTTGATCATTCTTAAATCATATAGTCCCCATCTGAATCATAGTTATGTGCTTTAGTCTGGCTATTTCATTTAGCTTTTGATCAATCATCTTCTCAAAATCAGTTGCAGCAACTTTGAGACTAGCAATTTCCTTTGCCTGACTCTTGGCTAGGGACTTGATCTTCTTAAAAGCTTGCAACAGAACTTTATATTCATCTATCAATTGATGAATATCCCCTTCAGACTCAGATGCACTCTCATCACTTGATGATGATGAATCTGATTCTGAACTAGCACAAGAAATTGAACTTAAAGAACAATTTTGTACCTTACTAGGTCCAGGCTGCTCCTGGATTTTGTCATCTTCTGTCAATGCCATCAGTCCTTGGCACTAACTGTCCTCTTGTTCATATATAGAGTTCATGATCTGGATGAACTCTTCTTCCTCTTCCTCAGCAAACAGTCCTATGTATGCTTCAGCATCTGACTTAGTTTCTGATGAAGATATGTCTGACAGGCTCTTATCCTTTTTGGCAACAAAAGATCTTTCCTTCTTGCCCTTGAATTGAGTCTTTTTCTTATCATTAGACTCCTTCCTTTTCTCTGGACAGTCTGCAATAACATATCCTTGTCTGTTACAGCAATAGCATACAATTTTTGATAGAGTTGCTTTGCTAGACTTGGTCTTTTTCCTGTCTTTCTTTGATGACTTCTTGTTCTGATAATAGTCATCTTTTCCTTGTGAAGTGGATGGCTTTGTCCTCCACTGTTTCTTCTTTAAGAACTTCTGAAAGTGTCTTGTGAAGGCTGCAAAGTCCTCATCACTTTCACTGCTTTCAGACTTTCTACTTGCTGACTCATCTGACTCAGTCTCAGCTACTTTAGGAGGTGGAGTTGGTGACTTACTTCTGTATTTTTTGGGGGCTTCTGTTTTAAATGCCACTGTCTTTTCTTTATGTTCACTTCTTGTAGATTTCTCCTCTTCATTTCTCACCATCAACTGCATCTCATAGGATAGCAGTTTTCCAAACAGAGTTGGAGGAGGAATTTCTGCTAACTTTGTCATTTCCCTTATGGCATAGATCTTGGTGTCCCAATCCTTAGTTAGGGACCTTAGAAACTTATCATTTAATTCATAATTATTGAATTCTCTGTCATAGGACATTAGCTCATTCACAATCCTATAGAACTTCTTATAGCATTCAGTTATGCTATCAGCCCTACCTTGCCTAAAACTTTCATATTCTTGGTTTAATAAGGACTTTCTGTCTTGCCTCACTTCTTCAGAACCCTCCATATACACTATCAAGGTATCCCACATCTCCTTAGATGTCTTACAGTGTATTAAATTCTGAAAGGTAGCATCATCTATGGCACTCACAATGATATTCTGAGACATCTTGTCCATTGTGGCTAGAATTATCTCATCCTTTGTCATTTCAGAGAAGTTTTTAGGTGTTCTCTGATTTGCATCCAGGACTGAAACCTTCATAGGCACATATGACCCTTCTTTAACTGTGATGTAAATTCTAGGGTCTGAGGCTTCCATAAACAGTCTCACCCTTTCCTTCCAGATGCCAAAGATCTCTTTTCTACATATGGGTAACTTCATGGATCTAAGTTCCTTATGATTTTCTGTTGAACCCGTGTTTCTTGATTTTCTTGATTTCACTTAATCTGCCAACAGGATCTACTCAGACAGTTATGTCCCTTTTTGAGTAACCTGGCTCTGATACCACTTGAAAGATATTGTACCTAAACACCTAGAGGGGGGGTGAATAGGTGACTTAATCTTTTTAACCTTTTTAGGCAGATTTCAATTTATATCTCAGAGTATAACTAATCATCAATCACAGCAATCACAGCAGTCAATCAATCACACAGTGAACACACAAATTTATAGTGGTTCCCCAAGGTTTGGGTACATCCACTTTCCCACTTCGCCTATCTAGTAGTGTACTAGATTCAGCCAAACTCCTCTACTATCTCAGATCCTCAGATCTTACACTCAGAACCCCAAAACAGGTTCCTACAGCTCAGGCCCAAGGCCCTACAACTCAGTTTCTTCACAAAGCCTACACTCAGCTTCTTCACAAAGCATACACTCAGCCACAACAGGCCTACACTCAGAGATAAGAATCTCCTACACTCAGGCACACAGGCCCTACCACTCAGCCTTTATAATTACAGGCTTACAAACTCAGATCCCTAAGGATCCTACAAGAAATATAGAATACAAAATGTATCTACCTACAAATCTGAATAGAGAGATGAGTTGATAGGTTCTTGATCAGTTCTTGGATGAACTCTGCTGAGATCAATCTGACTTGGCTTTCTTCAAAGATTCTTGAATGTAGAACACAATAGGATTGATCTCCTCTGCAGCTGATCCTTGATCTCTACAACTTAAGATCTAGAACAAAGTCTGAACCCTTCTTCTCAGCCTGGTTCCAACGACTGTCTTCTTGGATGGAGCTCTCTCTCTCCAACTACTTAGAACTTTACTTGAAAGTCTTCAATGAATTGCTTTTCAACAACTTTGATCTTGTGTGTATTACTTGATGTGTTGATCATCTGTTTCTGTAGACAGTATAAGCCTATATATAGGCCTTCTTCATGGTAACCGGCTGATCCGGTCCCTAACTGATTTCTGACAACTCTGACAGGTACAGTAGACCGGCTGGAATGGCAGCTGTCAAGTCATCCAGTCAGTTCTTGAAATAACTGTAACTGTCTGAAAGTGTCGAGACTGTCTGTCTTTAAGTGTCGACACTTATAGTCCAAGTGTCGACACAAGTAGACTAAGTGTCGACACTAGCCTTCAAGGTGTCGACACAACTTCTTGTGTTGTAGAATTCACTTCTCGACACAGCTTCTTCATCATGTGTCGACACTGATATTGTGTGTCGACACAAGTCCTTGTTCTTTAGTATATTGCTGAATTCTTGTAAGTGTCGACACAACTCCTTGTGTCGACACATCTTCATGTGTTGAACTTGTTCAGTGTCGACACATATTCTTGGTGTCGACACTTGTCTTCTGTGTTGATACTTGCTGAGTGTCGACACTTCTTCTTATGTCGACACATCCTTCTTTTGTTGAGACTTTTGATGAGTGTCAACACATCTCCTTTGTGTCGAAACTTGTACTTAGAATTTTGTTGAACTTTGCTAAGTGTCGACACAGCTCCTTGTGTCGACACTTTCTTCATGTACTGAGTCTTCTGCTGAGTGTCGACACATTCTTTCTTGTGTCGACACTTTCTTCAAGTGCTGAGTCTTCTGTTGAGTGTCGACACATTCTTTCTAGTGTCGACACTTATACTTAGACTCTGCTGACTTTTGCTGAGTGTCGACACAGCCTCCAAGTGTCGACACTTTCTGATGTAGACACAGTTCCTCTGGGTGTCGACACAACTGCTAAGTGTCGACACTGCTTCACTGCACTTTTCTTCATTGAGTGTCGACACAGCTCCTTGTGTCGACACTTTCTGTCTGGTGTCGACTCTGCATCCCTGGTGTCGACACAAGCACTCCAAGTGTCGACACAAGTATTCTTAAGTGTCGACACTTTGCTCCTGGGTGTCGACACATGGACTAAGAAACTTTCAGCTTTTCCTGAAAATACTTAACCTGCACAAGGCAACTCAAAGTACATCAAATACATTTTGATGTATATCATTGAGTAGGGTGAGGCTTCTTCAAATTAGGTACATTTAAACCAATGTACCCAACACAAGCAATACACTGGACAAATATCACAGAAGCAATAGAAGCCCTAGCTCTTGACCAGAAGAAGAAAATAGCAATCTGAAGAAGAAGAAGAACAGCTAATCAAAATCAAGAGACTTCTTCTGTCTTCTGCCAGGACTCTTCAAAGTACAACAAATCTTCTATCTGCCAAGAAGTTCCTGGAGTTCATCTAGTCAAGGCTACAAGTTTGAAGGTCTATCACCCTGTAGCAAAGCTCCATCTTTCCTAAATCATTCAATATCTCAGGGGGAGCCCTTTGCTAAAATCAAGATCCATAAAAGTCTTCTCAGTTGTATTTGAGAAAGAGAAGACAAAATCATTCTCTCACCCCCACTGTATAAAGGGTTCTTAACTTCCTTCAAAAGTTATTCCTGGTTGCAAGTCACCTGATCAAAAGACTTGAGGTTTGGTTTTTGAGCACCTAATCAAAAGCTCATTGGTGGCAGTCACCTGATCAAAAACCTGAGTGGATTCCAACCATGGTGGTAGAAGAGTGGATGTACCCAAGTTTAGGGGAACCACTATAAAATTCTTGTGTTGTCTGGGTTGCTCTTTCTTTTTGTTCTTGTTGTGGCTATGCTAGTTAGGATTGTTGTGTTTGTGTTTAATTAGTTTATATTTTGCAGCACCTGTGCTAGTTTATTTTATCTCAGGACTGATCAACTTTGCAGAAGTTTTATTTACACCAAAAAGCTTTGAAATTTAGAGATACTCTATTCACCCCCCCCCCCCCCTCTAGAGTATTCTTGATCTAACCCCTCACTTTCAATTGATATCAGAGAACTGGTTTCGTCGAACTTAGAACTGGTTATATATATATATATATATATATACATATATATATATATATATATATATATATATATATATATATATATATATATATATATATACATGGACACATACACACAAGAGTATCGTCGAACGGGCTATGCCCGTGCTCGATGCTCTTGGGCGGCCATCGGACGCATCAGGTGGGCTTCACCTGTGCTTGATGCTTCATGGAGTCTTGGGCCGCATAGATGCGGGCTTCGCCCAATTCCACGCAATCCACCATCTCAGCACTGCACCTGCCACTCATGGCCTCCTGAAACAAAATCAAATAACCATAGGGCCTCGGGGCCGCGAGTGGCGGGTGCGGCGTCGAGATGGTGGATTGCATGAAAGCGGGTGAAGCCCGCTTCTATGCGGCCCAAGAATGCCCGAAGCATTAAGAACAGGTGAAGCTCGTGCGCAGGCGGGCGGGGAGGAGGAGGAGGAGGAGGAGGAGGAGGAGGAGGAGGGGTACACTGGTGGAGGGGGGCAGGCCAACTGCCAGTCCCCGGCAACCCTGTCATGAACAACCAAGCAGAGTACAAAGCCATGGCAGCCGGCTTGCGTTTTGCCAAAGAGTTGGGAATCTAGGATCTTAAGGTCTTCACCGACTCAGTTGTGGTTTCTTCGTAAATCAAGAAAGAGTTCGAGGTGCGCGCCCCATCCTGTAGTGATGCATGGCAAAGGTGAAAGGCTTAGTGGGAGGTTTGCAATCTTTTTTCACCGAGCATGTTCCCAGGGAGGAGATTTCATAGGCAGACTACCTATCCAAGTACGGCTCTAGGGCTAGTAGAACTATGACAGAGTTATTTTGATCATCCGTCGAGGAAGGGGAGATGATGGAGATCGGGTAGAGAGCTTCTTGGAAGGACCCGTTCGTTACTTTCTTAATGACGGGCCAACTTCCTGCTAGCAAAGGAGACTAACGGAAGTTTTGGTACAATGCACTCTACTATCTGATGCAGGAAGGAGAGCTATATTGCAAGACCATATCGGGCCCCCTAGCTAGATTTCTGTCAGAGGCATAAATCCCTTTAGTGCCCAAAGAAATTCATTCAGGAGAGTGTGACACCCACTCTGGGACTCGTACTCGAGAGCAGAGGATTCTAAGTCATGACTACTTATAGTCAACAATTTGGAAGGATGCAGAAGCCTTCTAAAAAATTTCTGGAGTGTCAACTCTTTGCTCTCCTTCAATTACAGCCAGCTCAAAAACTTCTCTCAATCACCTCTCCTTGACCCATCGCTATCTGGGGAATGGACTTGATAGGCCCTTTCCCTCAGGCTAGTGGTTAGAGGAAGTTCGTTCTTGTCTTGACAGACTACTTCTCCATGTGGATCTTGTAGAAAGCTCTTGCCAAGACCACATTTAAGATCGTGAAGAAATTAATCTGGGTATAAATCTCCTATAAGTTTGGGATCCCTCTAGCCATCACCATCAACAATGACCCGCAGTTTGCCAGTTTGGAGCAGGAGAGAAGAGATAAAGAGATATATCCTCCAAAATACTCACGAGCAAGACTTAGAAATTGCAAAAAACTAGTAAAGACTCACCTACCCCTTCTATTTATAGGCGGAGGCCAAAGGGGAGGGGGGGTATAACAATCATGCACGAGTGTCAAACTAATTTGCTATCTACTTGACGAAGCGGGTAAAGTAGCTTGAATCCTAACCCGTGTATATGTTGACCAGAATATCGCCAGTTCGTCAAAACCTGTACAATCAGTCCAAGAAATTGCAGAATGAAGACAAGTATCAATGCAGAAAATTATATTCGCAAACTCAGTGCGAGATCCAAACTTGACATCACCATTAAAGAATATTACAGAAAATTGTTTGAGATAATGTAGCCAACAACAAATAAAGAAAAAGACGAAAGATAAATCCTAGTTTATAGGCAGTCGCTGCTTTGGAAGTGGTGGATGCTGCCCAACGCAGCCCATGCCACACGCTCGCCGTTAGTGCTAACTCACCACGACCATTACATCATCGCCGCGTCACAGTTGCTCCTCCATTCTCACTTACCGACCAGCAGAACCCTTGCTCTCCCGCATCCCCGTTAGCTCCTCGTGATGGAGTTGCTAGCGATGCTAGGTCATGGTTTTTCGCTGCTCCAGCTCGTTGATCAAAGGAAAGTGGACTCAGAGCTAGCAAGCTGCTCCGACAACTCTTCCTTCCTTTCCATCCTCATCGCCAGTGCTGAGATACGGTGATGAGGCTCGCAGATAACGAGTTGGTTGAACTTCACCTCCAGCCCCATGTAGGCACGGGCAGTGGCCTGGCAGTACTCATAGGCCTGGAGCTCGAGAAAATCAATGAAAGCCACTTCCAAGGTTGCAGGGCGACCAGTAAAGTAGAGAAGAAGTCGCGAAGTCATAGAAGCCGCAGTGTATTAGCAGTCAACCAGTTCGTCGTCAAGCGATTTACCTTATCGAGAAGATCGAGATTAGCGAGGGGAAGGTTTGCGGAAAGATGATTATCACTAGCTCGATGACGAGCCTCCCGACACTCGGTGGCCTACCCCTAGCAGCAACCTCCAGGTTCACGACCTTTGGTCCTCGGCAGGAAGTAGTTCGGGCGCCTTCCATTCTGATCTCATGACGAGCTCTTGGGTGGATTCGGAGTGCCGTAGGTTTCTCTGAGCAGTATTTGGGGCGAGCTTTAGTACTCGGTGGCAAAGGATGAGTCGGTGACAAAGGAGGAGGCGATGGCTATAATATCCCCCGCACTTCTAGGCCCCATAAAGTTAGGGTTAGGGATTGAGTGTTGCATGGAGGCCCTAATGTGACCCTAGCTCAGATTGAGCTTAGGCAAATTTCTATGTGTACCGCCAGTGTGCACAAGTTAACCCTAAGGTCAACCATGGTCAAATTAACCCTAAAGGCTAAATGAGATCCCAAGTCAATTCAAGTGGGCTAAGGCCTTGCGCAAGGCCCATCCTAAGGCCCAATAAATTTTCAGATTTATTTAATCTAATTTATTATCTTAATTAGGCGATTTAATGAGGGTAATTAGGACGGAAGTTTCATTTGGAGGGGAAATAATGGAGGGAGGCCAAGTAGCACTCCCTTCTTCTTCCCCAACCCCTCCTTTCATCTTCCCTAATGAAGAGGAGGAGGTTTCCACTAGTTATAGGTTGGCCACCATTACGGAGGGCCTTTAATGGCCATGACCATAACCCTTATAACTTGGATCTCCTATATAGAGCCCCTAAAATCTCAATTTAATCCTTTCATCACCTTTAGAGGGCCTCAAGTAGTCGAAATCGACTCTTGGATCGCTGCAAATGGTGGAGAATTGAGATCAGGAGAGGTTCTCCGAAAAATGCCGAAAACCATGGCCACCCACTGGAGTAGCGGAATCCAAGTCCGAAATCAGGCTTGTTTCTCTGCCTCTCCCCTTGTGCTAGTATCCTACATCAAATAGGAGAGAAATTGAGCATAATAGAGCCCAATCCAATGTGAGAAAAATGGAGATTTTTGAAAAATTCCATGGTGGCGGGTTCGCTGGAAAACACCACTTTCGGCGGCCAAACCATCGTCGGGTGATAGCCACCACCTCAAAAGAGGTGGTGGTGGAGGTGAATGATAGGGGAAGTGGCCAGATGGCCTGCAAATGGCTGTATAAAAGCTATAGGTTGGGTGGATCCCATCTCGTGACTGGAGGAGGAACACAAATTCACCATAGTTGATTTGGATTAATATTAATTATTATTTATATTTTGCCCCCTTTAATATGCACCTTATGATGCTGACAAATGAGGCCTTTAGGTGCTGAACCATGAAATGTGTCCAACATGAAAAAGGTAACCATGTGAGTCTATATTAATTAGAAATTAAAATCTGGTCATTTGGAGTATTGTAGCTCCTTGTAGGGTAATTATTGTGGGACTGGTACTTATGATAGGACAGCCACTATTTCCTGAATAACTTTTAATTGGTTAAGGGGATTAACTTGAAAAAGTGGGGATGCATGAAAGGTCTATGCACAGAGTCGTGTGTGTGAGTTACATAATAAACATTGCAGTGCATAGCATGGCACAGCATATGCACTTGTAGATCCTCATCATATGAATTAATATGGGCTCTTTTATATGATGAGTTACTTTTTCAGAAACCTTAACTTATATGTTTGTATGGGCATACATATAAGTTATGGTATGTTTCTGTGATGGTATTGTAGTTACTTTACTTTACTAATTCTACTTAGCTCCTATTACTATACTTTTATATTGTATTAGTTGTTGTTCTTCTTTACTGCTCATACTAATACAGATCTACTAGAGAATTTTATATATCACTGCCACCTGCTTGTATATTCTGCTATATTAGTCCTCCTTTCTTCCTCCTGCGCGATGCCTAGGAGACGCGCGGGTGATTCAGGGATGTAGAATCTGAGTCTAGTTTAACTGATAGTCATTTGACCACATCATTTTAGGGACGCGTGGAGACGCTGCCGCAGTTCGGCCAGGCTCAGCCAGAGATTGAGACACTCGGATCTGAGGAGCCGGATCCGCTCAATACCACTACTACTACCCGACGTTGGGTAGATGATCATATGGTTTAGCTTTTGCATTATTTGTTGAGAGAGAGTGATATTTATGATATTCATGTGCTGGACATAAGCCCTATTACTTGTACTCTTTCATTTATCTCATGTGTACCTCTATTTAGTTATTTATATATCTATATTGTACGTGATGTGTGGACTAGTTTTGTTTCTTATTTCTTTAGTTGTGTGAATGATCGTGCTTGCTGGCAGGGTCGTTGTCTTATGGTGGCAACTAACTCATAGTTGGTGTCATTGTAAGGTGACAATCCTGGGCATAAAATCTCTTCTCGACCGTGCCCAATTCTTGGGAGGAGAGATTTTATAGTTGGTATCACCGTTCCATGATCATGAGCGAAAGAAGTCCACAAACCCCTGGGCTACCCCGCTTGAGCTTCAGTTTGCGAACAAACTAAGCAGCGGAAGCTATGGTGTGCCGATATGACAAAATCACATCTTTTGTCCACATAAATGAGATGAGGCCAACCTTATTTAACTATTGAAGTGTTTCAAACTACAAACTATGGTTCCCCCTTTACCAGCTCTAATTCCTTTTCTGCAGTCAGAGCTGGTCCAGACTCTCACAACCATCCTGGATGCATTTAGAGCTCAGTAGGTTCCATCACTGCAGCCGAACCCGAGCTCAAACTGGCTGACTACCTTCCGAGGCCTTTCCCCTCCGACTTTCTATGGTACATAGATGACAGACAAGGTGGAGGAGTGGCTGGACACTATCCAGGAGATTCTAGTGGGGATCCTTTGCCCGAGCAACTAGGCAGTAGCCTTGGAAGTTATGACACTGGTAGGCCATGCCAAGAGGTGGTTGAAGTCCCTCATGGATACCACCTTTGCTGATTATGAGTATTCCCAGATCATCTAGAATCGGTTTAGAGAGGACTTGTTAGAGCATTTTGTATCCCAACGGATAAAGATGCACTGGAGGATCGGTTTTTGCACCTCAGGCAGGGAAACTGATTGGTGCTGGAGTGACAGTAGGAGTTTTCACACTTGGCTGGATTTGCTAGTCCCCTGAGTGAGAAGGACTATGCAAAGAAATTTTATAGAAGGCTTCAGGACTTGCTTAGGAAGGATCTTCTATTCATCTCGGAGGCCAGTTTGGCAAAGTTTATCAAGACGATGAAGAAGTGTGAGGTGGATCATTTGATGGTGCAGGGCAGAGGGAAGAGACTGACTGAGGAGATGTATCATGGTGAGAGATGTAGAGGGCCACAACGGGGCAGGTTCATGAGGCACAAGTAAGGTAGAGGACGTCCCGTCCTGATGTCAGACCAGAGCAGTGACCTCCCGCAGTGCTAGCCCCACCACCACACATCCAAGAACCATAAAGATTTGATGACATAGGATGCCCTCTGTGTTGGATCTAGTGTCCAACCTTAGAGGGGGATTAATAAGGTTTAACAACGATTAATATGAGTTCGAATTATTTCTAACTAGAAAAACTAGTTCAAGAAGCTACCATGGGTCATTAGATAACTAACACACGAGAGTATATTACAGAACTCATTTTTCTGGGAAGATTCCTCCTTGTAAATCTATGCACCTTTCAGAGAATTTCAGGCTAAAACACACAGCATAATATGCAAGATATTACACAAAAAATAAATTTCATTCCAAAGTAAAATCAACAATTGTTTTTAAAGAGTACAAAACTTGATCTCTGTGATGCCGGAGATGGAAGGCGGTGAATAAAAACAACTTTTAGTTTTGTATACTGACCTGCTCCACAGACCGGTTGGCTCTCTCCCTTTCCCTCCAAGAAAGGTCTTCGAACTAGCTCTTCACCTCCACACAAGGAAGGGTCTTAGATCCCCACTAGATCACCCTATCAAGATGTCCCTTCCCTAGGATGAGTTCTCATGGAATCCTACCCGGATTACGACGACCTTCCCAAGTCGATTTCCTTAACCTCAAGCAAAATAAAGAAAGAGAAACAATACAATAAAGGTTTAAAGGATTTAAAATGATTAAAATCTCTCTCTTGACGATTCCCCTGTCGAGCGATCTGCGGTCGGTGCTTGAGATCTTCGTGTGCTTACAGCCGGTCGACTCTTTGTAGTCAATGTAGTCTTTGGATCGCCCGAGTTCTTCATACGCGAATGGGATGGAGGCAGTCTTATTTTTCTTGGACGAAGACGATGAAATAGACACGAGAGAGGCGGGCGAACCCTAGGAATCACAGAACTCTGTATCTTTTCATCTTAGTAAGGAACACAGAAAATGAGGCTCCTTTATATACGTATTTGTGAAAATAGGATACTGTCGGCGGTAAGGCTAGCGCCCGGGGGTAGTTTCATGCGCTTGATGTTGACAGCTGTCCTCCAAATTTGGAAAAATATTCAAAAAGAATAATTCATTTTTCCAATGCTAGCATGGCGCGGTAGGTAGGTAGAGCCCGTCAGTAGTCCATTTATCTCGATGCTTTTGTCTCAACGATCGTTGAGTATTACCGCGGTGCGGTACCAAGCTAGCTCCCGACAGTAGTTCAGTTGTCTTGACGCTTCACCCCGGACGATCGTTGAGTGTGTTATCACAGCGCAGTACCACGCTAGCACCCGACAATAGTCTAGTTGTCTTGACGCTTCTATCTCAACGATCGTTGAGTGGACTACCACGACGCGGTATCAAGTTAGCGCCAGCGCGGTTGGTTCCCAAGATCCTAGAAGAATTAATTCCTCGAGCTAGAATGGGCGGTAGGACTAGCGTGGCGCGGTAGATTCCTGAGTGCCTTGTCCATTTAATTCAAGCTACTGCTCAGCGTTAACTACTACCGCTCAGCGGTAGGTTCCTGAGGAGGGCTCCTTGAATTTCTTGGACCTTTAAACCTATACACTCTACCAAACACAAGATGTAATCAAATACAACATGGGAGTTGATATTATCGAACAAAGTATATATGAACCGTCAGCTCTAACAATCTCCTCCTTTTGATAATATCAAGTCTCATTCATGATATATAATAATGAAGTGCATGATACAATATATATAAGAGAGTCTTGAAAGCTCAGGTTTTGGGTTCTATATAGCTCCCCTACACACTCGCTCCCCCTATATATGTGTTCTACATGCTCCCCATCTCTACATGCACACAGTGAACTAAGTTCCCTCTACATATGATCTACACTTACACATGACTCATGAACCATCTATTCTCCCCCTTTGATATTATCAAAAGTGGATGGGCTAGACCATAGAAAAACATGCACATGACAGGAGAAACTAAACGCGGTATATAATGAGCATGAGAAAGAAAGTAAACAGTGCATGTTATAGTAGGTGAAACGAGAGGCGGAAACAATACGGGTGACCAAGCATGAAATTAGAGAATAGTAAGTATAGAGGACAAACGGATGAATGTTGTACATAGAAATAGTTTTAAATAACCGTTCAGAGTGACAAAAGATAGGACAACATAAGTTGACTAAGCACATAACGATGTAGAGTACAATGCTATAAGAGTTATAGAATTAATGCAGAGGTCAATGTACACATCATGAATAGAAATCATGTGCTCGAACTTGCGTGCTATAAATATACAGTGTCATTTCAGTCCAGTTCTTATGCATGGAAGCGTTAGATAGAGCAATGACGTGTGAACGTGTAGCATCAGAAGATAAACACCAAGTAGATTGAACATTCATTACATGGTTTATCTCAGTAAGTTAAAATTCTATCGCGAGAGAAATAAGGTGAAGATTCACGCCACGGTGCTTTTTATGAGATATCAAGACTAGAACTAGGGGGCACAAGATTAAGGTACTAGTCTATTCACAAGATCGAAATGATTTTTGGACCAAGGTGTTCATCCTCACAATGCTCATAAAGGCTTATCAGGAGGAGTGAGTAGTGTTTGGTGGTATCCTTGACTCAAGGCTTGATAGCATTCATTGTTTATTATTTATACGCGTTGAGCTATGAAATTCAAAAATTGTTTTGTTCGAATTTCAAGGACCCCAATTCAATCGAAATCTACCCACATAGATATATACACTTTAACTTGTATGCACATGACTTGAGCACTAGAGAATTGCCCCAAAATTCTACCCTTTATAAAAACACATATGTATCATGATATTGATTCTTCAAGTTATTACTAACGTGGTAGACACAATATCTCGAGTTATTACATGTAGGCATATACTTTCTACAAGAATGCTCCGTCTGGGAATGTGTGGATAGTGTAATGTCATTCCGCTATCTAAATCAACACATATACTTAGAGGTATATTCAACGAGCACCTATAAATTTGACACATCATGACATATGTAGATAATGTTCACAGGAAATAACATGTCTAAGTCCAACATTGTACGTAATCGTTATGCTCTATGTTTTAGCCATGTGTGACCTAAGAGTTAACAATCCACAGTTGTTTTGGTTGATTTAACAAAAAAATAAACGAAATAAACAACAAATAAAGCAAAAAACAACGAGAAAGTAGAAAGTAAATAGACAAAGACATGTTTTTTTGGATTTTTTGGGGGATTTTTCATTTTTTTTATTTTTTGTTATATTTATATATAAATATTTTAAAAATGGAAATGGAAGAAGAAACAACCAAAAAGCAAATGCACAATGACTAGGAAGAAAGATTCAAAACACTCGGCTCGAGTTGAAGTAACGAGAAACGTGCATCTGGGAGGGGTTTTGTGAATATGTCATCTAGTTGGTCGTTGGTGCCAATGAAGCTTACTCTCGCATTCTCTTTCTTAATGTGATCCCGAATGAAATGATGGTGAACATCAATATGTTTGGACCTTGAGCGATGCATTGGATTATTGGTCAAGTCTATGGCACTCTTGTTGTCGCACATAAGAGTAACGTTTCTAGAAATTAGGCCAAAGTCTTGTAATGTTTGAGACATCCAAAGTGCTTGTGCGCAACAAATCCCTAGGACAATATACTCGGCTTTAGTAGTAGAGAGGGCAAAATAGTTTTGTTTTCTACTTGACCATGAGACTAGTGCCGAACCAAGGAAGTTACAGGTACCACTCGTGCTCATGCAATCAATTGAAAATCCAACATAATCGGAGTCAGAGTACCCATGGAGTGTGAAATCAGTTGTGTGTGGGTACCAAAGACCAAGAGTTTGGGTGCCTATAAGATAACTAAAGATATGTTTAACCGCTTTCAAGTGTGATTCTTTAGGATCGGCTTGATATATAGCACATAGACTCACCGTGAATATGATATCGGGCATAGACGCACTTAAGTAGAGTAGTGATCTGATCATTCCTCTAAAGATAGTTTGATCCACCAAAATTCCACTTTCATCCTTTCCTAATTTTAGAGATGCACTCATTGGAGTCTTGACTTGTTTCAGAATCTCAAAGCTAAATCGGACAAGCATATCTTTTATGTATTTTGATTGACTTATAAAGATTCCATCGTTACGTTGAGAAATATGAAATCCTAAGAAATAAGATAACTCTCTAACTAGACTCATTTCAAATTCAGACTGCATTAAAGTAACAATTTCTTTGCATAATATATCATTTATTGCCCCAAAAATAATATCATCCACGTAAATTTATAAGAGAATTAAATCATGATTCTTGTGCTTCACAAAGAGAGTGGTGTTCTCCCTACACATCCTTAACCCATATACAAGTAGAAAAGTCGTGAGCCTATCCTACCAAGCACGGGGTACTTGCTTCAATCCATATAAGGCTTTCACCAACTTGTATACGTGATTCGGGTAGTCAACGTTCTTTATTCTGGGTGATTGCTTGACATACACCTCTTCCTTAATATATCGGTTCAAGAATGCACTCTTAACATCCATTTGATATAATTTAATTTGTTTAAACTTGCAAACGCTAAGAACATACGAATCAATTCAAGATGTGCAACAGGTGCAAATGATTCCTCAAAATCCACACCTTCTATGTGCGGGTAACCTTGTGCCACCAACCTAGCTTTGTTTCTAGTTATCCAAGAGTCACCATCAAGTTTATTCTTGTAAACCCATTTCAAGTCAATAACTGTATGGCTATCCGGACGCTCTACTAACACCCAGAGTTTACTTCTCTCTAATTGGTGTAACTCTTCAGTCATTGCCAAGAACCACAATTCATCCTTTAAGGCTTCTGAGATGTTCTTGGGTTCAATTTTAGATAAGAAACACAAGTTTGAAAAGGATTCATGTAATGCTGATCGAGTTCTAATCCCATGTGTGGGCTCTCCTATTAATAGTTCTTGTGGATGATATTTTAAGATATTTAGAGTACTTGGAGGCCTATATTCATCTATATGAATTGGAACTTCATCTGACACATCTTTCTCCACACTCTTAGTTTCTAACTATGCATTGTCATAAATTTCCTCTTCGTTTTGCCTAGGGACTATGATTGGTGAATTTTTGTTAAAGTGGACGTGAGCCGATTCTTCAACAACTAAGGTTTGTTTGTTATAGACCCTATAAGCATGACTCGTACTAGAATATCCTAACAGGATGCCATGGTCTGATTTTTTGTCAAGTTTTCCTAACTGATCCTTAGTGTTTAGAATGAAACACGGGCAACCGAAGATTTTAAAATATGAAACTGATGGCTTACAATTGAAATAGAGCTCATACGGAGTAAGCTTAAGAATGGGGCGAAGCATGACTTAGTTCATCACATAACATGTCGTGTTAATCGCTTTAGTCTAGAAATATTGAGGCAAACCGAACTCGGCGAGCATTGTGTGTGCTAACTCTTGAAGCTTGTGGTTCTTTCTTTCCACTACCCTATTTTGTTGAGGAGTGTGTGGGGCTGAGAATTCGTGTTTAATTCCTAAATTATTACAATAGTTTGTGAAATTTTCATTCTCAAATTCCCCCTTATGATCTGACCATATGCATTTTTTTAGTTCCTTATCATTTTGGAGTCTAGTGCATAAATTAGTGAACTCATGGAACAGGTCGAATTTGTTCGTAAGGAAAATCTTCCAACAGTAACAGGAGTAGTCATCAATATGAACAAAGGTGTATCGTTTTCCTCCTAGACTACAAGTGCTAAGAGGACCAAACAGATCCATGTAAATGATTTCAAGTGATCTAGTCATGGAAATATCATTCTTATTATTGAACGAGGTTTTAATGAATTTCCCTTTTTTGACATGGAGTGCATAAAGAGTTTAAACTACCGCTTAGTTTTGGAAGTCCACGAACAAGTTTATTTTTTGATAGTTTGACAATAAGTTTACTTACTGAGTGTCCTAGGCTCATATGCCAAAGATATAATTCCTCATTCTTGGTAACTAAGCATTTCAAATCTGAAGTAGATATATCCTCAAAGCTAACAGTATAAACATTATGGGTTCTACGAGCAACATGTAAAGCACTATTAGTTTTAGCATCTATAATTTTATAGGTGTTTGTAGAGGATTCAAATATAACATTCAGGCCCTTATCGCATAGTTGGCTAATAGAAATTAAATTATGCTTAAGTCCATCAACAAACAGTACATTAAAAATTGAAAATACTTTGTTACCTATGGTGCCGATTCCAAGTATGCGTACTTTACTATTGTCCCTAAATATCACCATTCCTCCCTTCTTCTTCTTCAGGCTAAAGAACTTTCCTTTATCTCCTATCATGTGCTTGGAACACCTAGATTCCAAGTACCACACGTTCACCTTGTCCTTAGCCTACCAACACACCTAAAATAAGATGAGGGTAAAGATCAGGTTACCCAACTTGCTCAACCCATACGATAGGTAGAAGACTTTGATAGCCAGACTTGCATAGATTTCTTGTTATCTTTCCTCAAACACGACCCAGATATGTGACCAGACCTCTGACAGTTTGCACACAAAGCATAGACAGTGGATGTTGTCTTTATCGTATTCTTATATCTCATGCTTGAGGATGGGGATAAACTTTCAGAACTGTTGACCACATTGGGTAATTTCTTATGATTTGTTTTAGTCTTAGCTTGACCATGATTTTTGTGTGGTGGTAGCGTTGGACTTACATATCCTAGTCCAAATTTTCTAGATCCATGACATTGTGCACCCAACAACATGTTCAGTGATTTTTGACCCATTCCAAATTTTTAGATAGCAAAGTTGAGATCATGGATCCTTGCCTTTAGAGCAGTGTTTTTTGTAACTAGCATAATACACCGATTGGCAAACTGTTGTGTACCTTCCTCTATTTTGACAAGAGACATTTGAAGTCTTTTCTCCAAGACATTTTTTTCATTGGTGAGATTATTGGCTTTCAACAATGTCTCGGAGAGACTTGCTTTTTGCTCTTCGATCGTTGCCATCAAGTGAGGACACTCTAGGTACTCGATCTTCTCTTTGTCACATTTTATTAACTCATTTTTAAAATTTTCTAAGTCCTTTTTAATTCTCTTATTTTTCATTTCAAATAGACTTCTTCTCAAGTATAACACTATCTAACTTCTCAGATAGGTGTTCATAAATCTCAAGAAGTTCATTATAGCAGGGTGGAATTATGTTAGTGTCGCTTTGGACACTAGACTCATCGTCAGAGTCAACTTGATTTCTCCCCATTAGGCACAGATTTGCCTCATCCTCACTACTCTATTCTGAGGTGCTCGACTCATCAGATCCATCCTCGTCCCAAGTGAGCGCCTTCAGCACCTTCTTTTTCCCTTTGTGCTGGCTTTGCTTCTCCTTTTCCTCGTTCTGAAGTCTTGGACATTCCCTCTTTATGTGCCCGGGCTTGTGACAGTGATAGCACTCATGCTGGGACTTCTCATCATCGTTCTTCGTCTCCATTGACAGCTTGTTCAACCTCCTGGCTTCTTCAGTTCCTCTCTTCAGAAATTTCTTAAATTTTCCCTGCCTCTTGGGATTCTTCATGAACGTTTTGAATTCTTGGACACAAAGGCTTTCCTCATCATCTTCCTCAGATTCTTTAGCAGCCTTTCTCTCCCTTGTGGCCTTCAGTGCCAGCCCCTTCTTCTTTATCTCCCTGGGATACTCCTTAGCTTGAATTTTCAATTCAAGTTCACGTGTAATCAAGTTTCCAATGATGCTCTCTATCTCCAGGGTGCTGATATCATGTGATTCAACAATCACAGTCACCTTCGGGTTGAAGCGAGGAGGCAAAAATTGCAGGATCTTTCTCACCAGATCTCCATTTGAGTAGCTCTTCCCGAGGGATCTTGAGGTGTTGACAGTCTTGGTAAATCATGTATACATGTTGTCTACTTCCTTGTCGATCTCCATCCAAAATTGTTCATATTTCGATTTGAGTCGGAACAACTTCGACTCCTTCCCCTGCGAGATACCTTCGTGAGTAAGCTCAAGTAGACGTCATATATCATATGCAGTTTCACAGTTACAGATTCTATTAAATTCAGTTTTATCCAATATGCAAAATAAAGAGTTCATTGCTTTTGCATTGTTCGTAGATCTGAGCTTAGTAGCGTCAACCCATTTATTATATGGTTTGTCTAAGACAGTATCACCTATGGTGGTAGTGGGTGCATTGTATTTTTCCTCGATAATGGCCGACACATCCATGCTTTGGGTCATCTGAAAAATTTTCATTCATGTTCTCCAGTGATTGTAGTCACTCCCTAAAAGAATTGGATTCAATATATCCTAAACACCTAGAGGGGGTGAATAGGTTCAATTCTTTTTTTTATTAAGGCAGATAGTATATTTTACTAGTATTTAATCTATGTATCAACTATCACAGCATAGATTGAAAGAAAACACAACCAACACAGCATATACACAGATTTATTGTGGTTCCCCAAGTGATGGGAACATCCACTTTCCCCCTTCGCCTATCTAGCAGTATACTAGATTCGGCCTAACTTCCTTCTTCCTTCTCAGATCTTACAACTCAGAACCCAGAATGGTTCCTACAACTCAGACTTCAGCAAGCCCTACAACTCAGATTTTTCCAGAGAATCCTACCTCAGAGTGAGTTCACACTCCTACAACTGGGCTATCAAGCCCTACCTCAGCCTTTTCCCATGCCTAAAACTTAGAGAAATTAATCCCCTACCTCAGCCTTTATAAACTTAAGCTTACAGCTCAGAGAGATAACTCTCTTACACTCAGATCTATATAAGATTCTACAGTGAAAATTTGATTATAAGAGAATAATTCCTTCACCCAGGTAGAGAGAGAAAAGGGTGAAGGCTTCTTGATCAGTTCTTGATAGATTTGACTGCTTAAGATCCAACCTGTCTTAGCTTCTTTAAGGCTTCTTGAATCTGAACATAGTAAGGTTGATCTTCTTATGAAGTTGGAGATGATCTTCAATCCAGCTTCCTTCAGAATTTGATCTAAAATCTTCTAGCAGACTTGTTCAGAATCTGCCTTTTTGATGACTTGAAGATGACAAATCCTTTCTTCTTAGATCTTTCTCTTCATTCATTCACTCCCTCTTTGATGATAGAGTATGTCTTTATATAGGCCCTTCTGAGGTTACCGACTGATCCGGTTCATAATGGCCTTCTAACAACTCTGACAGATGCAACAACATTATTAGTTATGACAACTGTCAAGTCTTTAGTCTTGACACCTGATGCCTCAATGTACTCTATCTCAGCAGAACAATGTCGAGACAATACACCAAAAGTGTCCACATAAATAGACCATGTATCGACACAATTCTTGATGATGTCGACACACCACTCGTAGTGTCGGCATAGCCCTTCTTTATCTTCTTGACACGGCTTCTATGGAATGTATCGACACAAGTCATGTGTGTCGACACAGCAGCTTCTAGCCTCGACAAAGTTGGTGTTGATAGAATTCTGGTGTGTGTTGACACAAGTCCTGTGTGTCGACAAAATTATTGTCGACAGAATTCTGGAATGTGTTGACACAAGTCCTATGTGTCGACACAGTTGTTGTCGACAGATTTTCTATGTGTTGACACAAGTCCTGTGTGTCGACACAATCTGGCTCCCGGTGTGGACACAGCATTTCCCAAGTGTCGTCACAATTCTTCCCAAGTGTTGACACAATTGTTGACAAGTGTCGACACTTTAACTTAGAAACTTTTTCTGCATTTCCTTAACCTGCACATTGAAACTCAACACACCATCCAATACACATTGATGAATATCATTGAGTTAGGTGAGCCTTTTCCAAATCTGGTACATATTTTCCAATTTAGCCAACAATCTCCCCTTATTTGGAGAAGTCATAACTCTTAGTCAATGATATACACCACTTGTAATAAAACAAAGATTATGATGTAAACATTTATTTCAAAGATAAGAGTAACCATAAGAAGTCATAGCATGTATCAATATTATCACAGAATGTGTTATAACATAATAAACATGCATCACAAAATTTTAAGTATCAAATATCAAATTAAGACAAAACCAAGGAATTTATTAATATATGTTCAGCAATACAAGGATTTAGTCGAAAATTTTACATTAACCTAAGCCTAGATCATCAAATTCTAGGATTGATCATGCTCTTTGATAACAATTCCTTTGTCAGACTGAATCCTAGCTTGTACATTGGCTTCAGTGTCATCAGCAGATTTCTTTTCTTTATGATCCTTCTTTTTTAGCTCTTCAGCCTTGATCTTTTGCCTTTCAAAGTAATGATAAGGCTTGGGAAAGTATTTGCTTGGCTCCACAAAAGTAGCAGGTATCTTCCCAGCTTTGAGGTCTCTTCTGAACTGATAAATGGCATCTTGTCGCTTCTGATACTTGCTCTATTCTTGCTCAGAGTACCACTTGCCTCTATCATGCATGTTATCTTTAACAGCTTGCCAGGCAGTGAGAATAATGTTTTTGGAGGTGGGACTCCATTTTTTAAAATCAGGCTTTAATGCAGCCTGCTCTCTAAACCTTTTCTTAGAAAGTTGAACTTCTTGCTCTCTTTTCAAGGCAGCTTCAGACATTTCAACCTTTTCAATAATGACATTTTGTACCTCCTTTGGAGGACTATACATTTGTTGAACTGCATATTGAATTCCCTCAAAATCTGCAGGTGGATAAATGATTTGAGCTACTTCCTATTGAACCCCTTCATTTGAGGCAAGTTGAATGCCTAATTCAGCAGTGTTATCATCATTACATAGGGGTGGATAACCAAGAGTTGCTCTGATAGCATTAGTGATCTATTTAGCATGATCTGAGCCTGCATTGACTAATATTCTCTCCCTCTTTATGACTTCTCTTTCAATATGGTCTCTTAGATCATCCTTTTGAAATCTGACCTGATCTGCAAGATAATTGGTTCCTTATTTATAATAAGACCAGAATTTCTGCAGTTGATCAGAAATTGCCTTCAGTGAGGCCTGGATAGCAGAATGAACATTAGCCAAATCTGCTTTTATTTGTGTATCAAACTCAGACATGTCTTTAACCATGTGTGCAGTGAAAGCAGTAGCATTGTGTTTGAGTTCTGTGACAATAACATTATGTGATTCTGTTAGATTGTCATTCATTCTGATTTGGTTTTCCAGAACATAGCCTTATTTCACTGTCATGTCATCAATTTGAGTCTTGGCCTCCTTCTGTTGCTTAGCCAGGTAGACAATAGCATGACCCCCTTTTTGAAAGCATTCTGCCATTTCTTTTTTGTGCAGGTTTACTTCAAATCTGATGGATTTGATTTCCTGGGCCAGCTGAAATTGCAATTCTTTATTGCTCTCATCAACATATTTTTAAGGGCATTTCTTTGTTCATCCATCTTTACTTACAGTTGCACCAGAAGTGAACTGAATTCTATTGTTGGAGCTGGTATTTGGGGGACAGTCTACAAGGCTTTCTTATAGCCTATGCTCCTTTTCCTTAGTTCCATAAGTTTTCTCTTCTTTGCCCTGGAGGCGTCTTCATCTTCTGAGGATTCAGATGAACTTTCTATGTCCACAGTAACTTTTGGACTTGTGGCAATGATGGGCATCTCTTTCTCAGTTCTTGAGTGCTCCCCCTCAGTCCTTGCTCCTTAGATGTCAGGAAATAACTCCTTTAGAGTTACCTCTTGTTGAATTTAAACTGATGGAATAACAGTCTCTTTCTCAGCAGGTAGAATGTCTGCAAATGCAAAAGTCTCTTCCATGGTAATATCATGTGCGGGGACATTGTCTTGGTTGTTATCTATATCATTCATTAGCACATCCAGTGCATCATGCTCTGTTTCTTCAGCAGCTTGATTGATATCATGTACTACCTCAAGTATTGATTGAGTTGTTGCTTCACTGTCCAATGCAGCTGTTTGGACAGTTGGCTCTTCCTCATGAGCTCCCCCTAAAGTTGATGTTATTTGTGGAGCTGGAACTTGAGAGGGCTCCCCTGGATCTGATCAACTGGGATGGTGCTTATAGGAATCTGCTCCCCCTGCACCTGACTATCAGTGACATGTTCTAGAGCAGGTGATCTTGAAAGATAGAGTACCTAAACACCTAGAGCGGGGGGGGGGTGAATAGGTGACCTAATTCTTTTTGAAACTTTAATGGCAACAATCAGTTATATCACAGAATCTATACTACTTTTGCACAGCAATCACACAAGCATTCACAATCACAACACAATCACAGTAGACACAGAGTTTTATAGTGGTTCCCCAAGCTTTGGGTACATCCACTTCCCCTTTCGCCTATCTAGCAGTGTACTAGATTCGACCAAACTTCACCACTGTCTCAGAACCCAAACTGGTTCCTACACCTCAGGCCCAAGGCCCTATAACTCAGCTTTATCCCAAAGCCTACACTCAGCCACAAAGGCCTACACTCAGCCAGCAAGGCCTACACTCAGCCAACAAGGCCTACACTCAAAGATTTCAATCTCCTACACTCAGGCTCTCAAGCCCTACCCTCAGCCTTTATAATTACTGGCTTACAATCACTCAGATCCAAAGGATCCTACAAGTTAAAAATGATAATACAAATGATAACTCAGCAACTCAAAAACAAGAGAGGGGAGTTGAGAGTTTCTTGATGAGTTCTTGGAAGAACTCAGCTGGATTCAATCTGACTTAGCTTTCTTCAAAGCTTCTTGAAAGTAGAACTGAATAAGATTGACTCCTTCTGCAGTTGATCCTTGACCTCTGCTTCTTAAGATACAGAATATATCTGAACCCTTCTTCTCAGCCTAGTTCCAACGGCTGATTTCTTGGATGGAGACCTCTCTCTCCAACTTCTTAGATCTGCACTTAGACAGCTA
The DNA here is from genome assembly GCA_039583875.1 of Platanthera guangdongensis. Lineage (NCBI taxonomy): Eukaryota > Viridiplantae > Streptophyta > Magnoliopsida > Asparagales > Orchidaceae > Platanthera > Platanthera guangdongensis. The sequence goes on from CM077155.1 coordinate 5,201,908, forward strand.
GATCTTCTTGATTTGATACTTGATCAATAACTCTGTGAACCACCTTTTTGAATAACTTCAACTATTTGAACAACAATCTGAACAACAGTTTTTGTAAACTGTATGAGCCTATTTATAGGCCTTCTTCATGGTAACCGGCTGGTCCGGTCCATAACTGAATTCTGACATCTCTGACAGTTGCTGTAGACTGGCTGGAACGGCAGCTGTCAAGTCATTCAGTCAGTTCTTGAAAATCTCTAACTGTTTGATAGTGTCGAGACTTTCTGTGTTTAAGTGTCGACACTTATAGACCAAGTGTCGACACAAGTTGTGTAAGTGTCGACACAAGTCTACAAGGTGTCGACATAACTCCTTGTGTTGTAGATACTATGTCTCGACACAGATTCTTCTTCATGTGTCGACACTGAAATTGAGTGTCGACACAAGTACTTGATCTTCTGTAACTTGCTGTATTCTTCTAAGTGTCGACACATCTCCTTTGTGTCGACACAACTTCTTGTGTTGAATCTGTTAAGTGTCGACACTGCTTCTTGGTGTCGACACATAGTCTTCTATGTTGATACTTGCTCAGTGTCGCCACAGCTCCTTGTGTCGACACTTGATTCTTCTGTTGAGTCTTCAGCTGAGTGTCGACACATTCCCTTAGTGTCGACACTTGTACTTAGAATAATTTGATGATCTTGCTGTTCTTTGTTAAGTGTCGACACAGCTCCATGTGTCGACACTTTCTTCAAGTGTAGAGTCTTCAGCTTAGTGTCGACACTTTCTTCCTTGTGTCGACACTTTCTTCAAGTGTTGACTCTTCTGTTGAGTGTCAACACATTGTTCTTGGTGTCGACACATTCACTTAGTCTCTGCTGACTTTTGCTGAGTGTCGACACAGCTCCAAGTGTCGACACTTTCTGGTGTAGACACAGTTCTTCAAGGTGTCGACACTGCTCCTTGTGTCGACACTTTCTGTCTGCACTTTTCTTCATTGGGTGTCGACACAGCTCCTTGTGTCGACACTTTGTGTCTGGTGTCGACTCTGCATCCCAGGTGTCGACACAATGACTCCAAGTGTCGACACTGCTTGCCTGGGTGTCGACACAAGTCTTCTTAAGTGTCGACACTTTCCCTCTGGGTGTCGACACATGGACTTAGAAATTTTTTGCTTCAGTCCTGCAAATACTTAACCTGCACAAGTAAACTCAACAACCATCAAATACATTATGATGTATATCATTGAGTTGGGTGAGGCTTCTTCAAATCAGGTACATTTAAACCAATGTACCCAACAATCTCCCCTATTTGGAGAAGTCATAACCCTTAGTCAATGATATACACCATTCATAATTAAGATTACAAAATGATGTAAAGCAGGATTATATTCAGCAGGGTAAACATAAACATGTATAAATCACACATGTGTTCATATACATTATCACAGAACAAATAAGAAATAGACATAGACATATTCACAGAACAAACATGAAATAGATTAATCATATATTGTTCTAATATCTGTCTTATACATTTTCAGAAGTTCACAAAAATGTTTTACATCAAAAGATTACAAAATAAACTTCAAGAAAAATTCTAATTCTATTTTTGCTCTGGCTCCTTAATCACTATGCCTTTGCCAGCTTGAACTTTAGCTTGGACAGGAGCATCAGCAGTTTCAACATCAGCAGGCTTCTTGCCTTTCAGATCATTCCTCTTAAGCTCTTCAGCTTTGATCTTCTGCCTCTCAAAATAATGGTATGGCTTAGGAAAGTACTTGCTAGGCTCCTGAGCTGTAGGAGGTAGCTTTCCCATCTTTGCCTTCCTTCTGTATTGGACAATTGCCTCCTGTCTGGTTTCATGTTTTCTCCATTCAGTTTCAGAAAACCATTTGTTCCTGTCATGAATATTGTCTTTGGCAACTTTCCAGGCAGTTAATATAATGTTTCTAGAGGTAGGGCTCCACTGCTCAAAATCTGGTATCTGTTCTGCTTGTTCCCTAAACCTCTTCTTAGACAATCTTGTCTCTTCCTCTTTCTGCATTGCCTCTTGCATAGCTTCAGTAATAGGCTGAACAACATTTTCAATATGGACATTGTCCTTGCCCCCAGGTGGGCTATACATAGTCTGGACATCAGCATGAATCATTTCAAAATCTGGAGGAGGATAAATGACTTGAGCTACTTCTGGTTGCTCACCTCCAAGATAGACAAGGTTAATTCCAGATTCAGCAACATCATTGTCATCACACAGAGGAGGATATCCAAGTGTAGCTCTGATAGAATTTTATATCCACTTAGCATGGTCAGAGCTTGCCTTGACTAACACTCTCTCCCCCTTTATGACTTCTCTAGCCATGTGATCTCTGACATCATCCTTCTGAAATCTGATTTGATTATCCAAGTATCTGATTCCATCTTTAAAGAAAGGTTTGAGCTTTTGAAGTTGTTCAGATATGGCCTTCTGGGAGGCTTGGATAGCAGTCTTAACAGCAGAGAGTTCTTCCTGGAATACTTTATCAAATTCAGCTTTAATAGTAGCAGTGGAAGTAGAAGGTTCAGCAGCCTTGTTCTTTAACTCAGTGACAATAGCATTATGGGAAGCAGTCAAATTGTCATTCATCCTTAGCTGATTTTCAAGAACATATCCTTGCTTCAATGCTATGTCATCCACTTGTGCCTTTATCTTTTCCTGGTGTGTAGCTAAGTACACCACTGCATTTCCACCCTTGTGGAAACATTCAGTCATCTCCTTCTTGTTGAGGTTCATCTCAAACCTGATAGACTTTATGTCCTGGCCAAGATCAAATTGCAAAGATTTCTGCCCTTCATCCACATAAGTCTCTATGGCTTTTCTATGTTCATCCAGTTTAATCTGCATTGCCACCATTAAGGCACTATAATCAAAAGATGGTGTTTGTTGAACTATAGGCTGTGGTGCAATAGATTGTAAAGCCTGTTGAAATTTGTGAAGTGGAAGTGGGTGACGGGACAGGCCGCGCGGCCTGTGGCGGACAGCTTTGGCGGACTGGGCGGACTGGGCGGACTGAGGTTTGCGGCCTGGTGAAAAGTCTGGTGGAAGCCGACTGTGATGAGCGGGTTGTTGCATGGAGTCCGCGGTTTGGTGCGGCCTGGTATCTACGGATAGAAAGGCTTACGGACTGGTGCATTGCTCAGTGGCCGCGGGTGCAAGCGTGTGCTGACAGGCGGGTTGGCTCGAGTTCGCGGGTAGCTTGCGGACTGGCGTGTCCGCGGTTCGGGCTGTTGCGGACTGAGCTTAGGGCTTGGCTGGGACTGAAGAAAGATGTCGCTCATTATGTCGCCAAATGTCAAACTTGTGCTTTGGTGAAGGCGGAATTCCAGAAGCCTGGCGGTTTCTTGAAGTCGTTACCGATTCCGGAATGGAAGTTCGATGATATTTTCATGGATTTTGTGCACGGGTTGCCGAGATCTCAATGCGGGAATGATTCAATCTGGGTGATTGTAGACCAGTTGACGAAAGTGGCACACTTCCTTCCGAATAAACGGGACGATTACGTGGAAAGTTTGACAAAGCTGTATGTTGAACAGATTGTAAGGCTACATGGTGTTCCTCGTAGCATCGTGAGCGATCGGGATAGGCGCTTTGCTTCAAATGATTGGAGGCTGGTCCATCAGCTGTTGGTCACGAAATTGATGTTCAGTACGGCCTTTCATCCCCAAACGGATGGCCATACTGAGAGGACCAACATGACCATGGATGATATGCTCTGCATGTGCGCCCTAGATTTTGGGAAGAGATGGGAAGATCATCTCTACCTGGTGGAGTTTGCCTACAACAATAGCTACCAAGCGAGCATCGGTATGACACCATTTGAAGCTTTGTATGGTCGGAAGTGTCGTACGATGTTAGCTTGGGCAGAAGCAGGCGAATCCAAAATGTATAAACGTAATGAAGTCGAGGAAGCGAACTCGACGATACGCACTATCCAAGAGAGGCTACTGATAGCCAAGGATCGTCAAGCGAAGTACTACAACGCCAAGCACCGGAACGTGGAGTTCGCGGTGGGCGATTGGGTATACTTGAAGATCAAATCCTTCAAAGGCGTGTCCAGGATTTGGCGACTGAAAAAGTTGAGTCCGAGATATCTTGGTCCGTTTGAAGTGGTAGAGCGAATTGGAGAAGCTGCATATCGGCTAGCTCTTTCGGCAGACTTGGGTGGATTACATGATGTGTTTCACATCTCGGTGCTTCGGAAAGCCATCAAATATCCAGCTCAAGTGATCGAGACTGATCATGTGTCGGTGGAGTATGGCTAATGACGAAGGTTAGGCTCATTCAGATCGAGGATCATGCCGATAAACAGTTGCGGAACAAGATAATCGGGATGGTCAAAGTCCGATGGGACAACTGTGGCCGTGTGAAGCTAATATGGGAGCGAGAGCAGACCATGCGGGCTGAATTTCCCGAACTCTTTGTGTAACTGTTATGCAGTGCGTGTCACCTTGTCTTCAACGATTCTGAAATAGAACACCTTGTGTTTATTACCTTCCTGTGTGAAAATTTCGTGGACGAAATTTTTTTTGATGGGAGGGTTGTAACACCCCAAAACCCAAAATTGGGTTCAGGACGGGTGACACGCCCTGTGACACAGGCGTGTCACAGGCCGTGTCCTGCTCGGGTGAGCAGCCCAGGGTCTGGTCGACAAAAAGTTTGAGTGTACACGCCCTATGACACGGGCGTGTCAGGGGGAGTGTCTTGACCAAGCTACTACTCGAGTGGTTGTCTCGAGTAGGTCTCGAGTAAGGTCTCGAGAGAATGACACGGGCGTGTCATCCTTTGGACATGGGCGTGTCCCGTTCTGTACGATCCGAGTAGGTCTCGAGGAAATGTCTCGAGTAGGTAGAATATGTCTCGAGTACCTAAAGTACACGAGGTTGTCGGTCATGTGACACGGGCGTGTCATGACCAAGTACTCGAGTAGTTCTCTCGAGTAGGTCTCGGGTATGCCTCGAGTGAGGTACACGTCCTATGACAAGGGCGTGACTGGGCCTACACGGGCATGTACCCTGTCTGTGACCTGTTTTAGATAAGTCTTCATGTGCCGCTTAAGGTACACGCCATGTGACACGGGCGTGTTACAGGGCGTGTCAGACCTGAAAAGTCAATTTTAGAGATTTTTGTGGCCGTTCATCTTCTTCCTCTGGGATCTGATGACCCATGTGTCTCCTTGCTTCCTTAAGGCCGGGACTTGAGAAGAAATTCTTATTTGGATTAAATTTATCATCTTTCTAAAACATAGAGAGAGAAAGAGAGGAAGAAGGAGGAGGAGGAAGCGGGGCCAGCCACCTGTGGAGCTACGGAGTTCAATCTGAGGCGAGCATTGTGGAGGCAAAGCTGCTGCGGTGCTTTTCAACCGGCTAGGATTCCATGGCTCCAAAACAATCATCAAGGGTAACGACCTTTCTTCCTAGTCATGTGAAGGCTTCCTTTTTGGCATGTACATATGATTCCCCCACTAGAGGGTGGCTTATTATGGGAGTCCCTTGGGTTGATTCATGGAATCCCCAACCAGTTGGCATATAGATCCGAAAATGATGTACGGAATAGGCATGCTGTGTGAATCCCATCTGGACAAGTTGGTCTGTATTGGTGATGTTGCATATACGCACCGGAGAAGACTCTATGATAAACGCATAGTTTAGGAGTCGACGGGTTAAACCAATGAAGGCAGTTGCAGGAAGTACTGCAGTGGTAGTACAGGAAACTAGCCGTATAATGCTTGTGCTGTTGGGTTGTACCTGTGAAGGGCAGTAGCAGGAAGTACTGGATGGGAAGTCCAGGAAATACCCTTGTAATGCTTGGTGTTCATGTGTAGTACCTGTGAAGGGTAGTAGCAGGAAGTACTGGCGTGGTAAGCCTGAAAAATACCCTTAATGCTTGGAATGCTTGGTGGGTTGTGCCTGTGAAGGGGAGTAACATGAAGTACTGGCTTGGCAGTCCAGGAAAATACCCTCAATTGGATGCTATGATGTACGGTTAAGCCTAGGGATGGAAATTGAGTTCTGTCGCTAACGCGAGGCATGGCTCCTAGGTAACCGATGAATGTGAAGCCAGTTCCGAGAGAATGGGCAGGTTATGTGTGAGCTGAAGGGCTCACCTAAAGGAAACAGGAAAGGTGAAACTGACCCGCGCCTTTTTCTTAGCCGCGAGTACGTCGTAATCGTTGATGGCAAGGAGACTTGAGCAACGGGGAGTTGATGATTCGACCTGCGTTATGTCCGTCCGACGTAAGACCTGAAAGTGTGGTCTGTTGGAACGCATAGCAAGAGTCTTAGGCCTGCGCGCCATGATATAATGGGGGCTACGGGCCAATCCCGGGTCATTAAGACTGAAATCTCCGGTTGCGCGCCTTGGAGCAAATGCTCAATTTTACCGTTGGGTTGCAACCCTGATACGGTGGTGGGACCCTGGTTCGCCGGTACACCAAGAATGTGCCCTGAGTGCACGGATCGTCGGATCGCATGGCTGACGGTTGTGATGGATTGTATGTGCATGAGAGCACATTGTCTGAATATATATATCTGCCTGTGAAATGTTATGTCTGCAGGGAAGGAATACCACTACCTCGGAAAATGGGTAGGGTCGTTATAAAATTGGTCAGCTGAATGCTGACTGTTGCCTTGTTTGCCACTGTTGGGTGGGCTGTCCCTGTGCAGGTGCTGGAGAACCATACGGGACGCATAAAGGCTGAAGTCCCTGCTGATGTTGCTGCTGCTGCCGCTAGCCCTTGAAGGCTAAGCCTAAAATGCTATGTTTGTTTATATGTGGTCGACCTGCGCGCCAATGTGTATAGCCACTGTTGTAAAGGAATTGTAAGGTCAACTGACTTTGTATTTGGTGAACATTCCTGTGATATATAAATGTGGATCTTTATATGGTGGACATTCATGTTTGGAGTTCAGTGTCGTGTTATAAGCTTCTGCTAGAATGTTTTGTGTTAGAGTGTACAACTCTGATAACAACCCGTGACTTCCCCGCCTGTTTTGTAGTATATGGTGTGGGCCCCCGGCCGGACCTTCTACTATATGCTATACGAACGGATGGAGTCATTACACGTCGGGGCCTGATGTAACACCCCCTATCCGTCGCATAGTATATAGCAGTAGGTCCGGCCGGGGCCCGATGCCATATACCACAGACAGACCGGGTGGTTACGTATGGAAACCATCCAACCAATCTCAACGTCCTACACAGAGCATTCTAGCGGAAGCAGTTTATATAAGTTGTAAACAAGAACCCAGCATTAGAGCACGAATGTCCACTATTACAAAATTAGGAATGTTATACAAAATACCCAAAATCGGCCTTAAGGCCTTACAGAGTGTTTCACTTGAATAATACATGATTTACAAACCTCGGCACGCAGGCCGGTCATACATGAATAAAACAGAAACATATCCACTTGGGACTTCGAGGGCCAGCTTCGCAAAAAGGGCTTTAACCCGCTATTGACCGCTTGGTCCAGCTACACCTGCAAGCAACAAATCACTGCACGGTGGCAAAACAAGGCAACGGTCAGCAATGCTGACCAAATTATAACGATCCCGCCCCCAACTCGGGGCGGCGATGCTCCTTCCCTGCATTTCATTAGCATAAGCGAGCAATTTATATAACCATAGCCATGTCATCACAGACGTTGGCTCGCACGGCCACACGCCCCGTGCACTCAGGGCACATTCACGGTGAACCGGTCGATGTTACGTCAATTAAAGCCATTAACATTCCAGACTCACCACCGCCACTTAGACGGCCAAACCTATGAGCAATTCGTCTTCCTGGCCTGGGTCACGACAATTTAAGCCATTGACCGCTGAAGACTCCCATCTATGCCAACGGCGAGTGCCACGTAACCTTAGGTCTCTCTAACCGAACGACATAAAGCGGGTACGGCTCCATCTAACCCGTGCTCACTTCGCAACGACAATTTAAGTCATTTGCGCGGGTCAAACTTTCACCGAGTCCCATTCTACCGCAAGACACATAACCCCGTTATGTTCAAGTTGGCTCTCAGGCCACCAAGTTGGCAAGATCTCATATCCGCCCAGTTTTCCGGGTGCACCTTTGGGTTAGTCCCCAAGGCTCCCTGCTGCAATCTACCGCGTAGAAAACCCGAAAAACAAACCATAGCACGGAGTCTTCTCCGGCCTTATGCAATGCAACATCACCGATCCAGACTAACATGTCCGGGTAGACTTCACACATCATGCCTACGTCCGTTCTCGCATACGGACTCTAAACAATGGGGACTTTACATATCTACCCGAAGGAACGCCTCCAACTCTCCGCAAACTTGCGAGAGCGGGCTTCCTATGCTAAGAAAGAGAGCTATTCATGCTCAAGATGAGGATCGTTACCCTTGAGTTCCTCTTTGGCGCCATTGAAAAGTAATCGGATGGAAATCACCGCACTTGCGTTGCCTCCGTGGATCCGGAGTCGGCTTGCGATTCGGAGCTCCGAAGCTCCTCCAATGGCGGATCTAGCTCCTCTTCCACTCTTGGCTCTCCTCTTTCTCTAAGGACTTAGAGAGATGAAAAGTGAAGGAAAGTGATGGATTTCTAAGTCAACTCACGGGTATATCCTCTCAGGAACAACCCCCAGCCGTTGGATCTCAACCTAAGAAAACGAACGGCTTTGATTCGGGGCTGAAATGCCCAATCTGGACCGAACACGGCCTGGCACACGCCCGTGTCCAGGGCCGTGTGCCGCATTCGCCGTCAAAATCGAATCTCCTGGAACCTCACACGGGTATCGAACACGCCCGTGTTCGAGCTGACACGCCCGTGTTCCAGCGGACACGGCCGTGAGGCCGGCCGTGTACCCCATGATTTTTCCCCCATTTTCAACCTGAGCACTGCACGGGTTCTAGGACACGCCCGTGTCCTTGCCCGTGTCACCTTGACACGCCTGGGCCCCAGGCCGTGTACACGGGACATTTCGTCGAGGGAAGATCGACGACTTGATGACACGGCCTTGGACACGCCCGTGTCCTAGGCCGTGTGCCTTATCTCGACGATCGTCGAGTGAATCTCGACGACTCCCCGGGACGATCGTCGACACGGGTCGACACGCCCTGCGACACGCCCGTGTCGCAGGCCGTGTGCCCATTCTCGACGAATCGTCGAGTATAACTCGACGACTTCACGGCTAAGTGTCGACAACTGCGACACGCCCGTGTCGCAGGCCGTGTGCCCATTCTCAACGAATCGTCGAGTATAACTCGACGACTTCGCGGCTAAGTATCGACACACGCTTGACACGCCCTGGGACACGCCCGTGTCCCAGGCCGTGTGCCTTCTGCCAGAACCCAAACTGGCACAAAACTTCCCCCTTTGCTCCTTTGAGTTTCGGTGCGTTACAACTCTCCCCCTCTTAAAAGAATTTCGCCCACGAAATTGCATAAAGGAAAGACATACAAAACCAAAATTTGTACCTGAGCGGAACAACTCCGGATATTCGTCAAGCATAGTCTGCTCTCTCTCCCAGGAGAGCTCCTCACGACCGCAATTGTCCCACCGGACCTTGACCATCCTGATCTCTTTATTGCGTAGCCGCTTGACCTCCGAGTCCTCAATACGCACGGGCTTGACTTCTGTCGTTAGCCCACTTTCCACCGGCACTTGATCGACCGCGATCACTTGCGTAGGCTCTTGCACCGCCTTCCGAAGCACCGAAATGTGGAATACATCGTGTAAACCACTAAGCTCCACTGAGAGCTTCAACCTATAGGCCGCTTCACCAACTCGCTCCAGAACCTCAAACGGTCCAAGGTACCTCGGGCTTAGCTTTTTCAATCGTCGCACCCGTGAGACACCCTTGAACGGCTTGATCTTTAAGTATACATAATCGCCCACAGCGAACTCCACGTTCCTGTGCTTGGCATTATAGTACTTTGCTTGCCGGTCCTGAGCGATGAGCAACCTCTCCCGAATGGTTCTCACCAAAGAAGTAGCATCCTCCACTTCCGATCGCTTATACAACTTTGACTCACCTGTTTCTAACCAAGACAACGGCGTGCGACATCTTCTACCATATAGGGCCTCGAAAGGCGCCATCTGAATACTTGCTTGGTAGCTGTTATTATATGCGAACTCCACCAAATAGAGGTGGTCTTCCCATTGCTTTCCGAAATCCAAGACACACATGCGAAGCATGTCTTCCATGGTTCTATTGACTCTCTCGGTCTGCCCATCCGTTTGCGGATGGAAGGCTGTGCTGAATTTCAACTTTGTTCCCAACATTTGTTGCACCAGCCTCCAATCATTGGACGTGAACCGCCCATCTCGGTCACTCACGATGCTGCGGGGCACACCATGAAGCCGTACTATATTATCCACATACAGCTTCGCCAGCTTCTCCACCGGATCATCCTTCCTATGCGGAATAAAATGCGACACCTTCGTTAATCGATCCACGACCACCCAAATGGTGTCGTTCCCCTTTTGCGACCTTGGCAAACCGTGCACAAAGTCTGTTAGAAAGTAGCGAAAAGAAGCGAAAAGTAGAGAACAAGCCAAATAAACTTTTGAATAATTGAAATTTTATTATCCAAAAAAGATAACTATTACAAAGGTATGTCCTCCCTTATATAGAATGGAGGAGAGAAGAGAGAATACAAATAAGAGATGTGGGACTAAAAATTTACAAGCTAAGCGGACTGTACAAAGTAAACCGCACAGGCCGCGCGGTTAGACAGAAGGACTAACCGCACGGCTACAATAAGAGAAGCAGAGAGGTCGCCTGTGAAGATTGCTAGACCGCCCGGTTTACAAGTCGCCGAGTCAAACCGCCAGACCGCGCGGTCTCCAACCCGCCAAGACAGACCGCCCGGTCACCAACTTCAACACTCCCCCTCAAGATGGAGCATATATATCAATCATGCCCAGCTTGTCGCAAACATGCAGAAACGAGGCGGAGACTGGCTTGGTGAAGATGTCAGCTAGCTCTTTATCAGACGTGACAAACGGAGTGCAAATTTGTTCTTTTAAAATCTCTTCACGAATGAAATGGCAGTCAACCTCAATGTGCTTTGTTCTTTCATGGAATACCGGGTTTTTGGAGATGTATATGGCGGCCTTGTTATCACAGAACATAGGAAGAGGATGGTTGTACACCTCTCCTAAATCTAGCATGAGAGCCCGCAACCATTTCAACTCACAAGTGGTTGACGCCATACTGCGATACTCAGCTTCTGCACTGGACCTGGAGACAACAGACTGCTTTTTGCTCTTCCAGCTCACCAGATTTCCCCCAACAAAGGTGCAAAAACCTGAGGTAGACTTGCAATCCCCTTTGTCATCAGCATAACTTGCATCTGAGTAGGCTTCAATCCTCAGATGACCATTCTTCTGAAACAGTAATCCTTTCTCAGGCGCTGCTTTGACATATTCCAAGATCCGCAAGGCGGACTGTAGATGACATTCCCTAGGCGCTTGCATGAATTGACTCACCTTGCCCACAGCATAGGAAATGTCGGGTCTGGTCACTGTGAGATATATGAGCTTACCAACCAGACGCCTGTACCGCGAACTATCTGAAAGAGGAGGCGAATCATCTGTCCAGGTTTTGTCCTCCCCAATAGCCATGGGGCATCGGGCAGGTTTAGCTCCAGTCAATCCTGCCTCTTTTAAAAGATCAAGGGCATACTTACGCTGAGAGAGAACTAAGGAGTCGGGCTTCCGCGAGAGTTCGATCCCCAGAAAGTACTTTGGAGAGCCCATATCTTTAGTGATCAGATGTTGGCGAAGATGTCGCTTTGTCAGGGCTACCCCTTCCTGGTCATCGCCAGTGAGAAGAATATCATCGACGTACACAGCAAGAACAACCAGCCCAGAAGGAGTTTTGCGAATAAAGAGAGAGTGATCAGCAGAGCTTCGCACAAAACCAACAGCCGCCACAATACCGCTGAACTTGTCAAACCAAGCTCGAGGACTCTGCTTGAGGCCATAAATTGCCTTCTGCAGTCGGCATACTCGTGTCTCCCCCTGAGCAACATACCCAGGAGGTTGCTCCATGTAAACGGCCTCGTGAAGATCTCCATAAAGGAAGGCATTCTTGACATCCAGCTGAGAAATCGGCCAATCCCGATTGACGGCCACAGAGAGAAGAACCCGGATGGTGCTGAGACGAGCCACAGGGGAGAAGGTGTCAAAGTAATCAACCCCATAGGTCTGAGTAAAGCCCTTAGCCACAAGGCGAGCCTTATACCGATCCACAGTGCCGTCTGGGCTAAATTTGACCACAAAGACTCAGCGACAGCCAACAATATCAGTACCAAAAGGAGGAGGAACAAGAGTCCAGGTACCCCGCTCAGTGAGGGTCGCCATTTCCTCATCCATGGCCATCTTCCAGTGAGGAATAGCAAGGGCCTCCTGATAGGAGCGGGGTGTGGCAGTGGCAGAGATAGCCAGTGCAAATGCCCTGCGAGAAGGAGTAAGACGATCATAGGAAACAATAGCAGCAAGGGGGTGTAAGGTACACGTCCGCACCCCTTTGCGAAGAGCAATAGGAAGATCCAGGTCAGCCGGGCCCGCGGCATCCGGAGCATCCGTGGTAGAGAAAGCTGGCCCGGGAGAAGAGAGCGACGGCAGCGGAGATGAGGGAGAGGGTGGTGGAGAAGGGAGAGAGAGAGGTGGAGGAAGAGGAGGGGGTGGAGACGGTGTAGTGGTGGAGAGTGTAGGAGGAGGTGAGGGAACGAAGGGAACGGCAGGAGAATCAGAAGCTGGGAGAAGAGGAGAAGAGTCATCCGAGAAGTAGGAGGTATTCTCGAAGAAGGTGACGTCAGCAGAGACGAACTGCTTACGAAGGATGGGATCAAAGCAACAGTAGCCTTTCTGAGTGGTGGAGTACCCCAGAAAGACACATTTGGTGGAGCGAGGGGAGAGCTTATCACGGGTGGCAGAAGGGGTATGCACAAAGGCAGTGCATCCAAAGATTTGGAGAGGGAGAGGAAACGGCTCCTTTCCCGGATACAAAATGGAGAACGGGGTTTGGCCGTGGAGAACCGTGGAGGGGATGCGATTGATGAGGTAGCAGGCAAGGAGAACAGCATAGCCCCAATAGGAGCGAGGAACATGCATCTGGGTCATCAAGGTGCGAGCGACATCGAGCAGGTGACGGTTTTTGCATTCGGCCACACCATTTTGTTGTGAAGTATAGACACAACTAGTTTGATGAAGAATCCCATTTTGCATGCAGAATGTAGAGAAGTCACGACTGAGATATTCTTGGGCATTATCAGATCGAAACACTTGGATAGAAACACCAAACTGAGTTTTGATCATGAGATAGAAGGATGTCCATACAGAGAATAATTCGGAGCGATCTTTTAACAGATACACCCACGTACAGCGAGAGAAATCATCAATGAACGTGACAAAATAGGAACTACCCCGACCAATGGTAAGAGTAGGAGAAGGACCCCATATATCGGAGTGGATAAGATCAAACGGACGGGTAGAGCTACGAACGTGCTTTGGAGGGAAGGAGGAGCGGTGATGCTTGCCAAGCTGACAGGCCTCACAGTTGAGCGGAGGACTTTGAGGAGGAAGGTGGGGCAGAAGTTGACGAAGAAGACGGGGAGGAGCATGACCAAGGCGGAGATGCCATTGGAGAAGATCTGTGGAGGTGGAGGAGAAGGTGGAAAAAGCAGAAATGTTGTCTAGGAAGTATAAGCCGCCACTCTCAGTCCCAGTAGCAATCGTCCGTTGGGAGTCCGGATCCTGAAAAGAGCAAGAAGTAGAAGTAAATGTGACGGAACACTGTAATTGCTTGCAAAGAGAGGTAACAGATAATAAGTTGCACGGGAACTGTGGCACGTAGAGAGTATCCGCCAAGTGAAGAGACGGAGTGACATGAACTATCCCTGTTCCATGAACTGATGATGAAGAGCCGTCAGCGAGAGTAACCGGGGGCAAGCGAGCATGTTTGTCTAAGAGAGAGAAACACGGGAGATGGCCGGTCATATGATTTGTAGCACCAGTGTCGATCAGCCATTTGCCCTGAGTAACAACGTGTGCACGACCAGAAGACGTGACAACCGAGGCGAATGGCGTGGAGGAGGATATGAAAGCCATGAAGGGAGGAAGAAGAAACTGCAGCGGTCTCGGTGACAGCACACCAGCGGCACGAAGGGCCACGACCAAGGTGCAGAGCACAAGCCGCGCGACTAAACCAGGAGGTCGCGGCGACTAACAAGCAGGAGCGGCTAAAGGAGAAGGGCAGAGAGGCCGCTCAAACAAGGAAGAATCCGCGTGAAACCGCGGCGGGAAAAAGGGAAGAAGCCGCGCGAACACGAGCGGCTAGGATGCAGATCAAGGCACAGCGGGGAAGAAGTCGCGCGGACTGAAAAAGGCCGAGCGAACAGAAGAGAGGAGAAGAGCAGGTGACCGCGACCAAGATGCGGGGGAGAAAGGAACAACCCGCACGGTCAGGCAGATCACAGCAGCAAACCGCGAGTACAGAGACAACACGCGCGGACAGAGACAGACCGCAGCGACTAGGAAGTCGGAGCGGTAGGAAAGAACAAGGAGCGCGGCGACACGGAAACAGGTCGCTGCGACAAAGAGCAGTAGAAGAAGAAGAGAACCAAGAAGAAGCAAGCCGCGCGAACAGGCAGCGGACAGAGATAAGCCGCGCGGATAGAAACAAGCCACGCGGACAGATGAGAAGGCAAGCCGCGAACAAGTCGCAGAACGCGGAAGACAAGCCGCGAACAACAGAGAGCGCACAGAATCAGGAGAAAATGACCGTGTCCTCTGATACCATGTTAGAAAGTAGCGAAAAGAAGCGAAAAGTAGAGAACAAGCCGAATAAACTTTTGAATAATTGAAATTTTATTATCCAAAAAAGATAACTATTACAAAGGTATGCCCTCCCTTATATAGAATGGAGGAGAGAAGAGAGAATACAAATAAGAGATGTGGGACTAAAAATTTACAAGCTAAGCGGACTGTACAAAGTAAACCGCACAGGCCGCGCGGTTAGACAGAAGGACTAACCGCACGGCTACAATAAGAGAAGCAGAGAGGTCGCCTGTGAAGATTGCTAGACCGCCCGGTTTACAAGTCGCCGAGTCAAACCGCCAGACCGCGCGGTCTCCAACCCGCCAAGACAGACCGCCCGGTCACCAACTTCAACAAAGTCCATAGAGATGTCGTCAAATTTCCACTCCGGAATAGGCAAGGACTTAAGAAATCCTCCCGGCTTTTGGCACTCCGCCTTTACCAAGACGCAGGTTTGGCACTTCACTACGTATAGCGCCACATACTTTTTCAAACCCGGCCACCAAAACAGTTTCTTCACATCACGGTACATCTTTGTGCTCCCCGGGTGAATCGAGTACTTGGTATGGTGTGCCTCGTACAACAACTCCACCCGTAAATTGCCCACACTTGGGATGCACAGACGACCGTCTTTCCAAAGCAATCCGTCCTCCACGACGAATTGGGAATTTGACCCATCCAGAGCCTCTATCATGGACTGCTTCATATGAGCATCCATATCCAAAGCCTGCCGAATCCGATCAGCCAGGTCATATTGGACTTCAGTCCAATTCAGAACTGCTTCAGCACTTGATTGTCTGTCCACACAAACAATCTCCAACGCCTCCAACTCCCGCACCAACCGCTCATCATGCACCGATAGCCAATTGGCTTGAGCTGGGGCTCGGCGACTCAACGCGTCCGCGCCCGCATTCCCTTTGTCAGGCACGTAGTGGATCTTGAATGTATAGTCCCCCAGGAAATCCATCAACCTACGTTGCCGCATATTCAGATCCTTCTGATCAATTAGATACTTTAGGCTCTTGTGATCGGTGTAGATATCAATCTTCACACCGTACAAATAGTGTCTCCACAGCTTCAAGGCAAAAATCACGGCCGCTAACTCCAAGTCATGGACCGGATAATTCCTCTCGTGCACTTTTAGCTGTCTCGAGCCATAAGCTATCACGCTTCCGTGCTGCAGTAGCACGCAACCCAAACCGCTGCCTGAAGCATCGCTATATATCTCATAGCCTTCGGTTCCACATGGCGAACTCAGCACAGGCGCCGTGGTCAACCGACACTTCAGTTCCTCAAAAGCTCGCGCGCACTCCGGCGTCCAAACGAACTTATGCTCCTTCCTCGTCAAAGTAGTGAGAGGTAACGCTATCCGCGAGAAGTTCTCTACGAAGCGCCTATAATAACCGGCAAGCCCCAAAAAGCTCCGGACTTCTGCTACCGTAGCAAGCTCAGGCCACTCCCGTATCGCAACAATCTTCGCCGGATCCACAGCAATACCCTCTCCACTCACTATATGCCCGAGGAACGCTACTGAGGATAGCCAAAACTCGCATTTCGAGAACTTGGCATACAACTGATTTCTCCTTAGCGTCTCCAACACCAAATGAAGATGCTTGAAGTGATCTTCCTCACTTTGCGAGTACACCAAAATATCGTCGATGAAGACGATCACAAAATGGTCCAAGTACTCCTTGAACATCCTGTTCATCAAATCCATGAATACTGACGGCGCATTAGTCAGCCCAAACGGCATGATCGTAAACTCATAATGCCCGTATCTCGTACTAAACACTGTCTTCGGGATATCACTCTCCCTTATCCGCAGCTGATAGTACCCAGACTTGAGATCAAACTTCGAGTACACCGTCGACCCGACTAACTGATCAAAGAGATCATCAATCCGGGGGATCGGGTACTTGTTCTTCTTCGTCAGCTTGTTTAGCTACCGATAATCAATACATAACCTCAAGCTTCCGTCCTTCTTCTTAACAAAGAGGACCGGCGCGCTCCAAGGCGAAGAACTCGGGCGCACATACCCTTGCTCCAACAACTCTTGCAGTTGAACTTTCAGCTCCGCCATTTCCTTAGGCGCTAGCCGATACGGAGAGCGTGACACAGGCTTTGCACCTGGTACTAGCTCGATCGTAAAATCTATCTCCCGCTGAGGTGAGGCTCCAGGAAGATCTGCGGGGAACACATCAGGGTATTCCGATACCACTGAAATACAATCCAACGCGGGCTTCGGCTTTGCAACCTCCACTAGTGTAAAGAACAGTTCTGCTCCAGCACGAACCGCCTTCACCACCTGAAGAGCAGACATCAACGTCTTGCTCGACCCCTTTAAGCCCGTAAACGTCGTCTCACGACTCGCTCCCAGCTTAACTTCCTTGCTACCGCAATCTATGTGGGTCTGCTGCTCCGAGAGCCAGTCCATGTCAAATATGACGTCGAACTCCACTAACGAAAGTAAAGACGCTCACAGGTCGAACTCTTGCTCCCCAATACGAATGTTAACATCGCAGATCCTATCCGCTCGCATCGAACACCTATTGGGCAACAACACATCCAACTTATCCTTCTCCATCGAGGAAGGGACCCCGATGCGTAATATAAATCCTTCGGACAAGAAGGAGTGTGAGGCTCCCGTATCGAAGAGTGCTCGTGCCGGATTTTCACAAATCAATACAAATCCTAAACAAGTAGTGGTAAGGTAACATGTGCATAACAAGCATATAAAGAAATTGACTTGCTATAAATTAAATCGTACCTGTCACCACATCAGCTTGTTTAATGGCCTCCTGTTGGCCAAGATTGTAGACCCTTGGTTGGGCCGGAGCATAATGGGATGCGGTCGACTCCACCGACTTTCCCTTCTCTTCATAAGTGGCTCCCGGCCTCCTCTCGGACTTAGGACGTCCGCTCCAACAATCATGGGCAAAGTGCCCCGTCTTTCCGCATGTAAAACACGCGCCCGGGGTCCGACTCGTAGTCGCCCCAGAAGCACCAGAAGGAGCTGGACCCGAAGTCCTATGCTTCTTGAAAGACCTCCGATAGCCAGACTTTGAAGTACTCGGCACTTTAAACTCAGATTTTCTATCACCCAAGCCTTTCTTCGCTTGCACGTTCTTCATGTCCTTCTCCAAGGACCGGGCAGTATTGACCAAGGTTAAGAAACCCTGCGTCATCGGCCCCGACAATAATAGTCTCAACTCATCCCTCAAGCCTTCATAAAAACGATTAGTCTTGCGCTCCTCATCCATGATGGTGGAGCTAGCATAACGACTCAACCGCGTAAACTCGTGGAGATATTCATCCACGCTCCTCTCACCCTGCACCAACTTCAGGAACTCGTTCTCCATTGAAATCCTCTGAGTAGAAGGGAGGTATCTTGCTAAGAACAATCCCGAGAACTCTTCCATCGGAACGTCTATCAGTTGTCTACCTCTCAAATGATGCAGCTCCAATCCTTCCCACCACATCCTCGCTTCACCGTCCAGCAGGAACGTAGTGATGGTGGTCATTTGCCACTCCTCCGTCTCCGTCGCTGTCATGACTCTCTTCACCCTGGAGAGCCAGTCTTCAGCCTGAGATGGGGTTCCCAACCCCGAGAATAACGGAGGGTTAAAGCTCATTACATGCTTTAGCTGCCTCTCAGTTGCTCTCCTTGGCACTACCGGTTCTATAACCACTTGCTCCACCCTCCTCGGCTCAGCCTCTTGAAGAGGTACTTGCTCCATCACAGGAGCGGGCTGCTGCGCTTGCCTTCCAGGCTGCGCATTAATCACGGCCAACACCGCTTCAGCCACCAATCGTATATTTTCAGCCGACAGAGGTGTTGCAGGAGCAACATCCGGTGCACTACTAGCCTCAGCAACTCGGCGTTCTGACGGCCCAACACCACTTCTGGTCACCTATAGTGGTACAAAACACCGTTAAGCGACCAAATAGATTACAAACAGCAATTATAGGAACACGCAGGTTCCTCAAACACGAGTATTTTCATTCCTAAGTGGACATTCATGGGTTCTTTTACCATTATAACGATGACGCACACAAGGTGCTCACCACCCCTTAAAAAGAATTCGTCCACGAATTCAGTTTAAGCCCGACCAAAACCAGTAGTCTGATACTAAATTGTAACACCCCCTATCTGTCGCATAGTATATAGCAGTAGGTCCGGCCGGGGCCCGACGCCATATACCACAGACAGACCGGGTGGTTACGTATGGAAACCATCCAACCAATCTCAACGTCCTACACAGAGCATTCTAGCAGAAGCAGTTTATATAAGTTGTAAACAAGAACCCAGCATTAGAGCACGAATATCCACTATTACAAAATTAGGATTGTTATACAAAATACCCAAAATCGGCCTTAAGGCCTTACAGAGTGTTTCACTTGAATAATACATGATTTACAAACCTCGGCACGCAGGCCGGTCATACATGAATAAAACAGAAACATATCCACTTGGGCCTTCGAGGGCCAGCTTCGCAAAAAGGGCTTTAACCCGCTATTGACCGCTTGGTCCAGCTGCACCTGCAAGCAACAAATCACCGCACGGTGGCAAAACAAGGCAACGGTCAGCAATGCTGACCAAATTATAACGATTCCGCCCCCAACTCGGGGCGGCGATGCTCCTTCCCTGCATTTCATTAGCATAAGCGAGCAATTTATATAACCATAGCCATGTCATCACAGACGTTGGCTCGCACGGCCACACGCCCCGTGCACTCAGGGCACATTCTCGGTGAACCGGTCGATTTTACGTCAATTAAAGCCATTAACATTCCAGACTCACCACCGCCACTTAGACGGCCAAACCTATGAGCAATTCGTCTTCCTGGCCTGGGTCACGAGAATTTAAGCCATTGACCGCCGAAGACTCCCATCTATGCCAACGCCGAGTGCCACGTAACCTTAGGTCTCTCTAACCGAACGACATAAAGCGGGTACGGCTCCATCTAACCCGTGCTCACTTCGCAACGACAATTTAAGCCATTTGCGCGGGTCAAACTTTCACCGAGTCCCATTCTACCGCAAGACACATAACCCCGTTATGTTCAAGTTGGCTCTCAGGCCACCAAGTTGGCAAGATCTCGTATCCGCCCAGTTTTCCGGGTGCACCTTTGGGTTAGTCCCCAAGGCTCCCTGCTGCAATCTACCGCGTAGAAAACCCGAAAAACAAACCATAGCACGGAGTCTTCTCCGGCCTTATGCAATGCAACATCACCGATCCAGACTAACATGTCCGGGTAGGCTTCACACATCATGCCTACGTTCGTTCTCGCATACGGTGTAACACCCCGAAGTCAAGAGGATCATTTTGAGCAAAATTGGGTTCAGGCATGGGTGACACGGCCTGGGACACGGGCGTGTCCCAGGGCGTGTCAGTTGACACGGCCTGCGACACGGGCGTGTCGCAGGGCGTGTCGAGGTTGTGTCGACGATTGGACTTGGTGTCGACGATTTTCGCTCGACATCGTCGAGAGGGGGCACACGGCCCAGGACACGGCCGTGTCGGATGCCGTGTCGAATGCTCGACGAGTGTTACGCGACGATCGTCGAGTATCGAGTTCCAGTGAGGACACGGCCTGTGACACGGGCGTGTCACAGGGCGTGTCAGTGGGCGTCAAATTCAGCTCGACGTCTCGGGGGCGTTACATACGGACTCTAAACAACGGGGACTTTACATATCTACCCGAAGGAACGCCTCCAACTCTCCGCAAACTCGCGAGAGCGGGCTTCCTATGCTAAGAAAGAGAGCTATTCATGCTCAATATGAGGATCGTTACCCTTGAGTTCCTCTTTGGCGCCATTGAAAAGTAATCGGATGGAAATCACCGCACTTGCGTTGCCTCCGTGGATCCGGAGTCGGCTTGCGATTCGGAGCTCCGAAGCTCCTCCAATGGCGGATCTAGCTCCTCTTCCACTCTTGGCTCTCCTCTTTCTCTAAGGACTTAGAGAGATGAAAAGTGAAGGAAAGTGATGGATTTCTAAGTCAACTCACGGGTATATCCTCTCAGGAACAACCCCCAGTCGTTGGATCTCAACCTAAGAAAACGAACGGCTTTGATTCGGGGCTGAAATGCCCAATCTGGACCGAACACGGCCTGGCACACGCCCGTGTCCAGGGCCGTGTGCCGCATTTGCCGTCAAAATCGAATCTCCTGGAACCTCACACGGGTATCGAACACGCCCGTGTTCGAGCTGACACGCCCGTGTTCCAGCGGACACGGCCGTGAGGCCGGCCGTGTTCCCCATGATTTTTCCCCCATTTTCAACCCGAGCACTGCACGGGTTCTAGGACACGCCCGTGTCCTTGCCCGTGTCACCTTGACACGCCTGGGCCCCAGGCCGTGTACACGGGACATTTCGTCGAGGGAAGATCGACGACTTGATGACACGGCCTTGGACACGCCCGTGTCCTAGGCCGTGTGCCTTGTCTCGACGATCGTCGAGTGAATCTCGACGACTCCCCGGGACGATCGTCGTCACGGGTCGACACGCCCTGCGACACGCCCGTGTCGCAGGCCTTGTGCCCATTCTCGACAAATCGTCGAGTATAACTCGACGACTTCATGGCTAAGTGTCGACACGGGTCGACACGCCCGTGTCGCAGGCCGTGTGCCCATTCTCAACGAATCGTCGAGTATAACTCGACGACTTCGCAGCTAAGTATCGACACACGCTTGACACGCCCTGGGACACGCCCGTGTCCCAGGCTGTGTGCCTTCTGCCAGAACCTAAACTGGCCCAAAACGTCCCCCTTTGCTCCTTTGAGTTTCGGTGCGTTACACCTGATGAAAAGGTTTACAACGTCCAAGAAGAGGAAGAAGGAAGCCACCGCTCTTTTTAAAATCCAGCAAGGGCAGTATGAGAGCCTCGACCACTACATCGACCGTTTTCAGGAAAAGGTTTTGGAAGTCAAGGAAGTGGATGGCTTCACCCTAATGTTAGCCCTGAAGTTCGGTCTGAAGTAGGGCCTCCTCAGCCTGGATATTGGGTCCTAGCCCTCGAGATCTTTTGAGGAGACGATCGAGAGGGAGAACAAGTTCATGCAGGGGGAGAAAAATCCAGACTTCTTAGCAAGACTGGATGGGGAGAACCTGGGAGGCAGGGAAAGAGGAGGACCTTCGGAGGTGAGGGCCAGAGTAGTGCTAGAGAGGCAGGGAGAGTGGAGAAGAGAGGATCTGAGGAGAAGGGAAGAGCCCAGGTGGGCAGAGGAGCAGAGGAGGCAGCAGAGGCCTCGCAGGGAGGAAGAGAGGAAGCCTGTAGCGGCTCCGAAGAGAAGGGGCAAAGCATGGTGATTCCAATATCTCATGAATCGGCCCCAGCGGAGACCACCAGTAAGGCCCCAGTACCAAAATAAGGAAAGGAGGAATGGCCACCAATCGGGGAGTAGGCAAGGAAGAGCTCAGGAAGAGGTGATGGATATTCACCGACAAGGGAATAGGCATCGCAGGAGCGTTCAACCAGTGAGGAACCAAGCGGCAGAGATCCCCCTTTACTATGATTTGCATTGAGTAGAGGGGGACGGGACTATGGCCTGCCCAGACTTTTGTGAGGCGAGGAGGAGGTTGGAGGTAGGAGCGGCAGAGAGGGATCAGCCGAGGCAGGAGGTCCCCGTATGACCGGTAGCTTTCCAAGCTCAGGGGAGGATGAGGAATGAGGACCAGGTCGACCAAGGAGGTCGCAGGGAGGTGGTCCAAGGCCCGGGAAGAGGGCAGGTAGGATTGATCAACGGAGGAGTCGAGCTTGGAGCTTCCCGTAAGGGGAGTCTCCATCAGATTTACCGCAAGAGCGTCGCCTCGACCTCTCAAACGTCACCGCCGTTGGAGGAGATCACTTTCTCTGAGGAGGACATATTGGGGAATGAGAACACCTTTCATGTTTCCCACGTCATCTAAGTCGTTATCGAGGAGTTCATAGTTGACTGAATCCTGGCAGACAATGGGAGATCGGTGAATGTCATTTTCAAGAGAACATTCGTCGTGCTGCATGATTTAATAAAACGTTTTTTGCACATGGTTGCCATAAAAAAGAAAATATAATGTTAATTTGCAGATACTAATGATTGGATCTCCCAATTACGGAGGAAATACTACCCAATCGTCGCTCGAGTGATGGCCGGGTACAATCGCAGTTGCACACTACACACGAGCGACCTTGTATAGGGATACCAATGCATCTCTATGCACACAAACACACAAGTATTACAATAACAAACTATACTTAAAAGTAAAAGTTGATCTAATAAAATTCAGTAACTTGCACCCCATACATGTAAATACAAGTCACCCAAACATTTTAATAGTGACAAAAGAACACAAGCCACCCACGACCAATGTTGTCGCTCCGAACAATGGTTTCCCACAACAAATGTAGCCTTAGATAGAGACAGGGCCCCGTGTCTGTCAATTGTATGCGTATATAACAAGAAAAGTTGTGTCAATCATTGTCCTAACACAGAACCATGGAATGAATATTAGCCCTTCGATTTCAATCTCCATGATCTAACAAAGCATTTGATTTTTAGTGCACATAGAAAATATATTGTAATGATTGAATCTCCCATTGCAATATGCGGAGGAAATACTACGCGATCGTCACTCGAATGATGGTCGGGTACCATCGCAGCTGCACAGTGCACATGAGTGACTCTTTTTAGGGTTACCAATGCATCCCTATGCACACAAACACACACATAAGTATTATAATAACAAACCATACTTAAAAGTAAAAGTTGATATAAAACAAATCACTAATTATTCGAACCCATACATGTAAATACAAGTCACCAAAACATTTTAATAGAAACATAAGATCACAAGCAAGTGGCACTCCTCCTCTATCTCACCCGTAGAATCGCGAGGCCATGTTTTGAAGGAGAAATACGCCGGGGAGTCTCTAAGGTCCCACGTAAAGTCCACCTCCATTTTATCTACCTTGAAATTCAGGTTTTCCTGAAATCTATTTTCGGTATCCACCTCATACACCACATTATCGTCAACCAAAACCTTCATCTTCACATTTGGTTGTTGTTGTTCCTCTTCTTCTAAGCGAATCACCAAGGTGTGATTGGGGCCATAGTGAGAAAAGCAAGCTTCGGGTGTGGAGAATACACCGTCGCACTTGATAAGGTGTAACATTCTACTTGGTTTCAATTCCGATGATGACGGTGGCAGCGGAGACCGCATTGGTATTGTTGGAACTGAAGGCACTGACATCGCTGATCCAGACTCGTTCAATTGCGGCTCTCCGACGATGTGCCTGATTTTATCGAAATCTTCGTCCATGACCATACCCCCTGCACAACAAAATTTCCACATTGTTTGTAAATGAGAGTTAATACTTCTTACCTTGGTTTTGTATGAAAGAAAAAAAAAGGATTAGATCTCAATTTATAGAAATCTTTATCTTAGAGAATCAACATAGCATGTATATATAGATAAAAGTAATTGAAGGTGCACTGAATTATTATATGTTACTACTACATATTTAACAATGAATTGTTGTAATTAATGACCGAATTAGGTCATAAAAACTTGGCAGCAACCAATGAATTTCTTCCTATTGATTGAATTTATGCGCATGCATGAAAATAGTATTGTTGCGGTCTAACTCGACATTACGGTCAGACCGGAATAACCTGCACCGTCTTAGCTCTCGAAACGGTCGAGCGTGCACACAGTCAATAAAGTAGGTCGGTCGTACACATGAAGTTTTAACGTGGAAAAACCCCTCAACCGGGTAAAAAATCACGTGACCGGATATGTGCCGATCAAAGTCCAATATTTCCTAGTTGTTATAGCTTGTTTGTGAAATCGAGGGTGACAGACCACCTCTTATTACAGTTTTGAGGTGAGAGAACACTTGGCACATGGCAGACGACAGGCCGTCTCGTTGAGAGTTTGTTACAAGTTGCATTTTGTGTTGATGGGCTTCGGTGAGCATCTTGCTGATTCTGGACGTGGGAACAGAGTGTCAGAACTTGCGGTTGCGGAGGCCACTTGGAAATTGATAGATTGGGTTTCGTCGGGCGGCTTCAACTTGGCTCGTACGTGGCTCGGGTGTGGCTTGGATGCGGCTTGAGTGCGGCTCGGGTGCTGCTCGTAGGAGGAATCCGGCAGAGCTTCGACCTGAGAAAGAAGACGACTCGGAGGAAAAAAAGTGAGAAATGAGGAGGTCATAGGCTCCTTATATAGGCTCCTGGGAGTGGTTACGGTGGTTATGGGGCTATTGTTAAATTTTCTCAACGTGGTCAGCAAGATAGCCCAAACGCCAAATTAATATCTTCGGGACTACCCAGTTCGCACGCTGAACCAGCGGAACACAAGGACAAGAGGTTCTATGCGCAACAAAACAATGGAAGCACAAGCAGGTCTTTATACATTCACTTCTTTACAAATCAAGGCATACATAGCGAGACATGATTTCGCTAGTATCACAGCTGAAAACAGGAAGAACCAAAAACAAGCCGGGCGGACAAAACTCGGAGTCCGCCGAGACCGCCGAGATCGCCGAAGTCGCCGGAACTATGCTGCTGTCCGCCGAATACCACGGAGTCCGCCGAAACCGCGAGGTCGCGCGGACACACCGTTATTCGCCTCCTGCTGAACCCGAACTGAGGAACTCCCCTACCCGCCTGAAGCTGGCGGACAGGTTATTGAAGCTGGGAAAGTTGAAACAGAACTGACAAGCCGCAGAGCGACCTCCTGCTGAGTCCGCAGAGACCGCACACTTCCAAGCACTGACCGAAGTCAAAGCCAAGCTCCTGGCTCCTTGAAGTTATCCGCGCGACCTGCACACAGCAAACCGTCAGCCTGAATCAATCCGCGCGGACTGGAAAACACAGACCGCAGCACTCGCCCAACCCAAATTACTGTTCACTCACGTTACACAGGTTACTGTAGAAGTGCCAGGGGGGTCCTATTTATAGGCCAGGTGAGGAGTGTGGTCACCGCCCATGAGATAGCGACACCACCCCAGCCCGCGCGAATACAACCGACCGTCCGCTCAGTCCGCGAGGACTTAGCCAGTCACCAAGGGAAACCGCCAGGAGCAAGGCAACCATTGACGAACTCTCTCCAGTCCGCCCAAGCTAAGCGGACAAGGCACCAGCCCGCAAAGCTCCAACTGCTTCAGGACAGCACCCTCTTCAATGGCAGTCCGCACCAACCCGAGGCAGTCCGCAAGACCCACACCTCAATCCGCCACAAGTCCACGACCAAAGGCAGACAGACATCAGTCCGCCCGGTCACAGCGGACTTTGCGGATATGGCGGACACCATGAACTTGACACCAAGTGTGACCAAGTCCAAAACCATCAAGGGCCAGTGCGAGCATGGCGGACACGAAGCCCGTCCGCCAAATACCCTAGCACAGACCGCAACCAGTCCGCGAGTTCCTCGCACTTGTCCAACACAGCAGCTTCCTGCCGGACTCCAATCACAGTCCGCCAACCACGATCTCCACAGCAAACACTTGCTGTGCCACCAGAGCTCGACAAGGCCTCAGCCAAGCTCTAGGCTCAGTCCGCAACAGCCAAAACCGCGGATACACCAGTCCGCAAGCCTTCCCGCGAACTCGAACCAACCCGTCAACAGCACAAGCTAGCACCCGCGGCCTCTGAGCAATGCATCAGTCCGCAAGCCTCTCTATCCGCAGATACCAGGCCGCACCAAACCGCGGACTCCATGCAACAACCCGCTCAGAACACAGCCGGCTTCCACCAGACTTTTCACCAGGCCGCAACCTCAGTCCGCCCAGTCCGCCCAGTCCGCCAAAGCTGTCCGCCAAGGCCGCGCGGCTTGTCCTGTCACCCACTTCCACTTCACAAATTTCAACACTCCCCCTTGAAGTGAGAAGTGGTGACCAAGCCCAGCAAGCTGCGCAAGCGTTCAAAGGGCCCCTTCGACAGCGGCTTCGTGAAGATGTCAGCAAGATTATCTTCACTCCGAACATGCCCGACCAGCAGAGATCCTTCCAACACCTTCTCCCTGATGAAATGGTGATCAATCTCTATATGCTTGGTCCTGGCGTGACACACTGGATTGTTTACCAGTTTGAGAGCACTCTCATTGTCACCCCGGAGTAAAGTAGGCCCTTGCACTTCTTCATGAACATCCTCTATGAGTCTCCTCAACCAAACGGCTTCCCGAGCAGCCAAGGCCGAAGCCTTATACTCCGCCTCCGTGGTTGAAACCGACACCGAGTCCTGCTTTTTGCTACACCACGAGATGCTAGCTGAACCGCAAGTGAACACATAACCTGAAGTAGACCTTCGATCATCCGAATCACCGCCATAGTCAGCATCCGTGTACCCGAGCAATGCAAACTCCGCATCCCTTCCATAGAGGAGTCCCATCTCAGAAGTCACCTTGACATACTTCAGAATCCCCTTTGCCGCCACCAGATGAGATTTCCTTGGTTCAGCCATATATCGACTTACTCGGCCAACAGCATAAGCTATATCCGGCCTTGTAATCGTCAGATAGATTAAGCTCCCAACAAGAGCCCTGAACACCAAAGGATCAGGAAGAACCTTTCCCTCATCTCGTCGAAGCTTTAGCCCAGGTTCCAGTGGAGTAGAGCACTTCTTCCCTTCGCCCATGCCAAACCGCTTCACAATACGATCAGCATATCCCTTCTGGCTAATGAGAATCCCGCACTCCTTCCTCTCCACTTCCAGACCGAGAAAGTGATGCAACTCTCCCAAGTCCATCATCTCGAAGCGTATAACAAGCTCACCTCTGAGCCTTGCTACTTCCTCCTCCGAATTTCCTGTGATGATCATGTCATCCACATACAGCAGGACCAAGACTCTCAGCTCTCCCTTCTTCTTGACAAACAAGCTAGAATCCGAGTTAGAAGCAAAGTATCCACAGAATTGCAGGTACTCTGCAATCTTCCCATACCACGCTCTTGGAGCTTGCTTCAACCCGTAGAGAGCCTTCCTGAGTTTACAGACATAGTCCGGATGCTTCTCAGAGACGAAACCAAGCGGCTGAATCATGAAGATGTCCTTGTCAATCTCTCCGTAAAGAAAGGCATTCTTCACATCGAGTTGCCACAACCTCCATCCCTTGCTAGCAGCCAAGGCGATCACCACTCTTACAGACGTCATCTTCGCAACTGGACTGAATGTCTCCTCATAATCTTCTCCATACTGCTGTGAGAATCCTCTAGCGACCAGGCGAGCCTTGAACCGATCAATGCTCCCATCAGCCTTCTTCTTCAACTTGTACACCCACTTGCAAGTAACCGGAGTAATGCCATCAACCTTGGGCACAAGGTCCCAGGTTTCATTCTTCTTCAGAGCATCAATCTCTTCCTTCATGGCACCTTCCCACTCCTTCACTCCAGTGGCCTCGTTGAAGCTTGCAGGCTCTCGCTCATCCAGAGGACCAGCAAAGAAGCAGGAGACAAAGCTCACTGCATTCCCATCACAGTACCGAGCCGGTGGCTTAACCACCCTCTTCGATCTCCGAAGACACGGCTCCTTGCTCACGGCTTTCGTTGCTTCTTCAGGCTCCACTCCTACCTGGGGCAAGCATTGAGCAATGCTCCCCCTGCTTCCTGAGCCAGAAGGCTCAGCCTCGGAGTTCGAAGCAACAGGAGCTGCTGGTGAAACAGCAAGCTCCTCTTCCAAGCCTTCAGCAGCCTCCACCGGTGCTTCCTCAACCTTGCTACTTCCGGTAAGCTCCACCGAGCCACCTCCATATGACGTCAGCTCGTCAAAGACAACGTCTCTTGACACCACGAACTTCTTCGTCACAGGGTCCATGCACTTCCATCCCTTCTTCCGCTCATCATAGCCAACAAAGACAAGTTTCCTTGCCTTCGCATCCAGCTTGGTTCGTGAAGCATCCGGGACATGCACGTAGCAAGTTGAACCGAACACCCGAAGATGTCCAACACTCGGCTTCTCCTTCAGCAACAGCTCAATGGGAGTCTTCATGTTGATAGGGCTGAGTGGCATCCGGTTGATAACATAGGTAGCACAAGACATTCCCTCCGCCCAAAAGGACCTTGGGATATCTTTCGCATGAAGCCAGCATTTGCAGGTTTCCGTCAAATGACGGATCTTCCGCTCCGCTACCCCATTTTGTTGTGGAGTGTGAGCACATGTAAGCTCCCGTTGGATCCCGTGCTTCCTGCAGAAGTTAGAAAACTCGGAGGAGACAAACTCCCCCCCGTTATCAGTTCTAAACTTCTTAATCCGCAAGCCAAGCCGGCCTTCTACCAACTCCTTGAACTCCACGAACAAACGGAAGGCTTCCGACTTCTCCTTTAAGAAGTACACCCAAGTATACCTTGAGTAGTCATCAACCAAGACAAGCATGTATTTGCTTCCACCAAGGCTGGCAGTAACAGTCGGTCCCATCAGGTCGCCATGAATGCACTCCAATGGCTTCTTGCTCCTTGTTTGTGATTTATCAAATGGAAGGCGATGTGCCTTTCCATATTGACAGCCCGCACAAACATGCCCATCACCAAAGGAAGACAACTTCGGCAACCCCCTCACCAGACTTCTACTAGCCATAACCTTCAGCTTGTCCATGCCAACATGCCCCAGCCTCTCATGCCAGATAGCCGCACTATCATTGGCCCTCATCTTATCAACATAGGCACTGGTGGAAAGAACAAACAAGTTCTTCACCCTCCTCCCAACATGAGCAACATCAGCCTTCACCGCTGATACGTTGCGAAGGAACCTCACGTCTGTTGGCCCAAACAGAACGTGATACCCAGCGTCCACCGCGTTGGTCACCGAGAAGAGGTTCTTCTTCATGCCCGGTACGTGATACACACTCCTTAACGTGAGTGGCCCCTGATCACTACCCAAAGACACGACCCCCTCCTTCTCTACTGCATAAACAGTATTATCAGCAGTGATAATAGCTTCATTACCTGAGTAAGCCTGCATGGAGGTGAACTTCGACTTGTCTCCGGTGAGGTGATGACCACACCCGGAGTCGATGATCCACTCGCTGTTGAAGTCCTCAGCAGATAAGGCCCGGACACAAGTGCCCGTCATGAAAGCTCCTCCCCATTCTGCTTCTTCACTTCGCGAGCAAGCCTCCTCCTTTCCCGCAGCATGCCCAGGCTGCAGCTTGACCTTGCAGTCTCGCTTGAAGTGCCCTCGCTGATGACACCGGTAGCACTTCAAGTTCTTCTTCCAGTCCTTAGGAGCATTGCTCCTCTCCGGCGGATACGAAGATGAAGTCTCCTTCTCAACAGCGGCCTGCACCTTCTTCTTCTTCTTCCCTTCCCATCCCTTCTTCTTGCCTGAGAAGAGAGCCTCGCTGCCTTCCTGATTCAAATTCACTCCAGCCATCTGCCTTGCTAAGCTCTCCTGCGAGGCAAGCAGATTCTCCAGCTCCAGCAGAGACGGCTGAGTAGCCCACCCCTGAACAGATGTGACAAAGGCCACATATTCCTTCCGCAAGCCGCGGATAATGTGCCTCTTCATCTTTGCCTCAGAGATAGGCTCATCAGGATCCAGTGCCGACAGCTCAGCACACAAGCTCTTCATCTTTAAGAAGTATTTGGAGATGGAAAGGTCTCCCTGAGTTGCCCTGGCCAACTCATTCTCCAGGAACTGCAGCCGCGCCACATTCTTCCTATTGAACAACTCATCAATGGTTGTCCAAATATCAGCAGCCGACTCACATCCAATGATGTGATCAAACAGTTCCGGAGAGACAGCTCTCTTCAGAATGAACTCTGCCTTAGCATTAGTTCTCCTCCAGAGCCTCACCTGCTCAGCAGTACCGAAAGCAGCAGTTACTTCCTGTCTGTCGTCTCCACCGACGACTTCCCACAGCTCCTCGCCTAGAAGATAACTCTTCATGCACGACTTCCACTTTTTATAGTTAGTCGGCGTTAGGAGTTCAATGCCAAGACCTCTTGCTAAGCTTCCTTCCATTGCAACACCTGTTGGCACCCTTCAGCAGCTCCGAGCAACAACACAGGTTGATCACCACTCAGTCACTGAGTAACAACGCTGGTTGACCTCCGCTCACGCAACTGAACCAAGAACCTCAGCAACCTGGCTCTGATACCATGTTAAATTTTCTCAACGTGCTCAGCAAGATAGCCCAAACGCCAAATTAATATCTTCGGGACTACCCAGTTCGCACGCTGAACCAGCGGAACACAAGGACAAGAGGTTCTATGCGCAACAAAACAATGGAAGCACAAGCAGGTCTTTATACATTCACTTCTTTACAAATCAAGGCATACATAGCGAGACATGATTTCGCTAGTATCACAGCTGAAAACAGGAAGAACCAAAAACAAGTCGGGCGGACAAAACTCGGAGTCCGCCGAGACCGCCGAGATCGCCGAAGTCGCCGGAACTATGCTGCTGTCCGCCGAATACCACGGAGTCCGCCGAAACCGCGAGGTCGCGCGGACACACCGTTATTCGCCTCCTGCTGAACCCGAACTGAGGAACTCCCCTACCCGCCTGAAGCTGGCGGACAGGTTATTGAAGCTGGGAAAGTTGAAACAGAACTGACAAGCCGCAGAGCGACCTCCTGCTGAGTCCGCAGAGACCGCACACTTCCAAGCACTGACCGAAGTCAAAGCCAAGCTCCTGGCTCCTTGAAGTTATCCGCGCGACCTGCACACAGCAAACCGTCAGCCTGAATCAATCCGCGCGGACTGGAAAACACAGACCGCAGCACTCGCCCAACCCAAATTACTGTTCACTCACGTTACACAGGTTACTGTAGAAGTGCCAGGGGGGTCCTATTTATAGGCCAGGTGAGGAGTGTGGTCACCGCCCATGAGATAGCGACACCACCCCAGCCCGCGCGAATACAACCGACCGTCCGCTCAGTCCGCCAGGACTTAGCCAGTCACCAAGGGAAACCGCCAGGAGCAAGGCAGCCATTGACGAACTCTCTCCAGTCCGCCCAAGCTAAGCGGACAAGGCACCAGCCCGCAAAGCTCCAACTGCTTCAGGACAGCACCCTCTTCAATGGCAGTCCGCACCAACCCGAGGCAGTCCGCAAGACCCACACCTCAATCCGCCACAAGTCCACGACCAAAGGCAGACAGACATCAGTCCGCCCGGTCACAGCGGACTTTGCGGATATGGCGGACACCATGAACTTGACACCAAGTGTGACCAAGTCCAAAACCATCAAGGGCCAGTGCGAGCATGGCGGACACGAAGCCCGTCCGCCAAATACCCTAGCACAGACCGCAACCAGTCCGCGAGTTCCTCGCACTTGTCCAACACAGCAGCTTCCTGCCGGACTCCAATCACAGTCCGCCAACCACGATCTCCACAGCAAACACTTGCTGTGCCACCAGAGCTCGACAAGGCCTCAGCCAAGCTCTAGGCTCAGTCCGCAACAGCCAAAACCGCGGACACACCAGTCCGCAAGCCTTCCCGCGAACTCGAACCAACCCGTCAACAGCACAAGCTAGCACCCGCGGCCTCTGAGCAATGCATCAGTCCGCAAGCCTCTCTATCCGCAGATACCAGGCCGCACCAAACCGCGGACTCCATGCAACAACCCGCTCAGAACACAGCCGGCTTCCACCAGACTTTTCACCAGGCCGCAACCTCAGTCCGCCCAGTCCGCCCAGTCCGCCAAAGCTGTCCGCCAAGGCCGCGCGGCTTGTCCTGTCACCCACTTCCACTTCACAAATTTCAACAGCTATCTGCACACTGTAACCACCCAAAATTAATATTTTCTCATAGTTTAAGGATATGTAATTATAATAATTAATATCGCTATTTGCACCCTAAATAAATAATTAAATAACTAATTAAATCCCCCCACTAATCTGGTGGTTAGTGGGTGGTTACACGCAAATTTGACGGTCAAGAACGTTCCCAACCAATCGGACGACGGGGCCAGAACTCCACGGGCGGTCGGCGAACTCACCGCCAAGTTCGTCGGTGAGGGGAGGACCGTCGACAGCGGTCGGGGAGGGGCGGCTGGCGCGGCCGCCTCCATTGGCCGCGCGTCGGCGGTCGCTCCCTCGGCCTCGGCCGGCGGCCGAAGGAGCGAGCGGCCCGGGCGGCCGCTCCCTTGGCCGCGGCCGGCACTGGGAGAGAACGGCCCCAGCGAACGCTCCCTTGAAGGCGGCCGGCGCCCGGAGAGAGCGGCCCGAGCGGCTGCTCTTCCGGACGCGGCCGATGGCCGAAGGGTAGCGGCCCTCGTGGCCACCCCTCGGCCACGGCTGGCGGCCGAGGGAGGGCGGCTCGGGCGGCCTCTCTCCCGGCCCGCCCGTTAGCCGAGGGGGAGCGTCAGTTGGGGCCGCCCCCTCGACTGCGCGTCGACGTCCGACGCAGCGAGGGAAGGGGGCGACTGACATCCATGGGGGAGGTCGGCCGCCGGCAAGGCGCCGCTCTCGGCGGTTCGTCCATTACGTGTGATGGGATAGGCATGTGGGGGGATCGGGCGCGGTGATCGCGTGTGCGGTCAAGCCCATGATCTCACTACTTTTGAGGTGGAGATCATAGGTGTGTGATTATGTGCACACCTATTCTATAAAATGGGTCTCATCCTTAATAAGTATATATATAGTATATGTAGGAGATTATTGTCGGGAAACAAAGATCCTTGTGCGCTTCCGTAACCGGACGCAGAGTAAAATAAAATGCAGCAACAACAAGAAAAATTGCACGACCAGAGAACACAAAAAATTACAAGGAAAATCCCTTGGATTACAACAATAAGAACACTAGGTTTGCCCAACCTAGATCCCCCTTGGATTCATAGATTGAATCACCCTCTCAGATTACAATAAATCATCTCTTCAAGAAAAAAAAAAGGTCACAAAACTCCAGATCTCTCCTCAAACTCCTAGAGAAAACAAAGACGAGAAAGAGATCAAAAATACCCTTACAACGAAGATGAGGCACTGGCTGAGAAACAACTTCAGTTCTTCTTCCTGAAGAACTTCTCTGGCAGCAACAATGGTGGAAGGCCGATCTTCTTCAGAAAACTGAGAGCAGCGATCTCTATTTTTGATGGCAGAATAACTGCAAACTTATGTCTGGAATAGGTCGTGGCCTATTTAGGGTAAAGGGCGAGGCTATCTCAGCTCTTAGTATAAGCCTTAAACCATCATACGGCAGAAAAAAATCAAGATTTTACGGAACAGATTCCGTCAACCATCACTCGACGCCATACAACATCACTCGACACCAAACAACACTCTCGGCGCCAAAACACTCGACGCCAAAAACACACGACGCCAAGGCTGTTGTTGCTTCACTCGACGCCAATACTGTTGCTGCTTCACTTGACACCAAGAGACAGTAAGCTCCAGTATAGATCTGATTTTTTCTGAATCCTTCGACTCTTTAGGGGCTGGACCCCAACAATTATTAATAATATAATAGGTGAATTGTGATTCTTTGTTATTATAGTCTCAAAATTTAATTTGTAGATCGAATTAATTTAGTTATATGAGTTCGGATTCTTAATATAATAATTTTACCTAAACTATTCATGGTGTTTGAGGTTATGATCACTATATTAATTTATAGAAAAAGCTATAGTGGGATACAAAAAAAAATATTTGGTGGAAACCTTTAATGGAAAAAAGGAAGCCTTTTTCACCCACATTATGAAAGTATTTCAGTTCATATTGATTTCATTTGAATTGAATTGATTATTTGTGTTGCTTGTAGTTTTATCAATTTTGCTAGTGTACTCATTAGTTCTCGCTTGTTGTCGGTTTTGCGTTCTCTGCTCGCATGTGCTGCCCGTACTCGCACGCTATGATCAGGCATATGATGTTGAAATTTGATATAGCGGAAGACGAGAAATCAGGCGCAGGAACACTCAACTTATCTGAGCCCAAAAAAATCAGATGCAAAATAGAAGAGCAAGAATCTTGTATTATTAATAAACTTCTTTACACTGCGAGACATACATAGCGAGACATGATTCGCTGATGTACAAAACAAGGAAGCAGAAAACAACAAAGCAAGAAGCCGGGCGGATAGAATCTGAGACCGCCGAGACCGCCGGTCTTGTCGAACTGAACAGCGAAGTCCGCAAAGACCGCGAGGTCGCGCGGATTACCCGTTATTCCAATGCAAGCTCTACTCGCCGATCAGCAGGCCGCCTAACCGCGAGGTCGCCTTGCCGCCTGACCGCACGATCTGCTGCTGTCGAACTGAATAGGCCGCCATAAACGGACAACTTATTGAACTGGGAAACAAGTTGCAGAAAAGAGACCGCCTAGCCGCTACCCGTGAACTGTGGTTAACCGCTGGTTGCTATCCGCAGAGTCCGCATTGTCCCCGACCGTAGTCAGAATCAAGTCTATGGCTTCCAGCGCTATCCGCACAACCTGCACAGCACAACCAGGTCAATCTTCAAACAGCGCGGATACAAGAATCATGTCCTCAGCAACAATCCACGATTTCACTTACTATTCATTTGTCCTACTCCTGATGTGACGGAGATCCTATTTATAAGCACGATCTGGAGTGTGGTCACCGCCCTAGCCGATAGGAAAACTGCTCCATCTCACGACGAGCACCGTGTATCCGTAAGCCGCTGATACACATCCAATCCACCGCAACCTGTGCATGATAGCCAAACCGCCTAAGCTCTACCAAGGTCGGGCAGCAAACCCGATCCGCCTTGTCGCCAATGGCCAACCAGGATATGGCAAGCAACCCGTGAACTCTGCAACAATATCGCCTGTCTGCATATCAGCGGACACCACATCAGTCTACGCGCCCTGCGGATACAGCGTCAGTCCGCACCCCCAAGTTCGCATCCAAGGCACAACAGCCAACTGCCAAACTTGGCAGACTGAGAAACAGCCCGCATAACCTAGCGGACACAGCTCCAGTCCGCGCGCCTTGCGGACACAGCTCCAGTCCGCATACCCAGAGCCCGCAGCCGCCACCAAGACAACAGCCGGACTTGGCGGACAAGGAAGACAGTCTGCAACCCCAGGCGGACACTGCTCCAGTCCGCACTCACCAAGCTCGCAGCCAAGGCACAAGGCAACTGTTGCCGAGCTTGGAGGACTGAGACACATTCCGCGCTTATCCGCGCGATCACCGCGGACTGAGCCAACCTGGACTTGGTTCAGAACCAACAAAGTCCACTCCAATGGACACAAAGGCCAACCCGCACTTACTGGCGGACACGGGTACCAGTCCGCCAAACCCGGCAAACTCTAGCATTTGTCCGCTCTAACCGGCGAACCCTGCGACTTCCACCAGCCACACCACCAGAGCTAGACCAAGGCATCTGCCAAGCCGGTCTGCCGAGCTTCAGTCCAGTCCGCATCTTGCCGGACTCCGCGGATAGTGAAGCTATCCACCTGGTTACATTCTGGGAACAATCTGTCTGCTGTGCATAAGCCGGTCTGGCTGGCCGCCACCTCTGTATGCATAGTCCGCGCGAACAGACCGCCCAGGACGCCAAGGAACATGCCGACTGCAGCAGCTCTGCCGACCTGGCTAACCGCTAGTCCTGTCCGCATAGACCGTGCGGACAGGTCGCACTGGTCGCTCAATCACCCACTTTCACTTCACCATTTTCAACATATGAGATTACTAAAACCCGTACACTATGATCACTAAGCGATCGAGCACAATAGTCTAAAGTTAGTACTAGCGCTTGAGTATGCTTCATTCAATGCAAGTTCAGATGTTATGTGCTTCTGTGTTTGCGAATATTGGAATTTTTGGATCAAGGTGGGTGTTCGTGGAGAAATGAAATTCAGTCAAAAGTCTCTAAAATTTAGTGCAATTCCTTTAGAGCAGTAATCAAGCTGAGTTTCAATCTTTATCTTTTGTTTTATGTAGTTCTTGTTGTTTAATCAAAGCAACAAAAATAAATAGTTCTTTTATTCATTGATTATAACAACAACAACACTCAAGCATTTATTAATTATAACAACTAACAATAATATGTTCTTTTAACCACATAATTAATCTGTTCCGAAAGGGAACACTGAGACGTCATCCCGTCATCCCACAAACAGCTTAGTATCAATGAGAACTGATTATTTGATATTCTTCAAGAAGTTCAACAATAAAATAAATATGTATGCCTTCATCTATGTGCTACAATTCAGCAATAAAATAAATATGTGTGTTCTTTAAAGAAGCATTTTATTATGGCATTGCATAAATCTCTGTTAAGCATTTGCCCTTAAGAGATCTGATAGATATATAATACATTGTAGGAACATGATTCTTAGTTTGTTGTCCAATAGCCTATATGATGTATTCCTTCAATATTATACAACTGCGGATTTGTGGAACGCACTTGAAGTGTGGTATAATCTCGATAACAGGTGCATAGAACAATATAATCTTCGGTTCTCAAGGGCTAGTAACTGATTTGCTGCCTGCTTGACCCGTCACTAAGTGAAGTTGGTGATAATTTTGACATCAACAATTATATTCTTATGATAAATATTACATAATCAATTAACATTAAATTATTTATTATTTGAAATTACAAAAAAAAACTTTTAACTTTCAAACACTTTTAAGTTTGAAAAAACTTATAACCAAATAAAGATATTTAGATTTTTAAATCTTTTTTATTTGGTATAAATTTTAATGTTTTCTAAATAAAATTATTGTATAATAATAAATAAGTTTTATATTATATCTATTCATATTTATTAATAGTACTCTGAATGAGTCACTAATTGTTTATTTTGGATACACTTTAAATTTATTTTGAGATATACATAACGCATTATTTGTCAACTTGTTATGCTATTTTTGGATCAAGGTGGGTGTTCGTGGAGAAATGAAATTCAGTCAAAAGTCTCTAAAATTTAGTGCAATTCCTTTAGAGCAGTAATCAAGCTGAGTTTCAATCTTTATCTTTTGTTTTATGTAGTTCTTGTTGTTTAATCAAAGCAACAAAAATAAATAGTTCTTTTATTCATTGATTATAACAACAACAACACTCAAGCATTTATTAATTATAACAACTAACAATAATATGTTCTTTTAACCACATAATTAATCTGTTCCGAAAGGGAACACTGAGACGTCATCCCGTCATCCCACAAACAGCTTAGTATCAATGAGAACTGATTATTTGATATTCTTCAAGAAGTTCAACAATAAAATAAATATGTATGCCTTCATCTATGCTACAATTCAGCAATAAAATAAATATGTGTGTTCTTTAAAGTAGCATTTTATTATGGCATTGCATAAATCTCTGTTAAGCATTTGCCCTTAAGAGATCTGATAGATATATAATACATTGTAGGAACATGATTCTTAGTTTGTTGTCCAATAGCCTATATGATGTATTCCTTCAATATTATACAACTGTGGATTTGTGGAAAACACTTGAAGTGTGGTATAATCTCGATAACAGGTGCATAGAACAATATAATCTGCGGTTCTCAAGGACTAGTAACTGATTTGTTGCCAGCGTGACCCGTCGCTAAGTGAAGTTGGTGATAATTTTGACATCAACAATTATATTCTTATAATAAATATTACATAATCAATTCACATTAAAATATTTATTATTTGAAATTACAAAAAAAACTTTTAACTTTCAAACATTTTTAAGCTTGAAAAAACTTATAACTAAATAAAGATATTTAGATTTTTAAATCTTTTTTATTTGGTATAAATTTAATGTTTTCTAAATAAAATATTTGTATAATAATAAATAACTTTTATATTATATCTATTCATAGTTATTAATAGTATTCTGAATGACTCATTAATTGTTTATTTTGGATACACTTCAAATTTATTTTGAGATATACATAATTTCTTATTTGTCAACTTGTTATGATGTTTTTATACTTTTAGATAATATAATTATACTTAATATACATATATTTTCATTATTACTTATAAGATATATAAATTAAATATTTTAAAACATCTTTGACATATGTTTTGACTTTCTATATAGAAAAAAAAGACATTATTATATATAGATCATGTTTGGCTATATATAAACTCAAAAAATCATTTTTTTTCGATTTTTTTCAACTATATACAAACCAATTTAAAACTTCCGTTTCTAAAAAAAACAAATCTCATTTCAGCCATAGCCTCTCCCCCGCCTGCTCTCACGATACCCGACCCGATCCCGTCTCTCGTGCTCACGCCATGGTCGCCAGCGGCAAAATGACGCCTGGAAAATTTCCGGCATGCACTGCAGGCACCTTCTTTAAGCCCGGCGACCACCTCTTTTCCGACGATGGTGACAGAAGACTTCTCCCGGAGGACCGCGACAGCCTTATCAGCCATGCCAAGCGCCCACAAACCGCGTAGAGCTGCCGAACTCCGTCCAAATTTGGGGGAGAAGACTGAAGCGGAGATTAAATCCCTAAAATTACTTCGTCAAATTCGAACTGCAGCCTTCTTCTCAGTCTCATATCTCCGGCTGCTACAATCAACAGTGATCGCGAAATAACTAGGCGAAGTCCTGCTCATCTCATTCTGAATCGGGTTGTGTCAACTTCGCAGATTCTCTCTGTGAGATTAAATAAAACAGTGTTAGAAATGTAAAAGGCTATTTGTATTAACATCAAAGGGACCAATGTGGTCTTACATATATAGAAGAAGAGCAAGGGGAGAGAGCCCATCTAGACAATGTGGGACTAAAAATGTGAGACAATAAATGCTCTATTTAAATACATTAAATACAATATTTAACACGCCCCCTCAAACTCACGGTGGATCATGAACCGAGAGTTTGCTAATAAGATAACGGAATCTTGCAGTTGTGAGAGACTTGGTGAGGAAGTCTGCAACTTGTTCTTCAGAGGTAATGAACGGTAGAGAGATGGTGTTGGCGAGGAATTCCTGACGAGTATAGTGACAATCGATCTCAATGTGTTTTGTCCGTTCATGGAACACCGGATTGGAGGCGATTTGAATGGCGCTTCGATTGTCACAAAATAGGGGAGTGGGGCCTGTTAGCTGGACACCAAGATCGCGAAGAAGACGACGAAGCCAAACTATTTCAGCAGTGGTGGAAGCCATGGCACGATACTCAGCCTCCGTGCTGGAGCGCGCAATGGATTCCTGTTTCTTACTACGCCAGGAGATCAGAGAGTCGCCCAGGAAAACACAGAACCCAGTAGTTGAGCGACGAGTGGTGGCATCCCCCGCCCAGTCAGCATCCGAGAATGCTCGGAGGGTGTGTGGCGAAGTGGCAGAGAGAAATAACGAGCGACTGACAGAGCCGCGTAGGTAGCGGAGTATCCGGAGGACCGCGGCATAGTGAGCAGAGCGAGGAGCTTGAACAAATTGACTGACGAAGCTAACAGCGTAAGCAATGTCTGGTCGAGTCATGGTGAGATAGACCAGCATCCCGACGAGGCGCCGATAACGGGAGGCATCGGGCAGCGGTTCCCCATCAGTAGGAAGGAGTTTCAGATTTAGCTCAATGGGGGTGTCCACAGTGCGGGTGTCAGTGAGAGCGGCCACAGAGAGAATATCGGAGACGTATTTTTGCTGAGACACCAGAATCCCGCGGTTGGAGCGGGCAATCTCTAACCCAAGGAAGTAGCGAAGGGGGCCCATGTCCTTCATCTCGAACTGACTGCGGAGGTGGGTCTGAAGAGCGGCAATGGTGACGTGATCATCTCCAGTGATAATCATGTCGTCAACATACAGGAGCAGGATGGCGCAACCCTGAGCGGAGGTGCGGGTAAACAGGGCATGATCAGTCTGGCGTTCAACGAAACCAGCCTTGAGAACTGCAGAGCGGAAGCGCTCAAACCAGGCACGAGGAGCCTGTTTGAGGCCATAGAGGGCCCGGCGGAGGTGGCAGACATGGCCAGGGGGTGCCGAGAGACCCGGGGGAGGTGCCATGTAGACATCCTCAGTGAGATCGCCATGAAGGAAGGCATTGGTGACATCCATCTGATGGAGGGGCCAATTGCGGGCAGCGGCGACCGCAAGTAAGGTGCGGACGGAGGTCATCCGTGCAACCGGAGCAAAGGTTTCGTCATAATCGATGCCATGTTCCTGTGAAAACCCGCGAGCAACCAAGCGGGCTTTATGGCGCTCAATAGAACCGTCCGGACGAGTCTTAACTTTGAAAATCCATTTGCAGCTGATAGGAGTGACACCGGGAGGACACGGAACAAGATCCCAAGTATGAGTCCGGCTAAAGGCTTGAAGTTCAAGCGCCATGGCTTGCTGCCATTCGATTTTGCCAACGGCCTCTTGGTATGACTGGGGCTCCCGGTGGGCGTGGAGAGCTGTGAGGAAGGCCTGAAAGGCAGGGGAATAGGAGGTAGCCGCGGTGAGAGCGGAAGGGGTGTCGTAGCGAGCAGGGGGATGGCGATGGCGAGCAGGATTACGGCGAGGAGGAGCAGGATCCACGGTTGCAGGGGCGGACGGAGCGTCAGACAGAGCCGTATCAGGAGCAGGAGCAGGAGGAGGGGGTGTGGGCGTCGGAGGATGAGCCGATGTGGAAGGAGGAACCTCGGGCAGAGAACGAGGTGGAGATAGGGGAGGATGGACAAGGGGAGTCCGGGGGCGAGTTGGTATAGAAGGAAGAAGCGGAAGAGAAAGTGGTGGAGCAATGGGAGGTGAGGAGGGTAGGTGTGCCGGGGGGGAAGAGAAGAACATGTCATGTTCGACGAAGGAGACATGTCGAGAGATGCGAATGCGACGAGCCACCGGATCGTAACAACGATAGCCTTTGTGGTGGGGGCTAAGACCGAGGTGAACACAACGAGTGGAGCGAGCGGAGAGTTTGTTACGTTCAGTAGGAGGAAGGAGAACGAAGCAGGTGCACCCAAAAGTGCGGAGAGAGGCATACTGCGGCGGGCGGGAATGAAGGCGTTCATAAGGAGTGACGCCAGAGAGGGTCGTGGAAGGAGTGATGTTGATGAGGTGAACAACGGTGAGAACGGCTTCGGCCCAGAAGGAGGGAGGAGCGGAGGCGGAGATGAGGAGAGTACGAGCAGTTTCGATGATGTGGCGATGTTTGCGTTCAGCAACCCCATTTTGTTCATGGGTGTGCGGGCAAGACTGTTGGTGGAGGGTGCCATGCGAGTGGAGGATATCGCGCATGGTGGAGGAGAGAAATTCTTGAGCGCAGTCAGAGCGAAAGACCTTAATGCGACGCTCAAACTGAGTGTGAAGCATAGCGGTGAACGTGCGATACGCAGCGGGTATATCAGAATGATGGCGAAGGAGATACACCCAAGCACAGCGGGAAAAATCATCAATAAAACTCACATAATAAAGATAGCCAGAATGCGAAGCAAGAGGCGCGGGGCCCCAAATATCAGAGTGAACTAAATCAAAAGGGGCTGTCGTTTGAGAAGCACTACTTGTAAATGGTAGAGCAAGGTGCTTTGACAAACGGCAGCCGGTACAAACAGAGAGGGGGGAAGGGGAGACACGACCCAAAGCTCCAGAGCGGATAACACTTCGGAGTCGATCAGGAGACAGATGTCCTAAACGTCTGTGCCACAAGTCGGCATCAGAGACAACAGAGAGGGCCGAAGCGGAGGGTGGCGGGGGGGAACATGAAGATACTCCAGCTGATACAGGCCACCGGTCCTACGGCCCCGTCCAATCCTCTGAGCTGTCCGGGAATCCTGCACAACACAATCAGAAGAAGAGAATAAAACCGTTAGACCACGATCACAGAGGGAGCTGACAGAAATGAGGTTCATATGTAGCCGAGGAGCATGGTGGACGTTGGAGAGAGTAAGGCATCCAAGAGGGGCAGAAGTTGGGGTGATGGAGCCAGATCGCAGAATAGGGAGAGAGCCCCCATCAGCAGTGGTGACCTGAAGAGAAGGGGGGGAGGAGGTGCAGTTGGTGAGGGTGCGGGAGTCGGAGGTGAGGTGGCAGGAGGCCCCAGAGTCGAAATACCAAGGTGCAGTTGGAGGAAAGCGAGCAGCAACAGTACCAGAAGCAGCTGAGAGACTGTGTTCCGCAGAGGAGCTGGTAGAGGGGGCAGATTGAAATAGCGGAGACCGGAGGATCAGATCCTCTAAGCGTTGCAAAGGATCGGTAGCAGCAGCAGCAGTGTGGTGAGATCCGGTACTACGACCGCGTCCCCGGCCACGGCCGTCACGGCGATGGTCAGAAGCGCGGTATTCATCAGGCCGAGGGGGACGAATAGGGCAAGCAGACTTCATGTGCCCCACCTTCTTGCAGTAGTGACAGGTAACAACACTGGGACGCGGAGGAACGGCAAGAGCATGATCAAGTGGGGAAGGGGGCTGAAGAGCCACTGGAGGTCAGAGACGAGTCTCTTCATCGAGCAGAGCAATCAGGGCATCATCCAGAGTAGGAAGCGGGACCCGGTGAAGGAGCTGAGCAGCAAGAAGAGAAAACTCCGGACGCAGAGCAGCAAGAAACTGATGAAGATGGCCCTCGGAGAGGTGGCGCTGAAATTC
The DNA here is from genome assembly GCA_039583875.1 of Platanthera guangdongensis. Classification (NCBI taxonomy): domain Eukaryota; kingdom Viridiplantae; phylum Streptophyta; class Magnoliopsida; order Asparagales; family Orchidaceae; genus Platanthera; species Platanthera guangdongensis. The sequence goes on from CM077155.1 coordinate 5,245,095, forward strand.
CAATGAGCGAGGACAACCGCAGGGCAAGGGAATCAGAGAATCCAGTTCGTGCCAGTAGGCACTCATCAGAGTGAAGAAGTCCTGAATGGAGCGACCGTCTTGGCGAGCAGCCTGAGAATCGCAGATGAGACGGTGACGCCGAGCTCCCCCACGGGGAACAAAACGGTCACGGAGATATTCCCACATGTCACGGGCAGAAGGAAGGCGACCGATAGACGTGAGAAGCGGACGAGCAACGGACTCCAGGAGGTAAGCCCGGATAGCATGATCGCGTCGGTGCCAGAGAGTGAAGGCATCAAGAGAAGCGGCGTCGACAGAAGGTGTGGCGGAATCGGTTGCGGCGGCGGGCTTAGCGGCAGGGGCAGGAGGCGCACCAATGATGTGATCCCAAAGATCACGGGAGGAGAGAGCGGCCTCAACGGTAAGAGCCCAGTCAGGCCAATCGCTAGCGCCGACGAGCTGGAAGGACGTGGCCTTCAGCGGAGGCGAGATCAGAGGAGCAGCCATGGAGTGGCAAGGCAGAGGGCGGACGGGCGGGCTGGGGGGGGGGGGGGGGGGGCGGACTGGCGGACTGGGGGGGGGGGGGGTGGCGGACTGGCGGACTGGGGAGGCGGGTGGTGGCGGACTGGGGTTGTGCGGACGGACGGGCTGCAGAGGCGGGCTGGCGGGCTGGAGAGGCGGGCTGCAGAGGCGGGCTGGCGAACAGGGTTGGCGGGCGGGCGGACTGGGAGGCGGCGGGCTGGGGTAAAGGCGGCGGACTGGTGGGTGGTTGGCGGGCTGAGGAGGTGGCGGACTGGGGAGGTGGCGGGCTGGGGGAAAGGTGGCGGATTGGGGACCGGCGGACTGGGGAGGCGGACGGGGGACTGGCGGACGGGGAAGGCGGGCTGGCGAACGGGGTTGGCGGGCGGGCGGACTGGGGAGGTGGCGGGCTGGGGGAAAGGTGGCGGACTGCTGGGGGAGGTGGCGGGCTGAGGAGATGGCGGACTGGCGGACTGGGGGAGAGCGGGGGGCGGACGGGCGGGCTGGTTGGGTGGCGGACTGTGGGGCAGGGGGGCGGACTGAGCGGGAGAGAAGCGGACTGAGCGGGCGGAGCGGCAGGAGGCGGACGGGCCGACAGATGCGCGAGCAAAGAGGCGAGCGCGAAAAATTAAACCCGCTCTGATACCATGTTAGAAATGTAAAAGGCTATTTGTATTAACATCAAAGGGACCAATGTGGTCTTACATATATAGAAGAAGAGCAAGGGGAGAGAGCCCATCTAGACAATGTGGGACTAAAAATGTGAGACAATAAATGCTCTATTTAAATACATTAAATACAATATTTAACAAACAGGTTAATGGCGCCTCTTAATCCATTTCAACACTTTAAATCCCCAGTTTAGGTTTGGATTCACTGCATCGTTTCTCAACAAATCGCCATTGTTTTACCGAGAATGAGATTGTTCGGATGTTCAAGATTCCAGCTCTCTGAGATGCAGGCCCATCATCATCATCAAACACCAACATATTCAGGAATTCAAGCTCTTCTCGGTTGCTTATAAAAAAATCATCAAGACTGCTTATTAAAAAAGTTTGATTTTTTTATTAATTTTTACAATGTTTTGTATATAACAATGTTGGCTATATATAGCCATTTTTGAATTAATATTGCTTGTATATAACAATGATTTGTATATAGCTAAACATAATCTATATATAACGATGCACATAAAAAATGTAATGCAGACCATATGTTACAGTCAAGCTTTGCTCTTTTAATATTCCTTTTTTACAAATAAAATAATGACAATCACACCAAGTTACAACAAATCACTCATATATCTCGATGCGTCGCTGCGGGCTTCGCCCGCAACCAAGCGGGCTTCGCCCGCAACCAAGCGGGCTTCGCCCGCAACCAAGCGGGCTTCGCCCGCAACCAAGCGGGCTTCGCCCGCTTGGCATTCCGGCGGGCTTCGCCCGCCCCCCGCCGGCGGGCTTCGCCCCCCCCCCCCCCCGGCGGGCTTTGCCCGCCCACCCCGGCTTGGCATTCCGGCGGGCTTCGCCCGCCCCCCGCCGGCGGGCTTCGCCCCCCCCCCCCCCCCCGGCGGGCTTCGCCCGCCCATCCCGGCGGGCTTCGCCCGCCCACCCCGGCGGGCTTCGCCCGCCCGGCATAAAATTTAAAAAATTTAAAGTAAAAAATTTTAATTTTCTGATTTTTAAAATAATTATTTAATTATTTATTAATAATATAAATTATTTAAATATAAAAAAAAAAATCAAAAAAACAAAAAATCCCGCACGGCAGCCTCCGCCTCCGCCTGCCGCCGCCGGCAAGCCGCCGCCGGCCTGCCCGGCGCCCACCGGCGGGTTCGCCGGCCTCCGGCGAACCCGCCGGGGTTGTCCGGCGGCGACCGGGCAGGGCCACCGCCGGCGGTGGCCCTGCCCGGTCGCCGCCGGACAACCCCCGGCGGGTTCGCCGGAGGGCGGCGACCGCGCCGGTGGGCGCCGGGCAGGCCGCCGGCGGCTCCGCCGCCGGCGGCGGGGTGAGGGGGCGGGATGCGGAATGCGGGAGGGGGGATGCGGGATTTCCAGCATGGTGAACAGTAACGTTTTTTAGGATTTGGATAAATGCAGCCCTTCTATGTTGAATCCAACGGCCCATGTTTGATGGAGCTTGATCGGACGGTCCAGATCTATTTCATGGTGTGATTTGAGATAGGTATATTGGTTTATATGATAAAGATATATATATATATATATATATATATATATATATATATATATATATATATATATATATATATATATATATATATATATATATATATATATGTATGTATATGTATATGTATATATGTATATGTATATGTATATGTATATATGTATATGTATATGTATATGTATGTATATGTATATGTATATGTATATGTATGTATATGTAATGTATATGTATGTATATGTAATGTATATATATATATATATGTATATGTATATATATGTATATGTATATATATATATATATGTATATATATCTTTATTATATAAAGCAATATAGTTATCTTCAAAGCACGCCAAAGTTTTCTTTTTGACCGTCTGATCTAACTGAATCAATGATTTTCAGCCATCCGATTTAGGAAAGCAGACAAACTGATCTTTTTTTAATTTTGGGCTCAACACCACCAGCATAAGCGGAAAGCAACGCTCCCATTAATCTGCCGAAAGCAGTGCAGCGCTTCCATCTAATCCGCCAAAAGCTGCTGCAGCAGCAGAGCTCGCCTTCTCCCTGTCACGGCTCCTCCTTGTCAAGTCCCCTCCTGCACGTCTCCCAAAATGTGCATAATGCATAAAAAAAAGACCCGGACTCGGTATCCCGCGTATAAAAATTGATGTTCTGTGGTTTACATATACACATAGATTTTATTATAATTGAAAATGATTAGTCGTAAATCAATTGGATTTTGCATTCATTAAGGGAATACAAATGGAGATACAAATTTCAGAGCTGTTCGCTAATTCAAAGTAAGAAAAGTAAGTAAGCGTAACTAAAGAATAATGAGTAAATAGTTAATGAAGTAAAAAGTGAATTATTTTAATTTGCTGTGCGGGATTTGCACAGCACGGTGCAGTGCGGCATCGTGTGGCTGCGAGTGCATCAGATCTCGCGCGGAGATGCGTGCACATCTTTAAGATGTGTGCGCGCGAGATCTGATGCACTCGCAGCCACACGATCCCGCACTGCATGGTGCTCGCACAGCACACCCCCGGGACCCGCCTCCAACTTCATGCTTCCTCCTGCAGAACGATGTTTATATTCTCTCCTTCAGGTCGTTGTCCTGTGGGTGTGCTTCTCCTGGCCGTCAAAAATGTGACCTCGCCGTGAGCAGGAGGAGAAGATCGGTCTGCGGGAGCTCTACATGATTTCCAACCTCAGTGGAAGCTCTCTATGATTTCCACAGATCGGTCTGCAGGAGAAGATCGGCTCTGCTTCTCCTCATTGGAGCTCGCCGTGAGCGCCCATTCGCCCCATTCTTCAGCGATTCACCATGAGAAGGAGGAGAAGATCCGTCAAAAATGTGATGAGCTTGCTATGAGCAGGAGGAGAAGATCCCATGTTTTAAAAACGACTTTTAGCCTTTTTGTACAACCTCGCTGCCTTCTCTCTGCTTCTGAGTACTTGCTGCCTCTTCTCTGAGTTGAAACCAGGAGCTAGGCATCGTCCAGGTGAGCTCCTCCTAATCCAGTTTCCTATTTTTTATGGAATTTTCTTGCTTATTTTCATAGATCTGGGGCCGGAAAGGAAGATTAGGTTTTTCTTGAATTTGGGGATATGACTTAAATATGTGATGTAATTGATGTAGAAAAAAACAAGATCTAGCTTTAATAAGCTTTCTTCTCTCTCGCTCTTTGGTTCATTTTCTCCTTCATCCATTTTCCTTCTTACTATCTGCGTTGTTAGCACCGTTAAATAGATGTAGTTAATATTGGAAGCGAAATTAACAGTGGACACAAGGCACAACTTGAAAAGCAAACAACTTCTTTATATTAATCACCAAAAGATTACAAAAAAACTGGGAAACTTGACTTGAAAAATTTACAACATTTGCAAGAACAGTCCGCAAAAAAAAATAGCTGTCCGCAACACTTTTAACCTTCTATCTCCCGCTGGAGGTTGCCAAGTACTTCACAAAATAGATGTCCGCAAAAAAACTGTTTGCTGGGAGCTGCAGTCCGCCAGTCTGGCACCTTTGCATGCACTTTCCTATTTGCCAATAGGAGTCCGCCACTTTTGTGATTAATTTTGTTCTCAAAAACAGTCCGCTTTCTTTGCTTGGAGTCCGCAATTTTGTTAAATTTCTGTCCGCAGGAATTGAACTCTCCACCTTTTTTGCATCTATTTTCTCTCTCTATTTTTGGCTCTATCTTGGGATGCTTCCGCAATAATAATTTCATGAAGTTTCATGGCTATTTATAGGCATAGGCAGCAAATAGAAAAACGTCACATCATCAAGAGAGAGAGATACATTCCGCCATTAATTCAACCATCTTTCCGTTTCAAAAATGTCTCTTCCGCTTTCTCTCTCCTCCGCCATTTAAGCACACTAATTCACTTAAATTAATATATATATATATATATAAATAAATATAAATATATATATAACTGTCCATTTACTCGGTCAAAACTACATGTCCGCCAACAATCTCCCCCTCAAACACGGCAGCACATGCCGAGTTTGCTCCTGCACTTCTGAAACGTTTCTGTCTTCAACGTCTTTGTGAAAATATCTGCAATCTGCTCTCCTGTGGGGCAATAAACCAACTCCACCACCTTCTGTTGTACTTGCTCACGAAAAAAGTGATACTTTGTCTCAATATGCTTGCTGCGCCCATGCAGCACTGGGTTCTTTGCAAGTTGAATCGCAGACATATTATCTACATACACCGTCACAGGCCCATCCTGTGCATGGTGCAACTCCTGCAGGAGATTTCTCAACCAAATTGCTTGACACGTACAGGCTGCCGCTGCGATGTACTCAGCTTCGCAGGTAGACAAGGCGATCGTTGCCTGTTTCTTTGAACACCATGAGAACACAGTCGTTCCCATATGAAAAGCGTATCCAGAAGTGCTCTTCCGGTCATTCACATCTCCTCTGTAATCACTATCGGAGTACCCAACCAGCTTCAACTCTTCTGCAGATGAGTACATCAAACTATGATCTCTTGTCTCATTCACATACCTTAAAATTCTTTTCGCTGCTGTGAAGTGATCTTGCTTCGGTTCCTCCATATATCTACTAACAACTCCAATCGCATACATGATATCGGGCCTAGTGAAAGTCAGGTAGCGTAGACTTCCAACTAGACTCTTGAACATTGTAGAGTCAACTGCTTCCTCCTTCGAATCCTTCCTCAACTTAATTCCCGGATCAGCAGGAGTAGAGATAGCCTTGCTATTCTCCATCCGGAACTTCTTCATAATTTCCTCCGCGTACTTCTTCTGAGAAATGAAGATCCCATCTTCACTCTGTTGTACCTCAATGCCCAAGAAGTAAGTGAGTTCTCCTAGATCAGTCATCTCGAACTCCTTCTTCATTGTCTTCTTAAACTCTTCAAACATAAGAGGGTTGTTGCCGGTGAATATCATGTCGTCAACATATAAGCACACGACCATGAAATCACCGTTCTTTTCCACCTTTGTGTAGAGTGCATACTCATACGGGCTCTTCATGTACTCGTTCTTCTGAAAGTATGCATCTATTCTTTCATTCCAAACACGAGGCGCTTGCTTCAACCCGTACAACGCCTTCTTCAATTTGTAGACCTTCCTCTCTTGGCCTTTCACTTCATATCCAGGAGGCTGCTAGACGTACACATCTTCTTCCAGATAACCATTAAGAAATGCGGACTTGACGTCCATCTGACAGATCTTCTACTTATATTGAGCAGCTAGTGCAATGATCAGTCTGATAGTGTCTATACGCGCTACTGGAGCAAACACCTCGTCGTAGTCCACACCTTGGACTTGTCGGTAGCCTTTAGCGACGAGTCTTGCCTTGTGCTTCTCCACTTCTCCATCCTTGTTCTTCTTCACTCTATATACCCATTTCACACCAATGGGCTTATGACCTGCCGGCAGAGTGACCAACTCCCAAGTATCATTCCTTTTGATGGATGTCATCTCTTCATCCATTGCTTTCCTCTATGTCTTCTCTTGAGCTGCTTCATCATACGAGTATGGCTCACAATCTGCTAAAAGACAATATAAAGAAAAATTAGCATGAATCGGCTCCGTCTCCTCGTAGATCTCCTCCAACCTTCTCATCTTAGGTTGAGAACCATTAGAGATGCTCCTGCTGGTGCTTGCTCTATCAGAATTGCTTCTGTTGGTGCTTACTCCACTAGAGTAGGGAGTCGAAGCTCCCCCTGAATCTCTGCTCAGTGGTGATGGTGGTTCAGCTCCACCATCCTCAACTTCAGCTTCATGACCACCTTCTTCTTCATCATCATCATAAAACATACCCTTGATGCTTCTCTCTTTCTCATCCCAGCTCCAACAACCGTCTTCCACAAACAAGACATCTCTTGAGATGATCGCCTTCTTTGTCACAGGATTGTATAACTTGTAAGCTTTGCTCATCAGAGCGTAGCCTACAAATATACACTTCTCGCTCTTGACATCAAGCTTCTTTCGCTTCTGATCAGGGATGTGAGCATAAGCTACACATCCAAACACTCTCAAGTGTTGTACACTTGGCTTCCATCCACTCCATGCCTCATATGGAGTCTTAAACTTCACACTCTTAGTTGGACATCTGTTCAGCAAGTACACAGCACATTGTACTGCTTCAGCCCAGAACATCTTCGGCAACTTCTTCTCCTTTATCATACTTCTCGCCATATTATGAATTGTCAAGTTCTTTCTCTCAGCAACTCTGTTCTGCTGAGGCGAGTATGCTGCAGTCAACTGATGAGCAATCTCATGCTCTTTGCAGAAAGCATCAAATAACATAGAGGTATACTCCCCACCTCTATCAGTCCTGAGCACCTTCAGTGGTTGTCCACTCTCCTACTCTATCATTGCCTTGAACTCCTTGAACTTGTCAAGGGCCTCAGACTTCTCCTTCAAGAAGTAAACCCAACACTTCCGACTAAAGTCATCAGTGAAGGTAATATAGTATTTGCTTCCTCCAACTGAGGCAATATCAAACGGACCAGCAATGTCCGAATGAACTAGTTCAAGCTGTCTCCTTGCTCTACGAGACTTTCCTCCTTCAAAACTCTACCGCTTCTGCTTTCCCTTCGTACAAGCTTCACAAATCTTTTGTGGTGGTAAGATCTTAGGCAAACCTTCCACCATCTTTGCATGTGACAAAAGCTTCAGACCACTGAAGCCTAAGTGACCCATCCTATGGTGCCACAACCAAGCTTCTTCTTCCTCTTCGGTTCTTGCTAGGCATGTCGTCTCCTCAGCATCCATATTCAATGTAAAGAGACGATTCGTCGTCATCTTTACTTTCACCACCTCTTTTCCTTGTTGGTTCTTCATAGCCAACAAACCATCCTTCAACTGAATGCAGTAACCTTTCTCCACCAACTGTCCAAGGCTTAAGATGTTACTCTTCAAGCCAGGAACATAGAACACATCATTAAGATGCACCTTCTCACAATTTAGGGTGACCACTATCAACCCTTTGCCTTCTACCAAGATTTTCGAAGCATCTCCAAAGCTAACCTCACCAGCACTTGGTTCAAGGTTAGTGAACAACTCCTTCTCACCACACATATGGTTGCTCGCTCCTGTGTCCAAGTACCAGACTTCATTTCTACCACCTTCAGTTCCTTTGTAAGTTAAAAACATCATTGGATCACCACCAGTGTTTCTTGCTTCAGCATAGTGGTTGGTCTCCTCATTCCTCCTCGGAAGTCTGCAGTCATAACTCATGTGCCCAAACCTATTACAGTTGTAACATTGGACTTGGGTCATTCCACCACGGCCTCTGCCTCGGCCTCTTCCGCGGCCTCTTCCTCTTCCTTCTTGCTCTCTACCTTGAGGTTGCTCTGCCTCTCTCTGGAAGTTCTGATGTCTTCCACCTCTTCTTCCTCTGCCTCTGCCTTGGTAGCCTCGACCTCGCTGGCCACCTCCTCTTCCTGAACTCTCTCCAAAGTTCAGATGAGTCTAAAGTGCTTTCTCTAAGCCACTTGACTCTTCATCTTGTAGCATGCGATATTCATGGGCTTGCAGAGAGCCTATGAGTTCATCAACAGATATCTGAGTGAGATCCTTCGACTCTTCTATCGCCACTACTATATAGTTGAACTTCTTTGACATCGATCGCAGAAGTTTCTCCATGAGACTCACATCATCAATCGTCTCTCCGTTGCGCTTCATTTCATTTGCAAGCGTTCGCAGACGAGTCACATAGTCACCAACTTTTTCAGAATTTTGCATCTTCATAACTTCATACTCTGCTCGGAGAGATTGCAGCTTCACCTTCTTTGCCTTGTCAACTCCTTGCAAGGAGCGTTGCAAGGTTTCCCATGCTTCCTTAGAACTTCGAGCATCAGATATTTTCTCAAAGGTTGCTTCATCAACCCCTTGGTATAGCAAGAACAAAGCCTTCTTGTCTCTCTTCCTTGCCTCTCTCAGCGCCGTTCTTTGTGCGTTAGTTAATGCCGCCTCTTGCTCAGTAGTCTGCTCTTCATACCCATCATCAACTATCTCCCAAAGCTCCTTTGACGCTAGCAGCACTCTCATTTGGATGCTCCAGTTCTCATAGTTCGTCTTCGTCAACTTGGGAACTTGACCCGGCATAGCATTTACCATCTCCATTGTTGCGATCTCTTCAACTCTTCTGAGTTACTAACAAGGTTCGCAACCTGGCTCTGATACCACTATTGGAAGCGAAATTAATAGTGGACACAACGCACAACTTGAAAAGCAAACAACTTCTTTATATTAATCACCAAAAGATCACAAAGAAACTGGGAAACTTGACTTGAAAAATTTACAACATTTGCAAGAACAGTTCGCAAAAAAAAAAAATAGTTGTCCGCAACACTTTTAACCTTCTATCTCCCGCTGGAGGTTGCCAAGTACTTCACAAAATAGATGTCCGCAAAAAACTGTTTGCTGGGAGCTGCAGTCCGCCAGTCTGGCACCTTTGCATGCACTTTCCTATTTGCCAATAGGAGTCGGCCACTTTTGTGATTAATTTTGTTCTCAAAAACAGTCCGCTTTCTTTGCTTGGAGTCCGCAACTTTGTTAAATTTCTGTCCGCAGGAATTGAACTCTCCACCTTTTTTGCACCTATTTTCTCTCTCTATTTTTGGCTCTATCTTGGGATGCTTCCGCAATAATAATTTCATGAAGTTTCATGGCTATTTATAGGCATAGGCAGCAAATAGAAAAACGCCACATCATCAAGAGAGAGAGATACATTCACGCCATTAATTCAACCATCTTTCTGTTTCAAAAATGCCTCTTCCGCTTTCTCTCTCCTCCGCCATTTAAGCACACTAATTCACTTAAATTAATATATATATATATATAAATAAATATATATATATATATATAACTGTCCATTTACTCGGTCAAAACTACATGTCCGCCAACAGTTAAGTTGTTTACTCATTGTCCAGGTGATGTATTGCATGGAATTAGTTTATTCATTTTTGACAATTCTGTGCAGAGTATCAAACCACAATTTCCTTTGTTCTTGGCAATACCGGAGCATGAAGCACAGACAAAGGCCCGGCCGGTGGTTTAAATAAAAATAGAAAAGTAATTGCATCAAAACTTGCATGCCTGAGGTATCCTGATCCTCCTAAGAAAGTGAAGTATGTCATTACTCTCAGCTTTTCACGGCCTTGAAGAAGTTGTTTCGCATAAGCTAGATACCCAAATGAACTCCCCAGGAACATAGTGAATATTGTTGGTCAATGATACGAAGCTTCAAAATATGAAGACTGGATGCCTCATGGCCACACACATAATATTGGATGATGATATATGAATATTATTATAAAAATAGTTTTTAGTGTTGAAATTTGTGAAGTGGAAGTGGGTGACGGGACAGGCCGCGCGGCCTATGCGGACAGCCTTGGCGGACTGGGCGGACTGGGCGGACTGAGGTTTGCGGCCTGGTGAGAAGTCTGGTGGAAGCCGGCTGTGTTCTGAGCGGGTTGTTGCATGGAGTCCGCGGTTTGATGCGGCCTGGTATCTGCGGATAGAGAGGCTTGCGGACTGGTGCATTGCTCAGTGGCCGCGGGTGCAAGCTTGCGCTGTTGGCGGGTTGGTTCGAGTTCGCGGGAAGCCTTGCGGACTGGTGTGTCCGCGGTTTGGGCTGTTGCGGACTGGGCCTTGAGCTTGGCTGAGGCCTTGTCGAGCTCAGGTGTTACAGCAGGTCTTGCTGTGGAGACCGGTTGGCGGACTGGTGTTGGAGTCCGGGAGGAAGCTGCTGCGTTGGACAAGTGCGAGGAGCTCGCGGACTGGTTGCGGTCTGTGCTAGGGTGTTTGGCGGACGGGACCTTGTGTCCGCCATGCTCGCACTGGCCCTTGATGGTTTTGGACTTGGTCACACATTGTGCCAAGTTCATGGTGTCCGCCGTATCCGCCAAGTCCGCTGTGACCGGGCGGACTATTGCTGTTTGCCTTTGGTCGTGGACTTGTGGCGGATTGAGGTGTGAGTCTTGCGGACTGCCTCGGGTTGGTGCGGACAGCCATTGAAGAGGGTTTGCTGTCCTGAAGCAGTTGGAGCTTTGCGGGCTGGTGCCTTGTCCGCTTAGCTTAGGCGGACTGGAGAGGGTTCGTCAATAGTTGTCTTGCTCCTGGCGGTTTCCTTGGTATCCGGCTAAGTCCATGCGGACTCAGCGGACGGTGGTTGTATTCGCGCGGACTGAGGGTGGTGTCGCTATCTCTTGGGCGGTGACCACACTCCTCACCTTGCCTATAAATAGGACCCCCCTGGCACATCTACAGTAACGTGAGTGAACAGTAAATTGGGTTGGGCGAGTGCTGCGGTCTGTGTTTTCCAGTCCGCGCGGATTGTTTCAGGCTGACGGTTTGCTGTGTGCAGGTCACGCGGATAACTTCAAGGAGCCAGGAGTTTGGCTGTGACTTCGGTCAGTGCTTGGAAGTGTGCGGTCTCTGCGGACTCAGCAGGAGGTCGCTCTGCGGCTTGTCAGTTCTGTTTCATCTTTGCCAGCTTCAATAACCTGTCCGCCGGCTTCAGGCGGGTAGGGGAGTTCCTCAGTTCAGGTTCAGCAGGACGCGAATAACGGTGTGTCCGCGCGGCCTCGCGGTCTCGGCGGACTCCGTGGTATTCGGCGGATTGCAGCATTGCTTGGGCGAGCTCAGCGGTCTCGGCGGTCTCGGCGACCTCGCGGTCTCGGCGGACTGGAGTGCTGTCCGCCCGGCTTGTTTTTTGGTTCTTTCTATTTACAGCTGTAATACTAGTGAAATCATGTCTCGCTATGTATGCCTCGGATTGTAAAGAAGTGAATGCATAATAAGACCTTCTTGTGCTTCCATTGTTTTGTTGGGTGCAATCTCTAGTCCTTGGGCTTTCCGCAGGTTCAACGTGCGAACTGGGTAGTTCCGAAGATATTAATTTGGTGTTTGGGCTATCTTGCTGACCACGTTGATAAAATTTAACATGGTATCAGAGGGAGGTTTCTGAGGTTGCGGAGGTTCAGTTGCGTGAGCGGAGGTCAACCAGCGTTGTTACTCAGTGATTGAGTGGTGTTCAACCTGTGTTGTTGCTCGGAGCTGCTGAAGGGTACCAACAGGTGGTTGCAATGGAAGGAAGCTTAGCAAGAGGTCTGGGCATTGAACTCTTAACGCCGACTAACTATAAAAAGTGGAAGTCGTGCATGAAGAGTTATCTTCTGGGCGAGGAGCTGTGGGAAGTCATCGGTGGAGACGATAGACAGGAAGTTACTGCTGCTTTCGGTACTACTGAGCAGGTGAGGCTCTGGAGAAGAACTAATGCTAAGGCTGAGTTCATTCTGAAGAGAGCTGTCTCTCCGGAACTGTTTGATCACATCATTGGATGTGAGTCGGCTGCTGATATTTGGACAACCATTGATGAGTTGTTCAATAGGAAGAATGTGGCGCGGCTTCAGTTCCTGGAGAATGAGTTGGCCAGGGCAACTCAGGGAGACCTTTCCATCTCCAAGTACTTCTTAAAGATGAAGAGCTTGTGTGCTGAGCTGTCGGCACTGGATCCTGATGAGCCTATCTCTGAGGCAAAGATGAAGAGGCACATTATCCGCGGCTTGCGGAAGGAGTATGTGGCCTTTGTTACATCTGTTCAAGGGTGGGCTACTCAGCCGTCGTTGCTGGAGCTGGAGAATCTGCTTGCCTCGCAGGAGAGCTTAGAAAGGCAGATGGCTGGAGTGAATTTGAATCAGGAAGGCAGCGAGGCTCTCTTCTCAGGGAAGAAGAAGGGATGGGAAGGGAAGAAGAAGAAGAAGGTGCAGGCCGCTGTTGAGAAGGAGACTTCAACTTCATATCCGCCGGAGAGGAGCAATGCTCCTAAGGACTGGAAGAAGAATCTGAAGTGCTACCGGTGTCATCAGCGTGGGCACTTCAAGCGGGACTGCAAGGTCAAACTGCAGCCTGGGCATGCTGCGGGAAAGGAGGAAGCTTGCTCGCGAAGTGAAGAAGCAGAATGGGGAGGAGCTTTCATGACGGGCACTTGTGTCCGGGCCTTATCTGCTGAGGACTTCAACAGCGAGTGGATCGTCGACTCCGGGTGTGGTCATCACCTCACCGGAGACAAGTCGAAGTTCACCTCCATGCAGGCTTACTCAGGTAATGAAGCTATTATCACTGCTGATAATACTGTTTATGCAGTAGAGAAGGAGGGGGTCGTGTCTTTGGGTAGTGATCAGGGGCCACTCACGTTAAGGAGTGTGTATCACGTACCGGGCATGAAGAAGAACCTCTTCTCGGTGACCAATGCGGTGGACGCTGGGTATCACGTTCTGTTTGGGCCAACAGACGTGAGGTTCCTTCGCAACGTATCAGCGGTGAAGGCTGATGTTGCTCATGTTGGGAGGAGGGTGAAGAACTTGTTTGTTCTTTCCACCAGTGCCTATGTTGATAGAATGAGGGCCAATGATAGTGCGGCTATCTGGCATGAGAGGCTGGGGCATGTTGGCATGGACAAGCTGAAGGCGATGGCTAGTAGAAGTCTGGTGAGGGGGTTGCCGAAGTTGTCTTCCTTTGGTGATGGGCAAGTTTGTGCGGGCTGTCAATATGGAAAGGCACATCGCCTTCCATTTGATAAATCACAAACAAGGAGCAAGAAACCATTGGAGTGTATTCATGGCGACCTGATGGGACCGACTGTTACTGCCAGCCTTGGAGGAAGCAGATACATGCTTGTCTTGGTTGATGACTACTCAAGGTATACTTGGGTGTACTTCTTAAAGGAGAAGTCGGATGCCTTCCGTTTGTTCGTGGAGTTCAAGGAGTTGGTAGAAGGCCGGCTTGGCTTGCGGATTAAGAAGTTTAGAACTGATAACGGGGGGGGAGTTTGTCTCTTCCGAGTTTTCTAACTTCTGCAGGAAGCACGGGATCCAACGGGAGCTTACTTGTGCTCACACTCCACAACAGAATGGGGTAGCGGAGCGGAAGATCCGTCATTTGACGGAAACCTGCAAATGCTGGCTGCATGTGAAAGATATCCCAAGGTCCTTTTGGGCGGAGGGAATGTCTTGTGCTGCTTATGTTATCAACCGGATGCCACTCAGCCCTATCAACATGAAGACTCCTATTGAGCTGTTGCTGAAGGAGAAGCCGAGTGTTGGACACCTTCGGGTGTTCGGTTCAACTTGCTACGTGCATGTCCCGGATGCTTCACGGACAAAGCTGGATGCGAAGGCAAGGAAACTTGTCTTTGTTGGCTATGATGAGCGGAAGAAGGGATGGAAATGCATGGACCCTGTGACGAAGAAGTTCGTGGTGTCAAGAGACGTTGTCTTTGACGAGCTGACGTCATATGGAGGTGGCTCGGTGGAGCTAACCGGAAGTAGCAAGGTTGAGGAAGCACCGGTGGAGGCTGTTGAAGGCTTGGAAGAGGAGCTTGCTGTTTCACCAGCAGCTCCTGTTGCTTCGAACTCCGAGGCTGAGCCTTCTGGCTCAGGAAGCAGGGGGAGCACTGCTCAATGCTTGCCCCAGGTAGGAGTGGAGCCTGAAGAAGCAACGGAAGCCGTGAGCAAGGAGCCGTGTCTTCGGAGATCGAAGAGGGTGGTTAAGCCACCAGCTCGGTACTGTGATGGGAATGCAGTGAGCTTTGTCTCCTGCTTCTTTGCAGGTCCTCTGGATGAGCGAGAGCCTGCAAACTTCAACGAGGCCACTGGAGTGAAGGAGTGGGATGATGCCATGAAGGAAGAGATTGATGCTCTGAAGAAGAATGAAACCTGGGACCTTGTGCCCAAGGTTGATGGCGTTACTCTGGTTACTTGCAAGTGGGTGTATAAGTTGAAGAAGAAGGCTGATGGGAGCATTGATCGGTCCAAGGCTCGCCTGGTCGCAAGAGGATTCTCACAACAGTATGGAGAAGACTATGAGGAGACATTCAGTCCAGTTGCGAAGATGACGTCTGTAAGAGTGGTGATCGCCTTGGCTGCTAGCAAGGGATGGAGGTTGTGGCAACTCGATGTGAAGAATGCCTTTCTTTACGGAGAGATTGACAAGGACATCTTCATGGATCAGCCGCTTGGTTTTGTCTCTGAAAAGCATCCGGACTATGTCTGCAAACTCAGGAAGGCTCTCTATGGGTTGAAGCAAGCTCCTCGAGCGTGGTATGGGAAGATTGCAGAGTACTTGCAATTCTATGGATACTTGGCTTCTAACTCGGAATCAAGCTTGTTCGTCAAGAAGAAGGGAGAGCTAAGAGTCTTGGTCCTACTGTATGTGGATGACATGATCATCACAGGGAATTCGGAGGAGGAAGTAGCAAGGCTCAGGGGAGAGCTTGCTATACGCTTCGAGATGAAAGACTTGGGAGAGTTGCATCACTTTCTTGGTCTGGAAGTAGAGAGGAAGGAGTGCGGGGTTCTCATTAGCCAGAAAGGGTATGCTAATCGCATTGTGAAGCGGTTTGGCATGGGCGAAGGGAAGAAGTGCTCTACTCCACTGGAACCTGGGCTGAAGCTTCGACAAGATGAGGGAAGGGTTCTTCATGATCCCTTGGTGTTCAGGGCTCTTGTTGGGAGCTTGATTTACCTGACGATTACAAGGCCGGATATCGCTTATGCTGTTGGCCGAGTAAGTCGGTATATGGCTGAACCAAGGTAATCTCATCTAGTGGCGGCGAAGGGAATTCTGAAGTATGTCAAGGTGACTTCTGAGATGGGACTCCTCTATGGAAGGGATGCGGAGTTTGCGTTGCTCGGGTACACGGATGCTGACTATGGCGGTGATTCGGATGATCGAAGGTCTACTTCAGGTTATGTGTTCACTTGCGGATCAGCTAGCATCTCGTGGTGTAGCAAGAAGCAGGACTCGGTATCGGTTTCAACCACGGAGGCGGAGTATAAGACTTCGGCCTTGGCTGCTCGGGAAGCCGTTTGGTTGAGGAGGCTTATAGAGGATGTTCATGAAGAAGTGCAAGGGCCTACTTTACTCCGGGGTGACAATGAGAGTGCTCTCAAACTGGTAAACAATCCAGTGTGTCACGCCAGGACCAAGCATATAGAGATTGATCACCACTTCATCAGGGAGAAGGTGTTGGAGGGGTCTCTGCTGGTCGGGCATGTTCGGAGTGAAGATAATCTTGCTGACATCTTCACGAAGCCACTGTCGAAGGGGCCTTTTGAACGCTTGCGCAGCTTGCTGGGCTTGGTCACCACTTCTCACTTCAAGGGGGAGTGTTGAAATTTGTGAAGTGGAAGTGGGTGACGGGACAGGCCGTGCGGCCTGTGCGGACAGCCTTGGCAGACTGGGCGGACTGGGCGGACTGAGGTTTGCGGCCTGGTGAGAAGTCTGGTGGAAGCCGGCTGTGTTCTGAGCGGGTTGTTGCATGGAGTCCGCGGTTTGATGCGGCCTGGTATCTGCGGATAGAGAGGCTTGCGGACTGGTGCATTGCTCAGTGGCCGCGGGTGCAAGCTTGCGCTGTTGGCGAGTTGGTTCGAGTTCACGGGAAGCCTTGCGGACTGGTGTGTCCGCGGTTTGGGCTGTTGCGGACTGGGCCTTGAGCTTGGCTGAGGCCTTGTCGAGCTCAGGTGTTACAGCAGGTCTTGCTGTGGAGACCGGTTGGCGGACTGGTGTTGGAGTCCGGGAGGAAGCTGCTGCGTTGGACAAGTGCGAGGAGCTCGCGGACTGGTTGCGGTCTGTGCTAGGGTGTTTGGCGGACGGGACCTTGTGTCCGCCATGCTCGCACTGGCCCTTGATGGTTTTGGACTTGGTCACACATTGTGCCAAGTTCATGGTGTCCGCCGTATCCGCCAAGTCCGCTGTGACCGGGCGGACTGTTGCTGTTTGCCTTTGGTCGTGGACTTGTGGCGGATTGAGGTGTGAGTCTTGCGGACTGCCTCGGGTTGGTGCGGACAGCCATTGAAGAGGGTTTGCTGTCCTGAAGCAGTTGGAGCTTTGCGGGCTGGTGCCTTGTCCGCTTAGCTTAGGCGGACTGGAGAGGGTTCGTCAATAGTTGCCTTGCTCCTGGCGGTTTCCTTGGTATCCGGCTAAGTCCATGCGGACTCAGCGGACGGTGGTTGTATTCGCGCGGACTGAGGGTGGTGTCGCTATCTCTTGGGCGGTGACCACACTCCTCACCTTGCCTATAAATAGGACCCCCCTGGCACATCTACAGTAACCTAAGTAACGTGAGTGAACAGTAAATTGGGTTGGGCGAGTGCTGCGGTCTGTGTTTTCCAGTCCGCGCGGATTGTTTCAGGCTGACGGTTTGCTGTGTGCAGGTCGCGCGGATAACTTCAAGGAGCCAGGAGTTTGGCTGTGACTTCGGTCAGTGCTTGGAAGTGTGCGGTCTCTGCGGACTCAGCAGGAGGTCGCTCTGCGGCTTGTCAGTTCTGTTTCATCTTTGCCAGCTTCAATAACCTGTCCGCCGGCTTCAGGCGGGTAGGGGAGTTCCTCAGTTCAGGTTCAGCAGGACGCGAATAACGGTGTGTCCGCGCGGCCTCGCGGTCTCGGCGGACTCCGTGGTATTCGGCGGATTGCAGCATAGCTTGGGCGAGCTCAGCGGTCTCGGCGACCTCGCGGTCTCGGCGGACTGGAGTGCTGTCCGCCCGGCTTGTTTTTTGGTTCTTTCTGTTTACAGCTGTAATACTAGCGAAATCATGTCTCGCTATGTATGCCTCGGATTGTAAAGAAGTGAATGCATAATAAGACCTCCTTGTGCTTCCATTGTTTTGTTGGGTGCAATCTCTAGTCCTTGGGCTTTCCGCAGGTTCAGCGTGCGAACTGGGTAGTTCTGAAGATATTAATTTGGTGTTTGGGCTATCTTGCTGACCACGTTGAGAAAATTTAACATTTAGTTTATTTGCAATATACGATATTGGATAAGTAAAAGTTTCCTTAGTTATATGTATTCAGTCAAATGCAATTTTTGTTTGTCATTATGGCAATACAATTTATGTTTGCCATTATGGCAAGTTCATTTTTTATTTCGAACTATTTGCGGTTATGACTCTCAACACAACATTTATTTGTCTAACATTCATCGTCAAGTTTTAAATAGTTAATCATCGCTATATAATCGAATTTAACACTTTGGGCGCAGCCGCTTGAATGTGGGTGCAACCAGCTAAGAGCCAGCGAGCATGGGCGAAGCCCGTGTAGATTTGGTAAGTGTGGATGTAACCCGCTCATAGGCGGGCGCAGCCCGCTTGGATGCGGGCGCAGCCCGCCTGTATCGACGCATCGAGAACGAGCGAGTGCATCTTCGCAAGTGAACTTTGAATGTTGTCAATTCAATTGGGTGAACATCAATCTTGCACCGCAGCATTGCACCAATATAATCGCCACATCCAATATCGCCGCCCACGACAAATGTTGTTACTCACGACCAATGTTGTTGGTTTGCGGGCGAAGCCCGCATGAATGCGGGCGCAGCCTGCAACGCCGCATCGAGAACGGACACTCCAGACGAATGTCGCCGCCCCCCGAACAATGTCGCTACCACCAAACAATGTTGTCATCCCCGAACAATGTCGCCGCCCTCGAACAGTGTCGCCACCCCCGAACATTGTTGCCTCCCCCGAACAATATCGTCGTCCACGAACAATGTCGATGCTTACGAACAATGTCGCCGCCCACGAACAAATCGCCGCCTACGAACAATATCGCCGCCCATGACCAATATTGTCGTTGACGACACATGTTGCCATCAACGACACATGTCGTTGCCCATTTGGGATTAAATATAATAAAATTATTAAATAACTGTCGGGGACGGGCGAAGCCCGTTTGAATGCCAAGCGGGCAAAGCCCGCTTTGTTGCGGGCGAAACCCGCAACGACGCATCGAGAACGGGCGAAGCCCTTTCGAAGATGCTAGTATATATATATATATATATATATATATATATCGGGCTTCGCCCGTCCCCAGCGTGCTACGCCCATGACGCTGCGGGTTACGCCCGCATCAAGGCGGGTTGTGCCCGCATCAAGGCCGGTTGTTCCTGCAACATATACATATGAATACTCAAAGAGACCGTAAAAAATATAAATCAAGATTACAATTTTTTTGTAAAAAAAATGTACGGTTTTAAGTAAAAACTATCAATTTTTTTACTCTCTCTTTCTTTCTCTCTCTTCTTCTCTTTCTCTCTCTCTCCAATTTATATATCTAAATTTTCCCTAGCCTGGCCCCTTTCCCGCCGCTCACTATCCTCTCTCTTTCTTTCTCTCTCTCCCTCTCTTTCTCTCTCTATCTCTCACGCCATACACTAAGACCGCCCTCTCTCATCTCTCTCTCCCTTTCCCCCTCCTTTTTTTCTCTCTCGAATCCCTCACCTGTCATAGGTATAGGATACCTATTCTTTTGCTTTTGTCCAGCAAAAATGATCTGATGGTGCCTGATTTCAGGAGGTCGATCCAACGGCCACACTTTCCTCCATAGATTTTAAAAGCATGACTTTTAAATGCTATTCGATATATCTTTTATAGTAGTAGATATATATATATATATATATATATATATATATATATATATAGTCAGGAGTTGTTGGGATATTAAATGACAAAACTACTGACTCTTTAAAAAAAACTATTACAGAAATAATAGTCACTGACAGAAGCACACAAAAACACTACCAAAATTCAAGCATCTAACTTTAATTGCACCCAAAAAACTTATCACAACCTTTTACATGTAAGAATGTGAGGCACAAATTTAACCCTATCTTGAAGATGATGAAACACAAGAGACAATGAAGGGTGAGGGTGCTTTAATACCATATTAAAACTTATAAAAGTTTTAACATTCTCAATGTGGGACTAAATATTACAGCGACTTATCAATCGAAATTCCTCATCGGACACCTTACAAAGACACCCCTCAAAACAAAACCATAATATGGACAACAAGCATGAAGCTACTTTAAATGCCTAGTAAAAATTATTTTGTAGGGGCAGCCTCCATAGAAACTGTGGAAGCTCTTTGTCGGCCATGCAGTTCTTTGGGGGAATATAATGCAACTGTTCTTCCCATCGAGTTCTTCAATTGCTCTCTGGCATGCCTAAGCGAAAAAAGTACATCACACGCATTGTTCTTTGCTTCTGGATTGAAGGCTGCTGGTTCTTCTGGAATGCTCACTGGAACAAGAGCCAAACTTTCTTCGACGGGACGCTTGATATCCGATTTCTCATTGGAAGATTGTCTGTTTAATTTGAAGAGTTTGGGTGTTATTTTGCGAAGTTCGTCATAAAAAAGAACATTTAAAGATTATGATGCGTCTGTCAATGCACATTTGGATGGAAAAGATCGACTGCGTTTATCCAGGCAAACTGGTCACCAAATTCTTCACTCGATGTTATTTTTATGCGTCGATGATCGAGTTTAATCCAACAATCTTCTGAGAATTAAGATTTGTAGGAAAAATTAGTAATTTAAGTGCTCAACACATTTGTCCAGGGTGTCTTTGCATCTCACAAGCACACCGTAAATGACAAGCTGTTTCGTTTTGAAAAGTGTCTCCTTTGGTAATTTGGATGGCATAGAAGCCATGAGGCAGCATTTTGAGGGTTTAAAACAATCAACCAAAGTAAAGGTTTACCTTTTTGGCTTCATTTGTTTCGGCGGTGACGGGTGGATCCGGCGGGTGGAAACGGAGTGTTCGAAACGGAGGGGGGAGGTGGCTGCTCTAAACGGAGCTTTTTGGGGCGTTTCTCAAGGCTGGCGGGTGGAAACGGAGCAAACGCCGCCGGAGGTTCATTTGTTTACCCGCCTTCCGGCGGCGTTTGTCCAAAACGGAGCACTGAAACGCCCAAACAAATAGAGCCTTTATCTTTGGCATATGTGTATGTTAGCATGAATCCTGCACTATTTGGACTGATATATGATTGAAGGAAAAATACAATTCTAACCTACAAGTGTAAAAATTTATGTGGGAAGCTGAAATCGAGGTCGTAGGAACACTCAACCACAATCGAATACAGGTAAAAGACAGTAGCAACAGCAACACAAGAGATTCCAACTGAAATTAACTTCTTTTACAGGACGAGACATACATTGCAAGACATGATTAACAATATATCAAGGGAAACAGAAAAACTGGCACAAGAAGTAAACCGCGCGGACAGATATCTGTAACCGCACAAGCCGCCTAACCGCCAGCCGAGTCCGCCGAGACCGCCGAAGCCGCCGAACCGCGACTAACCGCGTGGACTGCTGTTACTGAATGCTGATGGAGCCCGAACAGAACCCGCTGATGGATCGGGCAAACTGCTCTGCTAATCTGCAAATCCGAGGAAGAGATTTAGTCGCTGAGGCCGCGACTAGCTGCTAACCGCTGACTGTATCCGCAAATTGTTCCACACCAAACTTCCGCTAGTCGCCAAGCCACCTGGTGTTAGTCGCACAGCCTGCACAGAACCAACTTCTTTTGTCGCAACGGTTAGAAAACCGTAACCGCAAAATCAAGCGCGAGCTCGTTCTTACTGTTCACTGCTTATTTATGATGAGTCGAGGGGTCCTATTTGATGTGAGGAGGAATGCCTTCACCACCAACACCGATAGGAAAACCTCACATCAATCCCGTCGGCTAACACATTGTATCCGCACAGCGCGGACACCAACACCTATTCGCTAGGTCGCACCATCGACAAGGTCAGATAGACAACCAGTCCTCCAACCCTGTGGATACTGCTATAGGACTGCACATCCTGCAGCCCGTGACTTGGACAAAATCCGTGTTCAGCCAATACTACCGAACTTGGCGAATACCTGAGAAGTCCGCAAACCAGGCGAACTCGGCGAGCTAAGCTGGACTTAGTCCCCCAGACCAAGTCCATCAACTGAGCGATCTCCGAGAACCTGCATCACCTGATACCGAGATTGCACCCTACTGAACAACTATAGTCCGCGATATCTACCTGCATTCTTGCGATCAAGAGAACCTGCCAAACTTGGCGACCCCCAAAGGAGTCTGCCACTACCCGCGAATAAACAAACATATCCGACCGGTTACTCCACAGGAGTGCTTGCTGGTCCAGACCACCAGAGAAGAACCACAGCTGAAACCGGCAGTCCGACTAGGCTATCCTCCAAAGCTATCCGCCTAGTCCGCGCGGTCTCTGCGGTCTCTGCGGACTGCCCATTCAGTCCGCCCAACTTCCACCGCTTCCCACTTCAACAATTTCAACACTCATCCTTGAAGTGAGAAGTGAAAACCAGGCCGAGCAACTCCCGCAACCGAATAAACGGCCCCTTCGACAACGGCTTTGTAAAGATATCCGTCATCCTGACTCTGCACGTATCAAACCATTAAAGATCCCTCCAACACCTTCTCTCATATGAAGTGGTGCTCGATCTCGATGTGCTTCGTCCGCGCATAACAAACTGAATTATTCATCAGTTTGAGAGCACTCTCATTGTCGCCGTGAATCAGAATAGGACGTCGCACCTTCTCATGGATATCATCCACTAACCGCCTAATCCAGATGACTTCCTGAGCAGCCAAGGCCGAAGCCGTGTATTCCGCTTATGTAGTGGAGACGGACACTGAATCCTGCTTCTTACTGCACCATGAAACAATCGCCGATCCCGTGAAGAAGACATGACCAGAAGTCGACTTCCGATTATTTGTATCTCTCTCATAATCAGCATCCGTGTAGCCATGTAGACAAAAGCTCGTGTCTCTCTTATATAAGAGACCCAACTACAGGGTGGACTTGGCGTACTTCAAGATAACTTTAGCCACCACCAAATGAGGTTTTCGAGGCTCCTTCATATACCGACTCACCCGGTCAACTGCACAAGCAATATCCAGCCTAATAATAGTCGGATATATAAGACTCCCCACGAGAGCCCGGAACACCAAAGGGTCTGGAAGAATCCTTCCCCCATCCCGCCGAAGTTTTAAGCCAACTTCCAGAGTAGTAGAACTGTTATTCCCTTCCCCCCATGCTGAATCGCTTGACGACCCTCTCCGCATAGCCCTTCTGGGAAACGAGCACTCCGTTCTTCTTCCTCTCCACCTCGAGCCCAAGGAAATGATGAAGCTCAACCAGATCCTTCATCTCGAATCGGATAGCTAGCTCAGCTCGAAGTCTAGCTACTTCCTTCTTTGCGTTCCCCGTGACGATCATATCATCAACGTACAGCAGAACGAGTACCTGAAGCTCTCCATGCTTCTTAACGAACAGACTGGAACCTGAGTCTGAAGCAAAGTAACCGCAGAACTAGAGATATTCTGCGATCTTCACATACCACGCCCGAGGCGCCTGCTTCATACCGTAAAGGGCTTTCTTCAGCTTGCAGATGTGTCCAGGATATTATTCAGATACGTAACCAGGTGGTTGCACCATGAAGATGTCATTGTCAATCTCGTCGTATAGGAAAGCATTCTTCACGCCGAGTTGTCAAATCTTTCACCCTTGGCAAGCCGTCAAGGCAATTATCACTGGTACCAAAGTCATCTTGGTCACTGGGCTAAACGTCTCCTCATAATCCTCCCCGAACTGTTGAAAGAACCACTGATCCACAAGGCAAGCCTTGTACCGCTCGATACTCCCGTCAGCCTTCTTCTACATCTTATACACCCAGTTGCACGTCACAAGAGTTATGTCGTCGACTTTGGGCACAAAATCACAAGTCTCATTCTTTCTGAGAGCGGCTATCTCCTCATTCATGACATCCTCCCACTCCTTGACTCCAGTGTCGTTCTCAAAGCATGAAGGCTCACATTCATCCAAGGGACCTGCAAACAAACATGAGATGAAACTTGTTGAAATTTGTGAAGTGGAAGTGGGTGATGGGCAGGCCGGGCGGACTGTGCAGCCTGAAGCGGTCTGAGTCCGCGGCCTGGGCGAGTTGCTGGTTGCGGCTTGGATGATCTTGGCTGACGGTGGCTTGGCTGCTTGAGGAGCGGCCCGTGCGGCCTGGTGTGCGGCTTAGGCGGTCTGCTGTGCGGCTTGATTGGTCTATGGCCAAGGATGTGGGCTTCTAGCGAAGCGGACTGCGGTTTGCGGGTTGTAGGCAGTGCTGGTCTGCGGTCTTGTAGTTGTGCAAGCTTGTTTACCGGCGGATTGGGAGTTCTATCCACGGGAGGCTTTGCGGACTGGCGAGTCCGCGATGTACGCTGTTACGGACTGGCCTTGGAGTTCGGCTGTGGCCTTTGCCGAGCTCAAGTGGTGCAGCGGTGTTAGTTGTTGTGGTGGACTGCGCGGACTGGTGTCAGAGTCCGGCAGTTGGCCGCTGCTGGGAGCTGTGCGAGTAGGGCTTGCAGGCTCTGCTTTTTTCGCGCTTTGGCGTCCGCGAAGTCCGCATCTATGTGGACGGTGCCTTGGCTCTTGCCGAGCTCTCCATGATGCAGTGGGTGTTTCTCATCCTGTTGCGGACTGACCTGTTGTTTGGCGGACTGGAGCTTCTGTGTCCGTCGTGCTCGCGCCAGTGCTTGGAGGGATGCTGGACTTGATTTGCTATGACAAGTTCACGGTGTACGCAATATCCGCGGAGTCCGTTGTTGACCGGGCGGACTGCCTGTTGGTCGTGGACTTGGCGGGTTGTGGCGTTGTTTGCCGAGATCTGCGGACTGTCTCCTGTGTCCGCGTGATATGGTAGTGCGGGCTGTTGCAGCATTTGTTGCGGGGGTGTCCGCTTACTGCGTTGAGTGGCGGTCTAGCGATGTGTATTGCGTTGGGCGGACTGGCCTTGTGCATGTTATACAGGTCGGCAGTGTGTGAGCCCGTACAGAGGCGGACTGGCTTTTGTTCTGGCTCCTGGAGGTATGGTTTGGCCAAGTCCATGAGGACTTGGAGAACTGGGTTGAGTTAGCGCGCGGGCTGGGGCGGTGATTCTATTCACTAGGGTGGTGATCACACTCCTCACCTCGCCTATAAATAGGACCCCCCCCCACCCCCGGCACATCTACAGTAACTGAGTGAACAGTAAGTGGGGCTTGATTTTTTACTGCGGCCTGAATTTCCCTATCCGCGCCGGTTGAGTAGAGCTGACGGTTTGCTGTGTGCAGGTCGCGCGGCTAGCTTCAAGGAGCCAGGAGTTTGGCTTTGACTCCGGTCAAGTACATTGAAGTGTGCGGTCTCTGCGGTCTCTGCTGGTCGCTTCTGCGGCTTGTCAGTGGTTCTCTACTTCAGCTTTTCCAAGTGCCATTTCCTGTCCGCCGGTCTCAGGCGGATAGGCGGTCTGTTCTTCAGTTCATCAGCAGTCAGCGAATAACGGTGTGTCTGCACGACCTCGCGGTCTCAGGCGGACTCCGTGTTCTATTCGGCGTGTAGCAGCAGCAGTTCGGGCGACTTCGGTGACTTTGGCGGACTGAGCGGTCTCGGCGGTCTCCAGTGCTGTCCGCCCGGCTTATTTTATGCTTTCTGTTTTTAGCCTGTGTACTAGTGAAATCATGTCTCGCTACGTATACCTCGCCTTGTAAAGAAGTTTATGAATATAAGATCTGCTTGTTCTTTCATTTGCATTTGGTGTTAAGCTTGCTCTTTGGGCTTCCGCATGATCAAAGTGTTAACTGGATAGTTCTGAGAATATTAATTTGGCTTTAGGCTATCTTGTTGATCACTTTGAGAAAATTCAACATGGTATCAGAGCGATGTTCAGTTGCTTGAGCGGTGATCAACTTGAGCGGTGATCAACTTGTGTTGTTGCTCTGTTGTTGCTCTGTTGTTGCTCTGTGCTTCTGGAAGGTTAAGCAAAGGTTGTTGCAATGGAAGTGAGCTATGCAAGAGGTCTTGGTATTGAACTCTTAACGCCGACTAACTTTAAAAAGTAGAAGTTGTGCATGAAGATTTACCTTCTGGGCGAGGAGCTATGGGAGGTCGTCAGTGGTGACGACAGACAGGAAGTAACTGCTGTTTTTGGTATTGCTGAGCAAGTGAGGCTCTGAAGAAAAACAAATGCTAAGGCGGAGTTTGTTCTCAAGAGAGTTATTTCTCCAAAACTGTTTGATCACATCATTGGATGTGAGTCTGTTGCTGATATTTGGACAATTATTGATGAGTTGTTCAATCGAAAGAATGTAGCAAGACTTCAGTTTCTAGAGAATGAGTTGGCTAGGACAACTCAAGGAGACCTGACTATCTCAAAGTTCTTCTTGAAGATGAAGAGTCTGTGTGCAGAGATATCAGCGCTTGATCCTGATGAGCCGATCTCTGGGGCCAAGCTGAAGAGGCATATCATCTGCGGCTTGCGGAAGGAGTATGTTACTTTTGTAACCTCGGTGCAAGGCTGGGCTACTCAGCCAACTCTGCTGGAGCTTGAGAACCTGCTTGATTCGCAGGAGAGTTTGGCAAGGCAGATGGCAGGAGTGACTATCTCTGATGGAGGTAGTGAAGCGTTGTTCACATGCAAGAAGAAGAAGAGAAGGGAAGAGAAGAAGAAGAAGACTGCTGCTGAAAACGAGCCTTCAACTTCTTATCAGTCAGAGAGGAGTGATGCTCCTAAGAAGGATTGGAAGAAGAACTTGAAGTGCTACAGGTGTCATCAGCGGGGACACTTCAAGCGTGACTGCAAGGTCAAACTGCAGCCTGGGCATGCTGCAGGCAAGGAGGAAGCTTGCTCTAAGAGTGAGGAAGCTGAATGGGGCGGAGCCTTCATGACGGACACTTGTGTCCGTGCCTTGTCTGTTGTGGACTTCAACGACGAATGGATCGTGGACTCCGGGTGTGGTCATCACCTCACTGGAGACAAGTCGAAGTTCTCCTCCTTACAAGCTTACTCAGGTAACGAAGCTATCATCACTGCTGATAATTCTGTCTATGCAGTAGAGAAGGAGGAGGTTGTGTCTTTGGGTAGTGATAAGGGGCCACTCACGTTAAGGAGTATGTATCACGTACCGGGCATGAAGAAGAACCTCTTCTCTGTGACCAACGCGGTCGACGCGGGTTATCACGTTCTGTTTGGGCCAACATAAGTGAAGTTCCTTTGCAACGTATCAACGGTTAAGGCTGATGTTGCTCATGTTGGGAGGAGAGTAAAGAACTTATTTGTTCTTACAACTAGCTCTTATGTTGATCGGATGAGAGCAAACGATAGCGCTGCTATATGACATGAAAGGCTGGGGCATGTAGGAATGGAGAAGTTGAAAGTCATGGCAAACAGAAGCCTTGTAAGAGGCTTACCTAAGCTATCTTCCTTTGGCGACGGTCATGTTTGCGCGGGATGTCAGTACGGCAAGGCTCATCGCATTTCGTTTGATAAATCACAAACAAGGAGCAAGAGACCATTGGAGTGCATCCATGGAGACTTGATGGGACCAACTGTCACTGCTAGCCTTGGTGGAAGCAGATACATGCTTGTGCTGATTGATGACTGCTCAAGATACACTTGGGTATATTTCTTGAAGGAGAAGTCTAAAACCTTTCATTTGTTTGTGGAGTTCAAGGAGTTGGTAGAGGGCCGGCTTGGCTTGCGGATCAAGAAGCTTAGAACAGACAACGGTGGTGAGTTTGTCTCCTCCGAGTTTTCTAATTTCTACAGGAAGCACGGGATCCAACGAGAGCTTACTTGTGCTCACACTCCACAACAAAACAGAGTAGCGGAGCGGAAAATCCGTCATCTGACGGAGACTTGCAAATGTTGGTTTCATGCAAAAGACATTCCTAGGTCCTTCTGGGCAGAGGGGATGTCTTGTGTTTCTTATGTCATCAATCGAATGCCGTTCAGCCCGATCAACATGAAGACTCCTTTTGAGTTGTTGCTGAAGGAGAAGCCCAGTGTGGAACACCTTCGGGTGTTCGGATCAACTTGCTATGTGCATGTCCCGGATGCTTCCCGAACCAAGTTTGATGCAAAGGCAAGGAAGCTTATCTTTGTTGGCTATGATGAGCGGAAGAAGGGATGGAAATGCATGGATCCTGCGACGAAGAAGTTTGTTGTATAAAGAGACGTGGTTCTTGATGGACTGACGTCGTATGGAGGTGGGTTGGTTGATCTACCAGGGAGCAAGGTTGATGAAGAGCAGAAGGTGGCTACTGAAGGTCTGGAAGAGGAGCTTGTTGTTTCACCAGCAGCTCCTGTTGCTTCAAGTTCTGGTGCTGAGGCTTCTAGCTCAGGAAACAGGGGGAGCATTGCTCAAAGCTTGCCCGAAGCTGAAGTTGAGCCTAAAGGAGCAACGGAGGTAGTGAGCAACGGAGGTTGTGAAGCCACCTGCTCAGTACTGTGATGGGAATGCAGTGAGTTTTGTCTCCTACTTCTTTGCAGGTCCTCTGGATGAGCGAGAGCCTGCAAACTTCAATGAGGCCACTGAAGTCAAGGAGTGGGATGATGTCATGAAGGAAGAGATTGCTGCTCTCAAGAAGAATGAAACCTGGGACCTTGTGCCCAAGGTTGATGGCATTACTCTGGTGACTTGCAAGTGGGTGTTTAAGTTGAAGAAGAAGGATGATGAGAGCATTGATAGATACAAGGCTCGCATGTTTGCTCGAGGATTCTCACAGCAGTATGGAGAAGACTATGAGGAGACTTTTAGTGCAGTTGCAAAGATGACTTCAGTTAGAGTGGTGATCGCCTTGGCTGCTTGCAAGGGATGGAGGATGTGACAGCTTGATGTGAAGAATGCTTTCCTTTATGGAGAGATTGACAAGGGCATCTTCATGGATCAGCCACTTGGATTTGTTTCTGAAGTTCATCCGGACTATGTCTGCAAGCTCAAGAAGGTTCTCTACGGGTTGAAGCAAGTTCCTAGAGCTTGGTATGGGAAGATAGCAGAGTATCTCCAATTCTACGATTATCTTGCTTCCAACTCGGATTCTAGATTGTTCGTCAAGAAGAAGGGGGGCTTCTAGTCTTGGTTCTGCTGTATGTGGATGATATGATCATCACAAGGAATTCGGAGGAGGAAGTAGCAAGGCTCAGGGCTGAGCTTGTTATACGCTTCGAGATGAAAGACTTGGGAGAGCTTCATCAATTTCTTGGTCTTGAAGTGGAGAGGAAGGAGTGCGGGATTCTCATTTAGCAGAAGGGATATGCGGATTGCATTGTGAGTCGATTCGGCATGGGTGAAGGGAAGAGTTGCTCTACTCCACTGGAACATGGGTTGAAGCTTCGACGAGATGAGGGAAGGATTCTTCCTGATCCTTTGGTGTTCAGAGCTCTAGTTGGGAGCTTGATCTACCTGACGATTAAAAGGCCAGACATTGCTTACGTTGTTAGCCGAGTAAGTCGGTTTATGGCTGAACCAAGGAAGTTTCATCTGGTAGCGGCGGACAACATTCTGAAGTATGTCAAGACAACTTCTGACATGGGACTCCTCTATAGTAGAGATGCGGACTTTGCTTTGCTTGGATACACGGATGTTGATTATGGTGGTGACTTGGATGATCGGAGATCAACTTCGGGTTATGTGTTCACTTGTGAATCAGCTTGCATTTCGTGGTGTAGCAAGAAGCAAGACTCAGTGTCCGTGTCTACTACAGAAGCTGAGTATAAGGGTTCGGCCTTGGCTACTCGGGAAGCCATCTGGTTGAGAAGGCTTGTAGAGCATGTTCATGAAGAAGTGCAAGGGCCTACTTTACTCTGGGGTGACAATGAGAGTGCTCTCAAACTGGTAAACAATCCAGTATGTCACGCAAGGACCAAGCATATTGAGATCGAGCACCACTTCATAAGGGAGAAGGTGTTGGAGGGATCTCTTCTGGTCGGGCATGTTCGGAGTGAAGATAATCTTGCTGACATCTTCAGGAAGCCGCTGTCGAAGGGGCCATTTCAGCAGTTACGAAGCTTGCTGGGCTTGATCACCACTTCTCACTTCAAGGGGGAGTGTTGAAATTTGTGAAGTGGAAATGGGTGATGGGCAGGCCGGGCGGACTGTGCGGCCTGAAGCGGTCTGAGTCCGCGGCCTGGGCGAGCTGCTGGTTCCGGCTTGGATGACCTTGGCTGACAGTGGCTTGGCTGCTTGAGGAGCGGCCTGTGCGGCCTGGTGTGCGGCCTGGTGTGCGGCCTTAGCGGCCTGTGGAGCGGCTTAGGCGGTTTGCTGTGCGGCTTGATTGGTCTATGGCCAAGGATGTGGGCTTCTAGCGAAGCGGCCTGAGCGGACTGCGGTTTGCGGGCTGTAGACAGTGCTGATCTGCGGTCTTGTAGTTGTGCAAGCTTGTTTATCGGCGGATTGGGAGTTCTATCCACGGGAGGCTTTGCGGACTGGCGAGTCCGCGGTGTCCGCTGTTGCGGACTGGCCTTGGAGTTCGGCTGTGGCCTTTGCCGAGCTCAGGTGGTGCAGTGGTGTTAGTTGCTGTGGTGGACTGCGCGGACTGGTGTCAGAGTCCGGCAGTTGGCCGCTGCTGGGAGCTGTGCGAGTAGGGCTTGCAGGCTCTGCCTTTTTCCGCGCTTTGGCGTCCGCGGAGTCCGCATCTATGTAGACGATGCCTTGGCTCTTGCCGAGCTCTCCATGATGCAGTGGGTGTTTCTCATCCTGTCGCGGACTGACCTGCTGTTTGGCGGACTGGAGCTTCTGTGTACGTCGTGCTCGCGCCAGTGCTTGGAGGGCTGTTAGACTTGATTTGCTATGACAAGTTCACAGTGTCCGCAGTATCCGCGGAGTCCGCTGTTGACCGGGCGGACTGTCTGTTGGTCATGGACTTGGCGGGTTGTGGCGTTGTTTGCCGAGATCTGCGGACTGTCTCCTGTGTCCGCGTGATATGGTAGTGTTGGCTGTTGCAGCATTTGTTGCAGGGGTGTCCGCTTACTGCGTTGAGTGGCGATCTAGCGCTGTGTTTTGCGTTGGGCGGACTGGCCTTGTGCCTGTTATACAGGTCAGCAGTGTGTGAGTCCGCACAGAGGCGGACTGGCTTTTGTTCTGGCTCCTGGAGGTATAGTTTGGCCAAGTCTGTGCGGACTTGGCGGACTGGGTTGAGTTAGCCCGCGGGCTGGGGCGGTGATTTTATTCACTAGGTTGGTGACCACACTCCTCACCTCGCCTATAAATAGGACCCCCCGGTACATCTACAGTAAATGAGTGAACAGTAAGTGGGGCTTGGTTTTTTACTGCGGCCTGAATTTCTCTATCCGCGCCGGTTGAGTAGAGCTGGCGGTTTGCTGTGTGCAGGTCGCGCGGCTAGCTTCAAGAAGCCAGGAGTTTGGCTTTGACTCCGGTCAAGTACATTGAAGTGTGCGGTCTCTGCGGTCTCAGCTGGTCGCTTCTGCGGCTTGTCAGTGGTTCTCTACTTCAGCTTTTCCAAGTGCCATTTCCTGTCCGCCGGTCTCAGGCGGATAGGCGGTCTGTTCTTCAGTTCATCAGCAGTCAGCGAATAACGGTGTGTCCGCACGACCTCACGGTCTCAGGCGGACTCCGTGTTCTATTCAGCGTGTAGCAGCAGCAGTTCGGGCGGCTTCGGTGACTTCGGCGGACTGGGCGGTCTCGGCGATCTCCAGTGTTGTCCGTCCGGTTTATTTTGTGCTTTCTGTTTTTAGCTTGTGTACTAGCGAAATCATGTCTCGCTACGTATACCTCGCCTTGTAAAGAAGTTTATGAATATAAGATCTGCTTGTTCTTCCATTTGCATTTGGTGTTAAGCTTGCTCTTTGGGCTTTTGTATGATCAAAGTGTTAACTGGATAGTTCTGAGAATATTAATTTGGCTTTAGGTTATCTTGCTGACCATTTTGAGAAAATTCAACAAAACTGAGGTCGCAGGAACATTCAATCACAGCCGAAGGCAAGTAAAAGACAGCAGCAACAGCAGCACAAGAGATTCCAATTGAAATTAACTTTTTTTTATAGTGAGAAGCATACATTGCAAAACATGATTAACAATGTATCAAGGGAAACAAAAAAACTGTCACAAAAAGTAAACCGCGCGGACAGATATCTGTAACCGCACAAGCCGCCTAACCGTCAGTCGAGTCCGCCGAAGCCGCCTAACCGTGACTAACCGCGCAGACTGTCGTTATTGAATGTTGAAGGTGCCCGAAAAGAACCTACAGATAGACCGAGCGAACTGATCTACTAATCCGCAACTCCGAAGAAGAGATCTAGTCGCTGAGACCGCGACAAGTTGCTAACCGCTGACTATATCCGTGAATTATTCCACACCAAACTTCCGTTAGTCGCCTGGCCGTCTGGTGTTATCCGCACAACCATGTTCCTGTCCCTATACCGAGCTAGTCGAACTATTGTCCTCTTAGACCCCCGCAGGGCTTGACCCTGATCCACCACTCTCACTGCTTCTTCTATGCTAGCTTTGAACCCGGGTACACCAGGAGCATCGCTTCCCCTACTACATGATCCAGAAGCCTCTGCCCCAGAGCTAGACGTCATCGGAGCACCTGGTGACACGGGCAACTCCACCAGAAGATCCCGAGCAACTTCTTCTTGCCTTCTGTCAGACTGCTCTCATGTAGCTCCACAGATGAGTTATCCTGGTATGACGTTAACTTGTCAAATACCACATCCCGGGAGACAGCAAATTTCGGTGTATCTGGATCCATGCACTTCCATCTCTTCTTCCGCTCATCATATTCAACAAAGACTAACTTCCGTAATATCGCATCTAGCTTTATCCTGAACGCGTCTGGAACATGCACGTAGCAAGACGATCTGAACACCCGAAGATGTTCCACACTGGGCTTCTCCTTGAACACCAACTCATGAGGATATCTCATGTTGTTCGGACTGAGGGGTAACATGTTGATGACGTACGCCGCACAGGTCATTCCCTCTGCCCAGAAAGCTCTGGGAATGCCTTTGGCATGAAGGCAGCATTTATAGGTTTCCGTCAGATGACAGATCTTCCGCTCTGCAATTTCGTTCTGTTGTGGAGTATGAGCACAAGTAAACTCTCATTGGATGCCAAACTTTCTGCAGAAGTTAGACAAAATCATGCGAAGTAAACTCTCAGTCATTGTCTGTTCTCAACTTCTTTATCCGCAGACCGAGCCGACCTTCCACAAGCTCCTTGAACTCCACAAACATCCTGAACGCTTCTGACTTTTCTTTCAGGAAGTATACCCAAGTATACCTGAAAAAATCATCAACAAGGACAATCATATACCTGCTACCATCGAGACTGGGCGTGACGGTAGGTCCCGTTAGGTCAAAGTGAATGCATTCCAGCGGTGCACTATACCTAGTATGTGATATGTCAAATGGAAGGCGATGTGTCTTTCCAAACTGACAACTCGCACAGACATGTCAGTCAATATAGGACGAAAGAATAGGCGACATGCACCAGGTCTCTCACTGTCATAGCCTTCAGCTTGTCCATCCCGATATGCCCAAGTCTCTCATGCCAGATAGGAGCGTTATCGTTAGCCATCATCTTGTCAACATAGGAACTTATCGCAAACACGAAGAAGTCTTTCACCCTCTTTCCAACATGAGCAACTTCAGCTTTCACAGCTGAAACGTTCCTGAGAAACCTCACTTTTATCGGGCCGAATAGAACGTGATACTCAGCGTCCACCGCGTTGGTCACCGAGAAGAGATTTTTCTTCATCCCAGGAACGTGATACACACTCTGCAAAGTGAGTGGCCCCCGTTCACTGGCTAAAGGAACTGATCCATCCTTCTTTACCTCATGAACAGTATTCATCAGCAGTAATAATGGCAGCATTACCTTTGTACTCCTATAGAGATGAGAATTTGGACACATCCCCGATAAGGTGATGACCGCACCCGGAGTCCACGATTCAATCCTCCTGATAGTCGATGGAGGAAAGTGTCTGGACACAAGTGCCCGTTAAGAAAACACTTCCCCATCCTCCATCCCCAGGTTTGGACTCAGCCGCCTCTACAACATGCCCCGGCTGAAGATTGACCATATAATCCCTGCAGATGTGACCAAGCTTGTTGCACATGAAGCACCGAGGTCCGCCCCATTTCTTCTTGTCATCCGCCTTAGGAGGCTTGCTTTTCTCCTGCTATGATGAAGAAGACGGACCAGTGCTTACAGGCGCCTTCTTCTTCCTGTCTCAGCTCTTCTTCTTGCCCGAGAAGAGAACATTGTCGTCTCCCCCTGAGATTGACACTCCAGCCATCTGCTTCTCCAAGCTCTCCTGCAAAACTAACAGGTTCTCTAGCTTTAGCAAAGATGGTTGATTGGCTCAGTCCTGCACAGACATCACGAAGGCCACATACTCTTTCCGTAAACTGCGGATGATGTGCCTCTTCAGGTTCGACTCTGAGATTGGATCTTTCGGGTCCAATGACGAAATCTCAGCGCATATGTTCTTCATCTTCAAAAATAAAGATGACACTGACAGAGCACCCTGAGTGATTTTCGTCAACTCATTCTCCAAGAACTGTAGTCGAGCTACGCTCTTCTTATTCAGCGGGCCATCCAGATTTCAGTTGCCGACCGACAATCAATAATGTAGTCAAACAGCTCCGGTGAAACAGTGCGCTTCAGAGCGAATGCAGCCTTTGCATCGGTTCGCTTACATGCCTTCACTGCTTCAGCATTGCCTCCAGTAACGACCACTTCTTGACAGTCATCACCAACGACAACTTCCCATAAATCCTCACCAAGAAGGTAGCTCTTCATGCACGACCTCCATCGCTTGAAGTTGGTCTGCGTTAAGAGCTCAATTTCAATCCCTCTTGCAAAATCGGCTTCTATTGATATCAGCTGAATCACTTAAACTTCAACGAAGTTACAACAACCTTAGATTGGTGAACTGCTACTCTTCAACACCCCTCTGATAGCATGTAAAAATTTATGTGGGAAGCTAAAACCAAGGTTGCATGAACACTCAGCCATAACCGAAGACAAGTAAAAGACAGCACAACAGCAGCACAAGAGATTCCATTTTAAATTAACTTCTTTTACAGGGCGAGGCATACATTGCAAGACATGATTAACAATATATCAAAGGAAACAGAAAAAATGCCACAATAAGTAAACCACACGGACAGATATTTGTAACCACACAAGCCGCCTAACTGCCAGCCGAGTCCGCCGAGACCGCCGAAGCCGCCTAACTGCGACTAACCGCGCAAACTACTGCTATTGAATGTCGAAGGAGCCCGAACAGAACCCGTTGATAGACCGGGCGAACTGCTCTGCTAATCCGTAACTCCGAATAATAGATTTAGTCGTTGAGGCCGCGACTAGCTGCTAACCACTGATTGTATACGCGAACTGTTCCACACCAAACTTCTGTTAGTCGCCTAGCCGTATGGTGTTAGCCATACAGTCAGCACAGAACCAACTTTCTTAGTCGTAGCGGTTAGCTCGTTCTACTGTTTACTGTTTATTTATAACGAGTCGAGGGGTCCTATTTATAGATGCGAGAAGGAATGACGTCACCACCTACACCGATAGGATAACCGTCCATCAATCCTATCAGCTAACACATTGTATCCGCACAGCGCGGACACCAACACCTATTCGCCAGGTCGCACCATCAACAAGGCCGGATAGACGACCAGTTCGCCAATCCTGCAGACACTGCTACAAGACCGCGCATCCCGCAGCCCATGACTTGGAAAAATCCGTGTCCAGCCAATACCGCCGAACTCGGCGAATACCTGAGCAGTCCGCAAACCAGACGAACTCGGCGAGCTAAGCAACTAGCTGGACTTCGTCCCCAGACCAAGTCCATCAACTCGCACGATCTCGGAGAACCCGCATCATCTAATACCAAGATCGCGCCCTACTGAACAACTCCAGTCCGCGATATCCGTCTGCCTTCTTGTGATCCAGAGATCCTGCCAAACTTCGCGACCTCCAAAGGAGTCCGCTACTACCCACGGATAAACAAACCTATCCACCTGGTTACTCCACCAGAGTGCTTGCTGGTCCAGACCGCCAGAGAAGAACCACAGCCAAAACCAGCTGTCCGACTAGGATATCTGCCAAAGATATCCGCCTAGTCCGCGCGGTCTGTGCAGACTGCCCATTCAGTTCGCCCAACTTCCACCACTTCCCACTTCAATAATTTCAACAACAAGCTTAAGGCTAAAAGACAAGGTAGACTATTTAGCATTTTCTATGCTAGCATACTTCTAATTTATTTGATATGAGATTAATTAGGCTTCGTTTGGCATGACTTATTTGCTCCAGTGAGTTTGGTCAAAAACGTCATTATCATAGAATGTATGTTTGGTAAGACAAAGGTTATGACCATCACCAAGAAAATAAACTGGTTTTGAGCATAAAATGCATGAATTTCTTTATGTGAGAACGGGCGTTCATGAATGACGGCTCATGACCACCGCATTCAAGACCGCCGCCACCACGCCAAACGAAGCCTAAATTCAAAACTCTTGCATGCCTTAAGAACTTTTCCCACACATGGAGTTTCCCACATCAAGTATCATATAACATGAGCAAAATGACACAAGTAGTGCCTCCTTGGGACACATCCACTCTTAAACCCTACAAAACTATGATAGAAGATGTGAAGACTCACATGAGCCCCAAATCGCATAAATTACTAGATCCCCAATTATGGGTCGAAAAAGGGACCAAGGATGGGTCAAATATTGATACGGATAAGACTTCCTAGACACGCGTCACATCTCTCTCTACTTATGTAGCCCTAAAGAGCATTATCGTAATTTGTATGTTCCACTCCCCAATAACCCTATAAGATAAAATGACCATATTGGGTTTTTTCGGGTTGGTTTCCCTCCTAGGGGGTGAATCTCAACATTTGCTCTTCATACTAATTTACGATATGGGTCATCCACAACCCCATTTCCTGCAGAGTTAACTTCTAAAACCTTGGATAATTCTAATTTATCAAAAAACCATTATATATACATTAAATGAGATTCGAATAAAATATCAAAGACCTCCATTAAATTCTACAAAATGAATATCACATAAAAGTATAGAGAAGTCATTACCCTCTAAGAAGTGTTGTACAATGTACGAATGAAATATAAAACAAATATGGGACGGAGCCTTGTGCCTGTCACTCGTATTTTTTAAAGGAAAAATTTGGCCCAATCTTAAGGATTCGTGTAGTAGTTAAGCAGACCTCTTCTTAAAAACCAGTGACATCAATATCTCAATATTTCCACTCACTTGAAGAAGAACAAAAGATGGAGATCCAAAATCTCATGTTGCGCTAATTAGCCCGTTGACGACATAGGCTATGTTTAGCACAACGTTCTTGCTCCGGTGAGTTTGGACAAAAAAGTCACTGCCATAGAATGTAAATTTGACATGACAACGGTCATGACCATCATAAAAAAAACTAGTTCTGAACATAAAAGTAGACGAAATTCCTTATGTAAGGTCAAGCGTTCACGAACGACGGTTCATAACCACCGCATTCACGACCTCTACCACGGTGTCAAATGAGCCATAATCATAATCTATCTCAGCATCTTAAAAAACCTTTTCATTCAATGCAAAGCTAAAACATTACAAATGCCTAAATTCTAATGAACACAAACACTTTGTAGCTTAAATTGATGATGAATAATTAAATAATTTTGAATTAGAGAATCAACAAAACATGGGAAAAAGAACACACACCTCATAGCACCATCAGCAAGTTCAAGATAGCCATTGCTGTTGCTCACTTCATCACCCTGAGAGTCTTCCTTGTTCCAGCTCCCATCCTGAGAAACTGGATTATGAATCCTTCCATTTATCCAATCCCCTGTTATTCTGAAAGCATTTGCTGGAGGAAGACAAACTCACAGAGCTATCAGACAGATTCGTTTGACCAGGAATGTCCACTATCATGACCAACTCCAGCTTCTTCAACGCATGCTTCAGCTTCTTCACAGCCCTCCCCCTGCGCTCCAATTCCTCTTTCAGCTTCTTCTCTAACTCCGCTAACTTTAGCCACAAAATCACCGAAAGAGGGATAAAGATTTGTTTTTGGGGGGGGAAATGGATGAAGAACATAGAATATGGCTTTATACCTTTTCGGCCAAGTGATCTGCTTCAGCTTTGGCAGTTTTGGAAGCCATTCTTTCTGCTTGTAATCTCCCCCTCAAGCATTCAACGGTCTTATTAATGCCGTCTTGCTCTTCTCTTTCCGTAGTTTCCTCTCGCTGACATTACCAACAAAGAGACAGAAATCTCTCGAACTGCAGTGTTCTGCGTTCATAAAATGGAAAATGTGAATACAGGAACTGGAAGGGGAGACATGGATTGGCTGAGAAAGCATTGAGCAAAAGTTACAGTCTTTCTCCGGTGAATTAAGATTCTGTCCTTGCATCATATTAACTGCATTACCAAACAGGGAAGCGGTGAAAAAATCAGTAAGTTGCTGCAACATAGTTCACGGGGGATCAAGCGTCGGGCAGTAAACCCTAGAATACGGGTTAGGATAAAATTAGGACATTGGGGGGTTTAGGTTGATATAAAGCCTAATTTTTCCATCAAGAGCCCTCTGGACTTCGGGTGATCTTCAAGTGGATTAAAAAGGCTCTGCTTGTGGGGACTTATTTTTACTGGTGAAGCGGTTATGACCGCATGAATCATAACCGTTTGATCGGTGAAAATAAGTTCCTCCAAACGGATCTTAAATACGATCTTCTATGAGATCAAAGCATGAGCTCAAATATGATCTCCTATGAAATCAAAATATGAAATATAACTTCCTTCCTCTATGCTAGGAGATTGGATCGCCACCCTTCCGTTCTTCACGCTGCAAGATAGGGAGAAGCCCGGACGTGATGGAAAAATTAGGTTGATAGAAAAGAGCGTGAACATGGCAAAAAATATCAAAATTTTGGAGGTTTTGATGCTACGCGAGAGCGCATGAGGCTGTGGTGGCATCAATGGTCATCAATCATGTCTGGAGGAGGAGGGGGGAGGACGGACACTCGGGGGGGGGGGGGGGGGGGGGGGGGGGGGGGGGGGGGGGGAGTAAAGAGCACCCCCTGCACTTTACGGTAAAGTGCGGGCATCCAATGACGCATGTGGATGTCCGCACACATCTCAAAACGAGTACATCTCAACTTGCTTTGAGATGTGTGCGGGCATCCAATGCGGACCGTTAGATGCCCGTACTTTACGGTAAAGTGCAGCTACTGCACTTTACCTCCCCCGAATCCAGGGAGAACATGTCAAAGTATTGTTTTATTTCAAAAATTTTGCATACTGCATTGTTTTCAAATCTTCTCTTCCGGAACACAAGAGATTATAGCACGTGACACAGACTTTACACTGAAATATCAAATAATGGAGCAGAAATGTAAAAGGGATAGCTGGCCACCATAAAAAAAAACCCATTTGGTGGACTATTGGAGCTAGGGGGGCGTGTGGTAAGGTTTGGTGAGATTTTGTCCCAAACCGCAATCGTACCGCAAGGGCGCAGTTTTGACCCGAGCAAAATCGCACCACTGAAATTACACTGCGGTTTCGGTTTGGTGCAATTTTTGCGGTGTTTTTACGGTTTCAGTGCGGTTTTAAGCATGTGATATACATAAACACAAAAAAGATAATGTGAGGTAAAATTTTATGTAAATTTTAGATAAAAAACATAATTACAAGAGTTATATCACCATGAAAAAAGTGCAATACATACATTTTTAAAATGTAAATACTGCAAAATTAACCACAAGTTAAAAATAGATCTTCAGATACTACAATTATTATGATATGATTGTTTTAATTGCATGTAAAATGAAACATCAAATTCAAATATAATGAATTTTAATTAATTTAAATTTTAGATATACACAACAGTCAACACTCACATAATTGTAACTTTATTTATCTTTTAAACATTGAAATATTAAAAGAAAGTCTAGTGAATACCCATTTTACAGCTAGATGAATCATTATGATACTATATGCACTTAACAAAGACTTACAAATCATCAGATTCATCAATAAATTGATAAAGAATAAGCAAACTAAACCAACGATGTGCATTAATATAATTAGTTAATTATTATTATTAATTAATAATTTATAACTTACACTTTTATTTTGATGTTTGTGATATCTGAAAGTATTTAATTAGTCGGTGCAGTGCGGTTTTTTGCGATTTTCAAGATCCAAAAATTACACTACAACGAACCACGCTAGCTCGGCTTGTAAAAGGACAAAATCACACCGCACAGAAATTATGTGGTGTGTTTTGTGCAGTGCGAACGATTTTTGAGCTTTATGGTTATTTATGCTCACCCCAAATCGAAGCCGCCATAAGAGAGTCGGTTTCAAATAATGGATTTATATACGAATATAGGGCAGTAAGTGGATTTCTTAGGCAGGCATTCGGGGATCGGTGTGCGGGCATCTCTTTAGCGCGAGTAAGTGGAGAATATCAGACAGTCATAGTGTTGGCACATAAAATGTACTTTCGCAAACTCATGCCTCGAGGAGAAAAGAGAACTGAGGATTGTCGGTTAGCCCGGAATAAGATGAGCGACCTGAAGAAGAGAAGAAAGGTCGCAGAGTAGCGAGACTAGATCTACCCGCAACGGAGAATACCACTTGTTGTGAGCAATACTATTTATCAAAATGAGTGGTTACATAAGGGAGTTCGCCTTAGCCAGTGATTAAGTGACCGAGAAGGAACTGGATTCGAGATCGCAGCCGGAGTAATCAAGTCTGAGGATTCGAATCAGCTTGCCTTATGGGTACTATTCACCCCCAATTTATACTAGCAGTCTTGTCCGATTGGGCAGGTCCTAAAATTATGGGTTGCCTGGGGCACAAGAGAATCAGGCAAAGATGAGAGGTTACACAGTGTGTAAATAAGAAAAAGAACTATGACTGTATAATCCAACGGTCGTCCTGGAAGTTGTTGAAAATTATGAAGTGAAAGTGGTTAATTGAGCAAACCGCGCGGACTGGTGGGACTGAATTTGCGGCCTGGGCAGACTGACGGTGCGGCCTAGGTGGTCTGTGCCCAGAGTAGACTTGGCGGGTTGGGTGTCTATTGGAGCAGCCTGGGCAGTCTGTCTTGGCGATCTGGTGGCGGTGCTCAGCTCAGTCTGCAGTTCTGCAGATAGCCCGTTATTGAAGTAACCGGGCGGATTGGTGGTTTATCTACAGAGTTGTGGCTGACTCGGTTCTGAGTCCGCGGAGTTTGCTATGACAGACTGTTTTTGGAGTTTGCGAGATCGGCATTGGTCCTTGCCGTGAGCTCTGGTGATGCGGTAGGTGATAGTCGCATTCATGGTGGCGGACTGTCCATGGTGTTGGCGGTCTGGCTTCGTGTCCGCCGAGCTCGCGCTAGCTTGGTGGATTGCTGGACTTGGTGTTTGTGACAAGTCTAGGTTATTCGCAGTTTCCGCAAAGTCTGCTGTTGACCGGGCGATCTGCCTGTAGGTTATGGACTTGTGTGGCGGACTGTTGACGTGTTCGCAAGTTGTGCGGACTGGTGTCATGTCTGCATGTAGCATACGGACTGATGCAGTATGTGGTTGTGGCTATGGCTGTGCCCGGGTGCTGTGCAGTGTGGCGGACTGTCGCGATGTTTGCGGGCTGGGCGGACTAATGTCATGTCCGCATGTAGCGTGCGGACTATCGCAGTGATTGAGATGTTGTTGTGTCTGCATGCTGCAATGGGTGCAGACTGGTGCGTGTTCGCCTGGTGTTAGACTGGCTTCTTGATTTAGCGCCTGGCAAGTTGGCTGGTGTCCGGCAAAGTCCTTGCGGACTCGGCGGACAGAATTGTGCTAACTGCGAGCTGGGGTGGTGACTCTATTCACTAGGGTGGTGACTACACTCCTCACCCCGCCTATAAATAGACCCCCCCCCCCCCCCGACACGTTTACAGTAACGGAGTGAACAGTAAGTTGGACGTAGATCAATTGTTGCGGACTCGGGTTTTCAGGTCGCGCAGTTTGAGAAGTATTAACTGGTTGTTGCGTGCAGATTGTGCGGCTAGCACTGTGAAGTCGGGCGTCTAGTTCTGATCAAGGTCAGGAAGCAGTGAAGCTTGCGGTTTAAAATCAGCAATTGCAGCAGGTCACGTGTGGCGGCCAACCAATCTTCTCTCCATCGATTGAAGTCTAAGTTCAATAACCATGTCGAGGTCTCCGCGGGCTTGACGGTCTGTTCATCCAGTTCGGCGGCGGCTTGTAGAGCGGGCATCAGCAGAATAACGGGTTGTCTGTGGGGTTTGTGCGGACTCCGTAGAATCAGAGTAGCAGCAGCGGCATG
Source organism: Platanthera guangdongensis (assembly GCA_039583875.1). NCBI lineage: Eukaryota > Viridiplantae > Streptophyta > Magnoliopsida > Asparagales > Orchidaceae > Platanthera > Platanthera guangdongensis. The sequence goes on from CM077155.1 coordinate 5,287,246, forward strand.
GCGGTCTCGACGGACTCAGCGGTCTCTAAGGCAGTCCGCCCGGCTCAAGTTTTCTTTTGCTTGATTTCTTCTCATTGTAGTTGGCGAAATCATGTCTCGCCATGTATACCTTGATTTGTAAAGATTGATAGTTAGTAAATGCAAGATCTGTGTTGTTCTTCATTGCTACTGATACATAGCTCATTTTATGGTTGGAGTGTTCCTGCGCATAGTTCTCGTTTTCCGCTTGATCAAGTGATCAGCTTGATAGCTCTGGAAGTGTTTGCTTGATATCAGAACTACCAGTTGATCAGCTTGAGATTTCAACAGTTGTCTCTGCTCTTCCAGAAGAAGTTGCTAAAGAACCTCGAGCGGCCTGTGCGGTCATTGAAAATTCAAACTGCCTTGAACGGCTTGGCAAACGGAAGGTTGATCACAGAATTTTGGGTAAACTTGATCTCTGCACATTTCCAATTGATTGAAACTTCGGAAATGCTCGCTTTAATAGTGGTGGCTATGATATACCTTTAATGCTGGAAAATCTATAAATACGACTCATTGGTCTAAAATTTTGGAATTCCTTGACACTTATGAAGAGAAAGTGGATGGTGATTGGGATCCTATAATTCAGCTTCCATTGACAACTATATGGGGAGTGTGTAAAATAAAGCTCACACATAATCATTTCCATCTTCAATTGAAAGGAGGAGCGCATGACCTCTGTAGTTGATCTATGTGGATTCTGGGAACAACTCCAATGGGCTCTAGTAGAGGTAAGAAATATTTCATGCACCTAGTTGATGACTTTAGTCATTTATGTGGATAAGTTTTTTAACTAACAAGAATGAAGTTTTTGAATTATATAATTTAAAATATATATATATATAAATCAACAAGATCATATATACAATCAAAACCTTCAAGACTAATAGGGGAGGTGAGCTCACCTCAACCTACTTCTATAATTTACAAGAATGAAAGAATTATGAGAGAATCTGTGTCCCCACAATCACAACAGAATTGTTTCGTGGAGAGAGATAAAATATTCATAGAGATAGCTCATCTCTTATTCACGAAAAACAAATGCCCAAGGATTACTGGTCTGCATCTATGAGCACCATGGTTTATCTTCTCAACAAAAGGGCCACTATGGCACTACAAATTACTGCTTCTTATGAAGTCATCTATAAAAAGAAATCATCCATTATGCATCTCAAGATTTTTGGGTGTGTTGTCTACTCTCTAATTGCAAAAGAAGGTAGGAATAAATTAGATAAGAAGAATGAGAGATGTGTGTTTATTTATTACACTGAGAAGTCGAAGGACTACCGATTGCATCATCTTACAACTAACAATATAATTATAAAGTGCATTGTTGAATTCAATGAAGAAGAACCATGTTCATAGCAGTCAAAAAAGCTGCTTAACTCTCATTCATCGCACTCATCTATGACGGTTGAGCTTGAATCAAGCACCATCCAAGCCGCAGAGAATGAAGGTGAAGATTTGTCCCAAGCATAACCAACATCTATTGATTCAAATTATATCTCAAAATCCTCATCAACAAGTTGCGCACATGGTTTAGAAGATATTTATGAAGAAACAATTTTTTTATATTGTGAAAAACCCTCAACCTTTGAAGAAGACAATAAACATGACGAGTGGAAAGAAACAGTGATTGAAGAGCTTATAGTGAAACAAAAACAATACTTTGGGAACTAGATGAAAAACCAGCTCACAAATCACTGATTTGGCCCAAGTGGATATTCAAAACCAAGTATGATGAAGATAAAAACATGATTAGCGGCCAAGGGGTATAACCAAAATTCAGGGTATAATTTTAATGAAACATTTGCTCTAATAGCACGTTTGGACACAGTGTGTCTTGTCTTAGTATCTGCAGCTTAAAACCACTTGAATTATATTATCTCAATGTAAATTCATCCTTCCTCAATGACATAATTGATGAAGAGATCAATGCAGAACAACCCTCAGGTTTTGAGAAGAAGAACGAAGGAATGAAGAAAGTGTATAGATTAAGGAAGTCATTATATGGGCTAAAACATGCCCCTGAAGCTTGGAACTTGAATATTGATCCTTTTTTTCTTAGAGTTTGGAGATTGGAATTGTGATAAGTATCAATGATCCTTCCCTTTATATCAAGTGACTTATAAAGTAATTCCAGGTGGTATGCCTTTATGTTGATGATCTGATTTTCTCAGGTAATTCTCCCTCTATGATAAGAGAACTCAAGGCACTAATGTAAGAATAATATGAAATGACTGGCATTGGCCAGATCAAGTTCTTCCTTGGATTTCAAATAACTCAAAGTCCTACAAAAATCTTCTTCTCACGACAAAAAATATGACAATTAAATTTTACGAAAATTTCATATGGGAAATTGCAATGCTAACCAAACACTGATGGAAACAAATGAGAAGCTAGCAAGGAATAATGATCAAAAAAAGACAATTGAGGAGAAATTTAAATTCTTTAATGATTTTTAATCTATCTTACCAATTTTCAGCTCAATATTGAATTCAAAGTGAATGTTATTGCAAGATTCATGCACAACCACAAGAAATCCCATAATTTGATGCTAGAAAGCATATTTGTCACTATGTAAAAGGTACGATGAATTGGGAAACTTTGTATAGAAGAAGCAATAAGGCACAATTAAATGGGTTCGCAGATTCTTATTGGGCTTTCTGCTTTGATGACCAAAGAAGTACCAGCTATCATGTTTTCTTACATAGTGATAATCCCATTATCCGAGGTTCAAATAAGCAGAGAATGACAGTGCTATCAACCACTGAGGATGATTATATGGTCTTTAGAAATGCAAGATGCAAAGGCATTTGGAACCATAGAATCTTCATTGAACTGCAAGGCAATGAAGAAAAAGGTTGGATATGTGGCCAACCTTATGGGGGGTGAATAAGGTTTGCAACAGTTATGCACCTTTTCAAAAACATCTCGCAGCAGGAATATGCTTTTTGGATGCTAGCGCGGAGTGATAGGGTTACTGTCAGCGGTATCGATAGAAATTGTATTCTTGTACGGCAGAGAATCATTTTAGTGTACACGCAAATACAAGACTTTAGTGAACCAATAAGAGTCAGATGCAAATATAGATCAAAGCATGAGACCTCAATTTCACTAGAATACTAAAGTGATTTGTACAATTACAAAACTTGATCTTTATGACGTCGAAGATGGTAGATGAAGAATAAAACAATCTTTTGTTTATTGCAGTACTTGTGCCACAAACAAAATACAACGGATTAACTACTTAACATGGCACCTTGTCGTGCTCTAAATAATATGACACCTTATAAATCTTGGGTGGGTGTTAAACATGACATGATTCATCTCAAAACATTTGCTAGCCCTATTTATAGCCTTGAACCTCATCCCAACCAAGACAAACTAGAAGGAAAAACATAATTGGGCATATTATTTGGTTACAGTGAAAGATCAAAATCCTACCAAGTGTTCAATCCAACCACTTCAAAGCTCATGATTACCAGAAATGTTATTATGGATACAGAGAAATGATGGGACGGGTGTCTGACTTAAGGTCAAACTCGCATGTTGTAGGTTACATGGAATTAACCTACTATGGATGAAGATTCAGTGATGTCAACCAATCCTGCATAGAATTGTCTTCATCCAACTACTACTAAGCCCATCACCACATAGGAATTTTCATCCCTAATATCGTTACGCTGGTTTCTCCTCTTATCTAACATTTATCAGCCATGTACATTAAGAAGTAAGGTAAGGAAGAGGTTATTATCATATGTCTTTATGTTGATGATTTGCTGATTACAGGATCCAGCAAGAATATCATCAACGACTTCTAATAATACATCAAAACCAAGTTTCAAATGACTAATATTGGCCTCATTAAGTACTTATTGGTCATTTAGATTTATCAAACCTCTAAGCTACTTATATCTACCAGTGCAAATATGCAAAAGATATGCTTAGCCAATTTTAATTACAAAATTTTAAGCCAGCTTTCATACTCATGATAACAGGTGAGAAATTTAGCAGAGAACATAGAGAGGAGAAGACAGAACCATAGTATTTCAGAAGCATGGTCAGGTTCCTCATCTACTTGACAAACAACTTTCCCAATATTAACTATTGGTGAGAATTCTCTCTCGATACAAGCAGGCATCAAACATCAAGCACCTAGCTGCCGCAAAGCGCATACTTCGTTGTGTAAATGACACTAAAAATCTTGGGTTAAAATATGAAAAGAGCAAAAGATTCCAACTAAGGGGCTACTCTGATAGTAATGGGGCTGGGTGTGCAGATGATCGAAGGAGCACATCAGGTGACATGTTCTATCTGGGAAGTAACTCTATCTCCTGGGTATCAAAAAACAAAAAACCATAGTCTTATCATCTACAGAAGTTGAATATATAGCTCTTAGTGATGCGGAAAGGGAAGCAGAATAGCTTAAGAGGCTATTAAATGAACTAATATATGGATTAGTGGAACTAACTAATATCAAAGCCAACAACACCTCTGGCGTAGCCCTAGCTATGGCATCATTGTTTCATAAAAAATAAAACACATGGAAATCAAGCTGCATCACACAAGAGTGTTGGAGCATGCGTTTCACGCTTTTTTGGTTTGCTAATAACAAATCTCGTTTGTATTTGATCTATGGGTGTTTATGATATGCAGATATCACAGGTCTAGCTCTAATGGATTTTGGGTGATGTTTCGGGTCAGCACAGATGAGCATTAAAGATATCGCCAGGCGATATTGTGTATCGCCCACAGGCGACAGTGGCGCTCGACGATCGACGATCGTCGTTCGACAAATATTCACTCGACGATTTCCGTTCGACGAATCTACATTGGAGCTCAGAAGATATTGCCAGGCGATATTGAGTATCGCCCACAGGAGACAGTGGCGCTCGATGATCGATGATCTCCGTTCGACAAATATTCACTCGACGATCGACGATCTCTATTCGACGAATATTCGCTCGATGATCGACATTCGACGATTTCCGTTCGATGAATCTGTATTGGAGCTCAGAAGATATCGTCAGGCGATATTGAGTATCGCCCACAGGTGACAGTGACGCTCGACGATATCTGTTCGACCAATATTTATCCGACGATCGACGTTCGATGATTTCCGTTCGACGAATCTGCATTGGAGCTTAGAAGATATCACCAAGCGATATTGAGTATCCCCCACCCGTAACAGCGCCGATCAACGATTCTGCGCTCAACGATCGATGAACTGCGCTCGTCGAATCAGCTATGAGAAAATCAGCAGTACATGGGATGTGGCGGCAGTTATCTCTATCGCCAGTTGGCGATACCCAGTGTCGCCAGGCGACAGTCCACTTTCAATGATCGATGAATCTGCGATGTGAAAATAAGGCGTTAGTAGGACACGTGGCAACAGTTACCGATATCACCAGGTGGCGATACCCAGTGTCGCCAGGCGATATCGCCAATATATAAAAGTCATTCAATTTTCTGAGGAGATAACAAATTTCATTACCTGGAGTGCATCTTCTTGTTAAGACGAACCAGAGAGCTTCAGATTCCAGTTTTTACTCCATATTCTCAAGAAGGCCTAAGCGCAAAAGTTTGATGGCACATACGCAACATTCAAAGCAACCCTGGCTAGGATTCATCGTCATTATCAGCACTTTGTTTGAAGGGAGTTTTTATTCAGAAGTTTTGAATTTGTCTTGCTTTTATTCCTATTGTAAACCTCTTGTAATCGAGAGGAGAAATCACCGCCTTGTGCGTGGCGTCTAAGTACTTGTGTGGCTTAGGGGAAATCACCGCCTTGTGCATGGCGTCTAAGTCCTTGTGTGACTTAGAGAAAATCGTCGCCTTGTGTGTGGCGTCCAAGTCCTTGTGTGGCTTAAGGAGAAATCGTTGCCTTGTGTGCAGTGTCTAGGTCGAGGTAGATCTTGGGGAGGCTAGTAACAAGATCTATGAAGAGATATGCTTTAGCCTGCCGGTTCTTGGTAGAAGGACCGACGAAAATAAAAGTATATTGTATTTTTCATAAGCCTTGGTCTCTAGATCTATAGAAATACCTTGTATCCACTTTAGTATTTTTGAAATAAATTGTTATATTTTAGCTTTTCTATATTTCAAAGTGTTTAAGTTTGATTATGAAAAATTAGTCTTCATTCCATAATTTCTACTAGCATTGTTTGATTCAACGAGTAAAGTTTTTTTAGCATAAGAAAAATTAATTAACCCTTATTCACCCCCCTCTAAGGGCGATGTAAGATCCAATACTTAGTATCAGAGGCAGGTTACTCCGAAATCGGTTTCACCATCGGGAATGATGGCGCAAAACACTCATGCATTTTCTAAGGGGCAAGGTATAAGTAGACCACCCTTATTCACGGGCACTGACTATAATTATTGGAAAGCTCGAATGCGATGCTTTCTAATAACACTTGATATCGACGTTTGGAGCATGGTCGAAACATGCTACACCTCTCCTATAACTGTAGTATGAAATGTCTCAATGGAAAAACCCAAGGATAAATGGGATGAAGCTGATAAGATTTGCTGCAAGAATAACGTTAAGGCAATGAATACCTTATTCTGCACATTAGATAGGACTGAATTTAATCGTGTTTGGGCATGTGAAAATGCGTATGATATATGGAATCTCCTTAAAGTTACTCATAAAGGTACATCGCAGGTAAAAGACTCGAAGCTTTTCCAGTTAGAGTCTGAGTTTGAGAAATAAAAGATGGAAGTTGATGAGGATGTAGACTTCATGCACACAAGGTTCGGTAAGATAATGAACGACTCGAGGATCCTTGGAAAAAGTTTCTCAAACGGAGATTTGGTGAGAAAGATACTTAGATTGCTTCCCCCGAAGTTCAATCCAAAGGTGACTGTCATCTCAGAGTCACATGATCTAAAGTATCTCGAAATTGAGAGTCTGATAGACAATCTGAAACCCATGAAATAGAGTTGAGGATTCAACAACAGGAGTATAGCATAGAGCCAAGAAAGAAAGCATTGGCGTTGAAGTCCAAGAAGGAAGTGGAAAATAAGTTTGATGAGAGTGATGATGGAGAAGAAGAAAGCTTGTTCGTAAAGAAATTCAGGAAGTTCATGAGAAATCCTGAAAGGAGAAATTTGTTCAGGAAATTCTTCAAGAAGCAAGAGTCTGAATATAGGAAAGGCAAAGCCCAAGCTGAAGGAGAGGATGATGAAGAGAGATCACCACCTGAGTGCTATCACTGCAGGAGAGTTGGCCACATTAAGAGCAAGTGCCCAAAATATCTGAAAGATCAGAAGAAGAAGTGGCATAAGAAGAAAGACAAGAAGAAAGTTTTGAAGGCAGAAACGTGGGATGACACCAATTCTGAGGAGTCAAGTGATTCAGGTTCAGAAACTGAGGAGGCATACAACATATGTCTGATGGGAAAGAGCATTTCAGTGTGTGATGAAGAGAGCAGTGTTCATAGCGATACTGAGATAACTCCTGAATCTTATGATGCTTTATATTCTGAATTTTTAAGAATCTGCAAATATTTAGATAAAAAATTGGACGAAATTCAGGTACTTAAGTCTGAAAATAAAAAATTAAAAAATGAAGTAAAAATACTTGGGAAAGAGAAAGCAACTTGTCAAGAGGATTGTCCCTCTTCGACAAGGATACAAGAACTTGAGAAAGATCTCTCTAAGTCTCAGACTCGGGTTGAATCTCTTACAAGAGAGAAAGTGGCATTAGAGAGATCTCTAAAGCTTTCTCAATCTCAAGTAGAAGGCAGAAAAAAATTCTTCGCAAACCGATGTGGCACCATAGTTGTTGAAAACACTGCGTTGAGAGGATGAGTTCGTGATCTAGAAATGTCCACTAACAAGTTTGGAATGGGCCAAAAATCACTGAATATGATTTTGTGGATCCAGTACTATGGATCTACAAAATTCGGACTTGGGTACTCTCTAGAACACTATCGACTGGCGACATCCACTATCGTCGGCGATAAAGAAAAGTCCAGAAAATCTTTTTTAAAAATTAAAAATAATAAATCTACTATCACTATTGCACCCAGAAAGAATTCAAATCTTATTTTGAAAAACTCGTCGACTTCTTTCATCACGTGTGCCAAATAAAATAAGTTTGGTCACAAAACGCACACTTGTAAGTGTTAGATTTTCTCAACGTGGTCAGCAAGATAGCCCAAACGCCAAATTAATATCTTCGGAACTACCCAGTTCTCACGTTGAACCAGCGGAAAATCGAGGAACAAAGGTTAAACCCAACAAACAATGGAAGCACAAGCAGGTCTATTATTCATTCACTTCTTTACACCACGAGGCATACATAGCGAGACATGATTTCGCTAGTATAACAGCTGTAAACAGAAAGCACCAAAAAAACAAGTCGGGCGGACAGCACCGGAGTCCGCCGAGACCGCGAGGTCGCCGAGGTCGCCGAGATCGCCCGCACTTAGCTGCAGTCCGCCGAATCAACACGGAGTCCGCCGAAGCCGCGAGGCCGCGCGGACACACCATTATTCGTCTCCTGATGAACCTGAACTGAGGAATACCCCCTACCTGCCTGAAGCTGGCGGACAGGTTATTGAAGCTGGCAAAGATGGAACAGAACTGACAAGCCGCAGAGCGACCTCCTGCTGAGTCCGCAGAGACTGCACACTTCCAAGTACTTGACCGAAGTCGCAGCCAAACTCCTGGCTCCTTGAAGCAAACCACACGACCTGCACACAGCAAACGTCAGCACTGAATCAATCCGCGCGGACAGACAAACTGAGACCGCGGCTCCTTGCACAACCCAACTTACTGTTCACTCAAGTTACTTAGGTTCATGTAGACCTACCAGGGGGTCCTATTTATAGGAAAGGTGAGGAGTGTGGTCACAGCCCAAGAGATAACGACACCACCCCAGCCCGCGCGATAGCAAAACACCGTCCGCTGAGTCCGTAAGGACTTAGCCGGATACCAAGGAAAACCGTTAGGAGCAAGGCAAACATTGGTGAACCCTCTCCAGTCCGCCCAAGCTATGCGGACAAGGCATCAACCCGCAAAGCTTCCGACCACTGCAGGACAGCAACCCCCTTCAAAGGTTGTCCGCACCAACCCGAGGCAGTCCGCAAGACTCACACCTCAATCCGCCACAAGTCCACGACCAAAGGCAGATGGCAGCAGTCCGCCCGGTCACAACGGACTTGGCGGATACGGTGGACACCATGAACTTGGTACAAAGTGTGACCAAGTCCAAAAACCATCAAAGGTCAATGCGAGCATGGCGGACACAAACACCCGTCCGCCAAACACCCTAGCACAGACCGCCAGCAGTCTGCAAGCTCCTCGCATTCCTGTCCAACGCAGCAACCATCTCCCGGACTCCAAACCCAGTCCGCCAATCGATCTCCACAGCAGAGCACCTGCTGTAATCACCAGAGCTCGACAAGGCCTTAGCCAAGCTCTAAGCTCAGTCCGCAACAGCCCAAATAGCGGACACGCCAGTCCGCAAGCTTCCCGCGAACATGAGCCAACTCGCCTATCAGCTCAAGCTTGCACCAGCGGCCACTAAGCAATGCACCAGTCCACAATCCTCCATCCGCTCAGGCCGCTCCTTGGCAAAGCCAATCAGCAAACACCCTATCCGCAAAAACCAGGCCGCATAGTCCGCGGACTAAATGCAAACAATCCGCTCAGAAGACAGCCGGCTTCCCACTAGACCTACCACCAGGCCGCACATCACAGTCCGCCCAGTCCGCCTAGTCCACCAAAGTTGTCCGCCCAGGCCGCCTGGCCTGTCCCGTCAACCACTTCCACTTCACAAATTTCAACACTCCCCCTTGAAGTGGGAAGTGGTGACCAAGCCCAACAAGCTGCGCAAGCGTTCAAAGGGCCCCTTTGACAGTGGCTTCATGAAGATGTCAGCAAGATTATCTTCACTCCGAACATGCCCGACCAGCAGAGATCCTTCCAACACCTTCTCCCTGATGAAATGGTGATCAATCTCTATATGCTTGGTCCTAGCGTGACACACTGTATTATTAACCAGTTTGAGAGCACTCTCATTGTCACCCCGGAGTAAAGTAGGCCCTTGCACTTCTTCATGAACATCCTCTATAAGCCTCCTCAACCAAACGACTTCCCGAGCAGCCAAGGCCGAAGCCTTATACTCCGCCTCCGTGGTTGAAACCGACACCGAGTCCTGCTTCTTGCTACACCACGAGATGCTAGCTGAACCGCAAGTGAACACATAACCTGAAGTAGACCTTCGATCATCTGAATCACCTCCATAGTCAGCATCCGTGTACCCGAGCAACGCAAACTCCGAGTCCTTTCCATAGAGGAGTCCCATGTCAGAAGTTTCCTTGAAATACTTCAGAATTCCATTCGCCGCCACTAGATGAGATTGCCTTGGTTCAGCCATATACCGACTTACTCGGCCAACAGCATAAGCAATATCCGGCCTTGTAATCGTCAGGTAAATCAAGCTCCCAACAAGAGCCCTGAACACCAAGGGATCATGAAGAACCCTTCCCTCATCTCGTCGAAGCTTCAGCCCAAGTTCCAATGGAGTAGAGCACTTTTTCCCTTCGCCCATGTCGAACCGCTTCACAATGCGATCAGCATACCCTTTCTGGCAAATGTGAACCCCGCACTCCTTCCGCTCCACTTCCAGACCAAGAAAGTGATGCAACTCTCCCAAGTCTTTCATCTCGAAGCGTATAGCAAGCTCGGCCCTGAGTCTTTCTACTTCCACCTCCGAATTCTCTGTGATGATCATGTAATCCACATACAGCAGGACCAAGACTCGTAGCTCTCCCTTCTTCTTAACAAACAAGCTTTAATCCGAGTTAGAAGCAAAGTATCCACAGAATTGCAAGTACTCTGCAATCTTCCCATACTACGCTCTAGGAGCTTGCTTCAACCCATAGAGAGCCTTCCTGAGTTTGCAGACATAGTCCGGATGCTTTTCAGAGACAAAACCAAGCGGCTGATGCATGAAGATGTCCTTGTCAATCTCTCCGTAAAGAAAAGCATTCTTCACATCGAGTCGCCACAACCTCCATCCCTTGCTAGCAGCCAAGGCGATCACCACTCTTACAGAAGTCATCTTCGCAACTAGACTGAATGTCTCCTCATAGTCTTCTCCATACTACTGTGAGAATCCTCTAGCGACCAGGCGAGCTTTGAACCTATCAATGCTCCCATCAGCCTTCTTCTTCAACTTATACACCCACTTGCAAGTAACCGGAGTAATGCGATCAATCTTGGGCACAAGGTCCCAGGTTTCATTCTTCTTCAGAGCATCAATCTCTTCTTTCATGGCACCTTCTCACTCCTTCACTCTAGTGGCCTCGTTGAAGTTTGCAGGCTCTCGCTCATCCAGAGGACCTGCAAAGAAGCAGGAGACAAAGCTCACTACATTCCCATCACAGTATCGAGCCAGTGGCTTAACCACCCTCTTCGATCTCCGAAGAAACGGCTCCTTGCTCACTGCTTCGGTTGCTTCTTCGGGCTCCACTCCTACCCGGGGCAAGCATTGAGCAGTGTTCCCCCTGCTTCCTGAGCCAGAAGGCTCAGCCTCGGAGTTCGAAGCAACAGGAGCTGCTGGTGAAACAGCAAGCTCCTCTTCCAAGCCTTCAGCAGCCACCACCGGTGCTTCATCAACCTTACTACTTCCGGTTAGCTCAACCGAGCCACCTCCATATGACGTCAGCTCGTCAAAGACAACGTCTCTTGACACCACGAACTTCTTCGTCACAGGGTCCATGCATTTCCATCCCTTCTTCCGCTCATCGTAACCAACAAAGACAAGTTTCCTTGCCCTCGCATCCAGCTTTGTCCGTGAAGCATCCGGGACATGCACGTAGCAAGTTGAACCGAACACCCTAAGGTGTCCAACACTCGGCTTCTCCTTCAACAACAGCTCAACAGGAGTCCTCATGTTGATAGGGCTGAGTGGCATCCGGTTGATAACATAAGCAGCACAAGACATCCCCTCCGCCCAAAAGGACCTTGGGATATCTTTTGCATGAAGCCAGCATTTGCAGGTCTCCGTCAGATGACGGATCTTCCGCTCCGCTACCCCATTTTGTTGTGGAGTGTGAGCACAAGTAAGCTCTCGTTGGATCCCGTGCTTCCTGCAGAAGTTAGAAAACTCGGAGGAAACAAACTCACCCCCGTTATCAGTTCTAAGCTTCTTAATCCGCAAGCCAAGCCGGCCTTCTACCAACTCCTTGAACTCCACGAACAAACGGAAGGCTTCCGACTTCTCCTTTAAGAAGTACACCCAAGTATACCTTGAGTAGTCATCAAGCAAGACAAGCATATATCTGCTTTCACCAAGGCTGGCAGTAACCGTCGGTCCCATCAGGTCTCCATGAATACACTCCAATGGTTTCTTGCTCCTTGTTTGTGATTTATCAAACGGAAGGCGATGTGCCTTACCGTATTGACAGCCCGCACAAACATGCCCATCACCAAAGGAGGACAACTTCGGCAACCCCCTCACCAACCTTCTACTAGCCATCGCCTTCAGCTTGTCCATGCCAACATGCCCCAGCCTCTCATGCCAGATAGCAGCGCTATCATTGGCCCTCATTCTATCAACATAAGCACTGGTGGAAAGAATAAACAAGTTCTTCACCCTCCTCCCAACATGAGCAACATAAGTCTTTAACGCTGATACGTTGCGAAGGAACCTCACGTCTGTTGGCCCAAACAGAACGTGATACCCAGCGTCCACCGCATTGGTCACCGAGAAGAGGTTCTTCTTCATGCCCGGCACGTGATACACACTCCTTAACGTGAGTGGCCCCTGATCACTACCCAAAGACACGACCCCCTCTTTCTCTACTGCATAAACAGTATTATCAGCAGTGATAATAGCTTCATTACCTGAGTGCGCCTGCATGGAGGTGAACTTCGACTTGTCTCCGGTGAGGTGATTACCACACCCGGAGTCCACGATCCACTCGTTGTTAAAGTCCTCAGCAGACAAGGCCCGGACACAAGTGCCCATCATAAAGGCTCCGCCCCATCCTGCTTCTTCACTTCTCGAGCAAGCTTCCTCCTTTCCCGCAGCATGCCCAGGCTGCAGTTTGACCTTGCAGTCCCGCTTGAAGTGCCTTCGCTGATGACACCGGTAGCACTTCAGATTCTTCTTCCAGTCCTTAGGAACATTGCTCCTCTCCGGCGGATATGAAGTTGAAGTCTCCTTCTCACCAACGACCTGCACCTTCTTCTTCTTCTTCCCTTCCCAACCTTTCTTCTTGCCTGAGAAGAGAGCTTCGTTGCCTTCCTGATTCAGGTTTACTCCAGCCATCTGCCTTGCTAAGCTCTCCTGCGATGCAAGCAGATTCTCCAGCTCCAGCAAAGACGGCCGAGTAGCCCACCCTTGAACAGATGTGACAAAGGCCACATACTCCTTCCGCAAGCCGCGGATAATGTGCCTTTTCATCTTAGCCTCAGAGATAGGCTCATCAGGATCCAGTGCTGACAGCTCAGCGCACAAGCTCTTCATCTTTAAGAAGTACTTGGAGATGGAAAGGTCTCCCTGAGTTGCCCTGGCCAACTCATTTTCCAGGAACTGAAGTCGCGTCATATTATTCCTATTGAACAACTCATCAATGGTTGTCCAAATATCAGCAGCCGACTCACATCCAACGATGTGATCAAACAGTTCCGGATACACGGCTCTCTTCAGAGTGAACTCCGCCTTAGCATTTGTTCTTCTCCAGAGCCTAACCTGCTCAGCAGTACCGAACACAGCAGTCACTTCCTGCCTGTCGTCACCACCGACGACTTCCCACAGCTCCTCGCCAAGAAGATAACTCTTCATGCACGACTTCCACTTCTTGAAGTTCGTCGGCGTTAAGAGTTCAATGCCAAGACCTCTTGCAAAGCTTCCTTCCATTGCAACACCTATTGGCAACCTTTCAGAAGCTCCGAGCAACAACACAGGTTGATCACCACTCAATCACTGATTAATAACACTGGCTGACTTCCGCTCACGCAACTGAACCTGGCTCTGATACCATGTTAGATTTTCTCAACGTGGTCAGCAAGATAGCCAAAACGCCAAATTAATATCTTCAGAACTACCCAGTTCTCACATTGAACCAGCGGAAAACTGAGGAACAAAGGTTAAACCCAACAAACAATGGAAGCACAAGCAGGTCTATTATTCATTCACTTCTTTACACCACGAGTCATACATAGCGAGACATGATTTCGCTAGTATAACAGCTGTAAATAGAAAGCACCAAAAACACAAGCTGGGCAGACAGCACCGGAGTCCGCCGAGACTGTGAGGTCGCTGAGGTCGCCGAGATCGCCCGCACTTAGCTGCAGTCCACCGAATCAACACGGAGTCCGCCGAAGCAGCGAGGCCGCGCGGACACACCGTTATTCGTCTCCTGCTAAACCTGAACTGAGGAACACCCCCTACCCGCCTGAAGCTGGCGGACAGGTTATTGAAGCTGGCAAAGATGGAACAGAACTGACAAGCCGCAGATCGACCTCCTGTTGAGTCCGCAGAGACCGCACACTTCCAAGTACTTGACCGAAGTCACAGCCAAACTCCTGGCTCCTTGAAGCAAACCGTGCGACCTACACACAGCAAACGTCAGCACTGAATCAATCCGCGCGGACAGACAAACTGAGACCGCAGCTCCTTGCACAACCCAACTTACTGTTCACTCAAGTTACTTAGGTTCATGTAGACCTGCCAGGGGGGTCCTATTTATAGGCAAGGTGAGGAGTGTGGTCGCCGCCCAAGAGATAGCGACACCACCCCAGCCCGCGCGATAGCAAAACACCGTCCGCCGAGTCCGCAAGGACTTAGCCGGATACCAAGGAAAACCGCCAGGAGCAAGGCAAACATTGGCGAACCCTCTCCAGTCCGCCCAAGCTATGCGGACAAGGCATCAGCCCGCAAAGCTTCCGACCACTGCAGGACAGCAACCCCCTTCAAAGGCTGTCCACACCAACCCGAGGCAGTCCGCAAGACTCACACCTCAATCCGCCACAAGTCCACGACCAAAGGCAGATGGCAGCAGTCCGCCCGGTCACAGCGGACTTGGCGGATACGGCGGACACCATGAACTTGGCGCAAAGTGTGACCAAGTCCAAAAACCATCAAAGGCCAATACGAGCATGGCGGACACAAACACCCGTCCGCCAAACACCCTAGCACAGACCGCCAGCAGTCCGCAAGCTCCTCGCATTCCTGTCCAACGCAGCAACCATCTCCCGGACTCCAAACCCAGTCCGTCAATCGATCTCCACAGCAGAGCACCGGCTGTAATCACCAGAGCTCGACAAGGCCTCAGCCAAGCTCTAAGCTCAGTCCGCAACAGCCCAAACCACGGACACGCCATTCCGCAAGCTTCCTGCGAACATGAGCCAACCCGCCTATCAGCACAAGCTTGCACCAGCGGCCACTGAGCAATGCACCAGTCCACAAGCCTCCATCCGCTCAGGCCGCTCCTTGGCAAAGCCAATCAGCAAACACCCTTTCCGCAGAAACAAGGCCGCATAGTCCGCGGACTAAATGCAAACAATCCGCTCAGAATATAGTCGGCTTCCCACTAGACCTACCACCAGGCCGCACATCACAGTTCGCCCAGTCCGCCTAGTCCGCCAAAGCTGTCCGCCCAGGCCGCCCGGCCTGTTCCGTCAACCACTTCCACTTCACAAATTTCAACAGTAAGAAGGCGGGATATTGTTCTGTTAAACAAATCTAGGTACCTAAGGTTTCCACCTATACTATGGGAGGAACCACTTGGGTAACCGGATCTTTACTCTCATCCTCTTTCTAGGTGTGTTGGCAGGCTAAGGACAAGAAAGACATGTGGTACTTGGACTCAGGGTGTTCTAAGCACATGACGGGCAACAAATCAAAGTTCCTTAACCTAGAAATGAAGAAAGGAGGAGTAGTTACATTTGGTGATAATGGAAAATGGAAGATCATCGGCATCAGAGTAGTAGGTAACAAATCCTTTACTATCTCAAATATTTTGTATGTCAAAGGTTTGACGCATAATTTAATTTCTATAAGTCAATTATGTGATGTTGGCTTAAATGTCTTATTTGATTCATCTTCAAACTTATGCAAAATTATTGATTCCAAAACTAACGATACTGTTCTTACTGCTCCTAGATTTCAGAATGTTTATATAATTAAATTTAATGACTTGTCACATTCTTCTTTAAAATGTTTTATTTCTAAAAATGATGAATTAGATTTGTAGCATAGGCGTCTTGGACATTCTAGTTCCAAGCTAATTGTAAAATTGTCTCAAAATAAACTAGTTAAAGGTTTACATTTTTGCATGAAAAACTATCTTCTTTTTGTTTACCATGTCAAAAAGTACAATTTTCAAATTCTTCATTTAAGAGCAAAAATATTGTTTCCACTACTAGGCCTTTACAGTTGGTTCATATGGATTTGTTTAGTCCAGTTAATAGACTAAGTCTAGGTGGTAGGAAATACATTTTTGTTTTAATTGATGATTACTCTCATTTATGTTAGAAAATTTTCTTATTATCCAAATCTGATGCATTTTTAGAATTTTCCAAATTATGTCTTTGTGTTCAAAATGAACTCGATTTAAAAATAAAGTGCATTCATTCTGATCATGGAGGTGAATTTGAAAATGAAAATTTTGTATCATTTTGCAATGAGTTAGGTATTAAACATGAATTTTCCGCTCCTCGCACACCGCAACAAAATAGTGTGGTAGATAGGAAAAATAAAACTTTGCAAGAACTAGCTCGTACTATGCTATCAGAATACAAATTACCTAGATCATTTTGGGCAGAAGTCATTAGTACTGCTTGTTATGTTATTAATCGTATAATGCTTCGACCCTTTTTGAAATTAACACCTTATGAATTATACTTCCAAAAGAAACCGAATGTGTCTTATCTTAAAGTTTTTGGTTGTAAATGTTTTATTTTGAACACTAAGGATAATTTAGGCAAATTTGATGAAAAGTGTTATGAAGATATTTTTATTGGCTATTCTTCAACTAGTAAGACTTATAGAGTTTATAATAAACGGACTAAAATGATTGAAGAAACTATTCATGTTAAATTTGATGAGCTTTTCCCTTGTGTAGAAACTAATAATACAAGTCAAGATGAAGAGCCCTTCCCCCTACAAAGGTTGGATGATGATGAAATCATTGGAGATAGAGAATCAGAAAAAGAATATGATCAAGAAGAAGAAGAAGTGCAAAAATATGTGCCTCCAAGCGAGTTAAGATTCTCAAAAGATCATCCACAGGATTTAGTAATTGGAGAACCATCAAGAGGGGTAAGTACTCGTTCATCATTACATGATTTATTTTCAAATATGTACTTTATTTCTGATATAAGACCTAAAAATGTCGAAACCGCTTTGAATGATAATTCTTGGTTTTTAGCTATGACTGAAGAGGTTAATCAATTTGAATGTAATAAGGTTTGGAAATTAGTAGAAAAATCGTCAAATCATCCTGTTGTAGGTGTTAAATGGATCTTCAAGAATAAAATTGATAGTGAATCTAGGATCACTAAGAACAAAGCAAGACTTGTAGTAAAAGATTATTCATAAGTTGAAGGAATAGATTTTGATGAAACTTTTGCACCTGTAGCACGGTTAGAAGCAGTTAGAATATTTCTTGTATTTGCTTGTTTTAAAAGATTTAAACAATTTCAAATGGATGTTAAAATTGCTTTTCTTAGCGGGTATATCAAGGAAGAGGTTTATGTAGAACAACCTTAAGGCTTTGTTGATGTTAAGTTTCCTGATCATGTTTTTAAATTAGAAAATGTCATTTATGGTTTGAAACACACCCCGAGCATGGTATGATAGATTGACTGTTTATTTACAAAAGAATGATTACAAAATGGGTAGTGTTGATTGTACTTTATTTATTAAACATGTTCATGATGACCTTATAGTTTTATAAATATATGTTGATGATATTATTTTTGGATCCACGAATGAATAATTGTGTGAGTATGTTATCAAAATTATGAAAAATGAATTTGAAATGAGCATGATAGGCGAACTCACTTATTTTCTTGGTTTTCAAATTACTCAAAAGCATGATAGAATATTTATTTGTTAATCTAAATATATTCATGATATGTTAAAAAGGTTTGGATTTGAAAATCTAAAACAAGCAAATACCCTCATGAGTGTCTCATTGAAATTAAGATCGGATGAAAGTGATATCTCTATAGATCAAACATTATATAGAGGAATGATAGGATCACTATTATATTTGACTGCATCCAGACCGAATATTATGTTTGATGTATGTTTATGTGCTAAATTTCAAGCTAATCCCAAAGAATCTCATTTAAAAGCGGTTAAACGTATATTTAGATATCTTATTGGCACATCTAAGTTAGGTTTGTGGTATCCTCACAACGATGCCTTTATTTTACATGGTTTTTCTGATTCTAATTATGCTGGTTGTTCATTAGACCGTAAGAGCATAAGTGGCACCTGTCACTTTCTAGGACCTTCACTAATTTCGTGGTTGAGTAGGAAAAAGAATTCTATTGTCTTATACACCACTGAGGCCGAGTACATTGTACTAGGTAGTTGTTGTGCACAAACTCTTTGGATGAAGTAAACTTTAGAGGACTTTGGAATTGTACATGACACAATTGAATTAAAATATGATAATAAACGTGTAATTGACTTAACATATAATCTGGTTCATCATTCTAGGTCCAAACACATTGTTGTGCGTCATCACTTCATTAGAGATCACATAAAGCTAAATACAATTAAAGTCAGTTTTATAAGCACTGATTCACAGCTTGCTGATATCTTCACAAAACCACTTCCAGATTCCCGCTTTTCATTATTAAGTTAGAACTAGGAATCCTGAACATTACAAGCTAATGAATTGACATAATAAATAAACGAAAAACACACTTTAATTAACACAAAAGTGATGATTAAGTATCAAGTAAATCATAAATGTTAAGAGTCAATAATAATATTACAATTGCACTACATCATAATATTACAGCATGAAAATAAGATGAAAATTTAAATAACCGCACTGTCGCCGGCAATAGTGACTGTCATCGGGCAATAGCGCCAACAGTTCAAATCACCTCGAAATCTTTAGAAATTTATGCTATCACCTGCACTTGTGTCTCCTTGATCGTCAGCTGAACTATGTTCGCTGCTTCTCGTTTGGCAAGACCGACGAATAGATGTTCGGGGAGGCTCCATAACCGGATTCTCCCATTCAGCCGTTTCTGCTGGAGTTGGCTTCAATTTGAGGCTTTTGGTCAGAAATTTGAAGAATTTCTGAACACCCTAAAAGTTCTTCTTCACTTCCCGCTTATATTCTTCAAACGACTCTCGCAAGTCGTCCAACCATTCCCGCAACGATCCACCTCTTTGGATTGGCGGGTTACGGATAGTGAATACAGGTTCACTACTCCTTGTTGACCCTCCTCGGGTTGATCGACCAATAGAGGGTGTTCCACTCGTAGCAAATATTAAAGGCACACAATCATTGAAATACAAATCTGGATCTATGCAAGTGTATTTCTTATATAAAATGTGTTGGATAATAGCTCCAAGTGGTAGTGTGTTTAATTTCTTCAAGTAGGACTCTTTAGCCTGTATGCATAGCGTATTATCGATAGGATAAAATCCGACATATCAAACGGCTCCCGCTCTAAAATCATATATGTGATATAGCTCAATTGAGCTGTTATCTTCCTTGTATCACCGGACTTGAGTAAAATAATGTGCCTCAATATATCTTGCACTAATCGTGCATCCTCAGTGAGAGAGGTCGTAGATTGAATAAGTGTTTTGATGGAATTTCCATGCAAAACCAAGTTCAAGAGTGTCCAATCTCTATCTTTTCAATAATTCTCTACTACATCAATGTTATTTTCATGTTCTATTAACCCAAATTCCTTCCTGAGATCATATTGGATTATCTATACTATCTGGCCTTGTATCTTTGATCGTACTCCACCATTTAAGTCCGTAAATCGAGGATCTTTTAGAGAATTGTAGAACTCCCTAATTAATACAGATGAAAATGTATCCGGGATAATGATAGACATTATTCCAACCATTGCTAACAAGTCGTGAATGTGTGCATGACGGACAGGATCGAATTTGATCACTCGTCCAATCCCTATGTTAGCATTTTCTATTCCAGGAAACGTTTGGTAAGAGAAATATGAATCACTGTCTGTACTTCTGTGAGCTTTCGAACTGGAAGCCATTGCTGCAGATAAAAGTGTTTTTTTTAAATAACAAAACAAACAACAAAATTGTTCAGTATCGCTAGACCGCGACACCCGTTGTCGTCGGGTGATATCGGACTTTGATCTCATCCAATGTCCGACTCCAGATCTGGATTTTCCCCTCCTTTAGATACCAGATCTGACCTTCTTAATGACATACCATACAAAAGATCTACAAAATCTAAGGAATATTTTTCAGTATTGCCAGATGGCAACACCCGTTGTCGTCTGGCGATATGAGGCTTTGATCTCATCCAATGTCCGACTCTAGACCTGGATTTTCCCCTCCTTTAGATACCAGATCTGACATTCTTAACGACATATCATACAATAGATCTACAAAATCTAAGGAATCCAACAAAAAAACCATGATCCTTACCTTGATCCAAGATTTTGTTGTCGTCTCTTTCGTCTTCTGCGACCAGTCTTTAGGAAAGAATGATAGATCTGATGTCTTTGACCTCATATGACCCTTTTTATATTTTCGCACTGTCGCCGATCAGCGATACCCAGTATCGTCGGGCGACAGTGACATTTCACTTTTTCACCATTTTCCCTTCATTTTTTTAAGATTAGGCATGGTTTACTGTATATTCTTTGATTTTGAGTTCCCAGCAGGATAATTCAAATGTTCGGTCATCACATCTTATTTTATACATACATAAGTCCTAGTGTTTGTCTACTTATGAAATTATTTTCGCATGCCTCTAAATATGAGAAATATTTTAGTTCTGATAATGTTCTTTCATTTGCACTTGTGGAAACCATCATATGGATTCACCTTACTGCATATATCAATTGTGGATGTTCTATCATAACCACTAGAATTGCATGTTGCGACTTGTGCTTTATCATAGTTTATTCCTTGCACCACTTCTATTTGTTAATCATGTATGTTCACAAGTGAATTCGGACTACTTTGTCATGCCAAACAAAAAAGGTTTAAAAAAACAATTCAAAAAAACGACAATTCAACTCATTTGTTGATGTATTCCAAAATTACAATAAAAAGGGGTCGATAAGGAACCTCCACCAAACACTACTTACCCTCCTAATAAGTCTTAATGAGCATTGTGAGGTTGAGCATCTTAGAAAAAATTGTAAAGTGTTTTGTGCAACTATATATCTGGATATTCAATTTAGCTGTGCTCTGAATTTCTAGGTACAAGCACAGCTAATCATGCATACATCTATGTTATGCTGTTTTCTACATTCCACGTATTCATGTACTTGTAAAACCTCTTATATGTGTTTTTCTTCAATCTATCACATATACACAACATTATCTTCTCTAAAATTTCTTCTTATGAGAATTGGATCGAAACGGTTTCCAACATAGTTTCATTGGTGTATGTGTATGCGATATGGATGGATGAACGTTGTCTTTTGTTCGTGTTTACTCTTTTACTTCTTTCATATACATTGATTCATATGCTCTCTTCTTAATTTCTCATTTGTGTTTTTTCTCTTTTGTTTCTGCCTCACTCTGTTATCACTTTTGACAACACCAAAGGGGGAGAATTTACTTCGTAACTCATTCATACTACGTACATCAAAAAAACTGCTTATATTTAGGGGGAGTACACCTGTAGGGGGAGTGTTTCATCCAAGAGATATTTGTGCACATACAAATGCTTAGTCTTGTTACACATAGTTCTCATCATTTCAAACACTTCTTAGTTCCTTCATGATTTTTTTTCAGTGAATTTGTTATTATCAAAAAGGGGAGATTGTTGGAGCATGTGTTCCACGCTTCTTTGGTTTGCTAATAACAAATCTCATTTGTATTTGATCTATGGGCGTTTATGATATGCAGATATTACAGGTCTAGCTCTAATGGATTTTGGGTGATGTTTCGGGTCAGCACAGATGAGCAGTGAAGATATCGCCAGGCGATATTGTGTATCGCCCACAGGCGATAGTGGCCCTCGACGATCGACGATTGTCGTTCGACGAATATTCGCTCGACGATTTCCGTTCGACGAATCTGCATTGGAACTCAGAAGATATCGCCAGGCGATATTAAGTATCGCCCACAGGCGACAGTGGCGCTCGACGATCGACGATCTCCATTCGACGAATATTCGTTCGACGATCGACGTTCGACGATTTCCGTTCGACGAATCTGCATTGGAGCTCAGAAGATATTGCCATGAGATATTGAGTATCGCCCATAGACGACAGTGGCGCTCGACGATAGATGATCTCCGTTCGATGAATATTCGCTCAACGATCGACGTTCGACGATTTCCGTTCGATGAATCTTCATTAGAGCTTAGAAGATATCGCCATGCGATATTGTGTATCGCCCACCGGCGACAGTGATGATCGACGATTCTGCGCTCGACAATCGATGAACGGCGTTCGCCGAATCAGCTATGAGAAAATCAGCAGTACGTGGGACACGAAGCGACAGTTATCTCTATCTTCAGTTGGCGATACCCAGTGTCGCCAAGCGATAGACCACGTTCAACGATCGATGAATCTGTGATGTGAAAATGAGGCATTCGTGAGACACGTGGCAACAGTTACCAATATTGCCAGGTGGTGATACCCAGTGTCGTCAGGCGATATCACCAATGTATAAAATCCATTCAATTTTCTGAGGAGATAACGAATTTCATTACCTGGAGTACATCTTCCTATTAAGACGAACCAGAGAGCTTAAGATTCCAGTTTTTACTCCATATTCTCAAGAAGGCCGAAACACAAAAGTTTGACGCCATGTACGCATCATTCAAAGCAACCCTATCTAGGATTCGTCGTCATTATCAGCACTTTATTTGAAGGGAATTTTCATTCAGAAGTTTTGAATTCGTCTTATTTTTATTAATATTGTAAACCTATTGTAATCGAGAGGAGAAATCGTCGCCTTGTGCGTGGCGTCTAAGTCCTTGCGTGGCTTAGGAGAAATCGCCGCCTTGTGCGTGGCGTCTAAGTCCTTGTGTGGCTTAGAGAAAATCATCGCCTTGTGCGTGACGTCCAAGTCCTTGTGTGGCTTAGAGAGAAATTGTTGCCTTATGTGCAGCGTCTAGGTCGAGGTAGATTTAGGAGAGGCTAATAGCAAGATCTAGGAAGAGATATGCTTTAGCATGTCGGTTCTTGATAGAAGGACCAACGAAAATAAAAGTATATTGTATTTTTCATAAGCCTTGGTCTCTAGCACTATAGAGACACCTTGTATCCACTTTAGTCTTTTGAAATAAATTGTTATATTTTAGCTTTTCTATATTTCAAAGTGTTTAAGTTTGCTTATGAAAAATTTGTCTTCATTCTATAATTTCTATTAGTATTGTTTGATTCACCAAGTAAAGTTTGTTTAGCATAAGAAAAATTAATTAACCCTTATTCACCCCCCCCCCCTCTAAGGGCGTCGTAAGATCCAACAAAGAGATCTCATCAATCAGTGCAAAATCTTTATAGATCAATACGAGTCAAAAAAAATCAAATAATTGATATTTTAACCAAGCCCTTTTGGTGGACGTATTCGAAGAATTGCAAACAAAATTAATGCTAGAAAACTATTGAGATTATTGGGAGGCGGTGAAGCATAATTCTGCCAAGGTTGACCTGCAAGAAGAATTACCTCTCCTCAACCGCTTATGCCGCATTTATCTTATCATATTGTTGAAATTGTTGAAGTGGGAGTGGGTGATATGATTGGGCATACCCCACAGACTGCAGCCGGTTAGGCGACTAGGTATTGGCGGATAGCCAGTTTCTAGCTGTTGTTCTTCTTTGTTGCGATCTGGATCAATAAGCTCCCTTTGAGGTAACCAGGCGATTAGCAGTGGGCTAATCGTTGTTGTTGCAGTCTGGTTGGTGAGACCGCGGAGATCGCTTGGAGCTGTTAGGTTCTCTGGCTTACGTGGAGGTAGGAGGTTAGCCCGGATAGCAGAGGCTAACAGCATAGTTCGTTGTGTTCTGCTTGCGCAGTTTGAAGCCAGAGTTTGCTGGTATTGTGGACTTGGTCACAGTACTACGACAAGTCAGGTTCGGTTGCCTAGTCGCAGAGACCGCATGGTTGCGCGGTCTGCTTCTAGATTTCGCGGAGACCATTGTTCTGCGCAGTCAGGTTGCAGAGACCGGCAGTTCATCATAAGTGTGTTGTTGGCTCAGGACGCTTGGATAAATTGCTAAGTCCACGCGGACTGAGGTGGTTGTCCGCTCAGTTGTGCGGACTAGTGAATCTTACTGCATGTGTAGTTAGTTTGTGTCACATACGGTCAGACTTTGTATCTGCACCTTTGTGCAGATAGGTTGTGTTGTTGGAGAATGGCGTATGGTTATCCTATCGTTATGGGTGGTGACCGCACTCCTCTTGTTGCCTATAAATAGGGGTCCTCACCTCGTCATATATAACGAGAATGGTGAGAACTCTACCCGCATTTTGAACTTCGGTTAGATTTTTCTAACATGGCGACTAAGTGAAGTTTACTTGTGTTGTGCAAGTTGTGCGGTTAGTACTGGGCGACTAGGCAACTAGTGGGAAGCTCAGTTTGGAACAATTCGCGGTTTACATTTTGTGGCATGCAGCAAGTCGCGGTTTGCACAGCTAGAAGTCTTCTTCCTCGGGGTCATGGATAGTTCAAATAAGCAGTTCGCTCGGTTTTAGTGGGTAGGTTATTTCTTCATTTTGCAGTTCTATTCGCGGCAAGCTTTGCGGTCAGGCGACCAGAAGTGGTGGACAGAGTTATTTTTCATCAGTTCAATAACATGCAGTCTGCACGGCTTGGTTGCGGTTTGACGACTTGGCGGATTTGGCGGACAGCTTGGCGGTTTGCGGCCTGTACGGTTACTATTTTTAGTCTGTTGGTTTCTCTTGCTTGTAGTTTTTTTTGCTTCTATCAGGTACATTGTGAATCATGTCTCGCAATGTATACCTCGCCTTGTAAAAAAAAAGTTGATGATAATTCCAAATTGAGATTCTTGTGCTTCTATTGTTGTTGGTTTCTATTTGGCTTGGTTTTGGTAAGTGCTCATGTGACCTTTCTCGGCTTCCTTAAAACTTTTCACATAGTATCAAAGGGAGGTTAAGGAATTAGCAATTC
Source organism: Platanthera guangdongensis (assembly GCA_039583875.1). Taxonomy (NCBI): domain Eukaryota; kingdom Viridiplantae; phylum Streptophyta; class Magnoliopsida; order Asparagales; family Orchidaceae; genus Platanthera; species Platanthera guangdongensis. The sequence goes on from CM077155.1 coordinate 5,312,574, forward strand.
ATCAACCTTAGAGGTGTGTTATTCCATGAAAGTTCAAGTAAATCAGGATTTAACAATGAAAGCTGGTTATGCAAGAGCTCTTGGGATTCAGCTCTTGACGCAGACCAACTTCAAGAAGTGGAGGTCGCGCATGGAGAGCTATCTGCTCGGTGAGGACCTTTGGGAGGTCGTCGGTGGAGACAACATGCAAGAGATGGTAGCTGTTGTCGGGAATGTTGAGGCGGTGAGAGCTTGGAGAAGGACGAATGTGAAGGCTGAGTTCACTCTTAAGTGGACTATCTCACCAGAGCTCTTTGACCACATCATCGGATGTCGGTCAGCTACTGAAATATGGATAGTCTTGGATGACCTGTTCAATAAGAAGAATGTAGCTCGATTACAGTTCTTGGAGAATGAGTTGGCAAAGAACACTCAGGGTGATCTATCCATATCATCCTAATTTTTGAAGATGAAGAATATCTGCGCTGAGATATCAGCATTGGACCCGGAAGAGCCTATATCACAAGCGAAGCTGAAGAGGCATATCTGAAAGTCCACTTAGTGTCAACTACCTTCACCTATGGGGGGGGGGGAATAGGTGTCTTGCAGCGTTTTTGCGGAATTAAAATCGTACCTGCACAAGAAAACAAAACAACACAGCACAGAAAGGACACAAGCAATTTATAGTGGTTCCCCGATTTGGGTACGTCCACTTTACCCCTTCGACCTATCTCCCAACCAGGGATGACTCGGTCACTTCACCAACGGGATTGAAATCCAATCCTTGCACTAACGGAAGGAACCCTTCCACACGTAGGAGTCACCACTCCCACAACACGGGTTGCACCCAACCCTTACAACTAGGGACCAATCGGTCCGTTACAAAGAAATTGAAAATAGATTGTATAAGAAATACAAACAACTTATGGAGACTAAGGTGTCCCTCTTCGTTCGACGACGTGTTCTTGAAGTCAACGAAGAGTCCACAACCCTAGATCTCACTTGGAGAGAATCTCCCCGAAACCGGCGGCGGCAAGAAGGGCGGCGGCTTGGTGCTCGGGATCGGCGGCGACAACGGCGTGCTGCGGCTGTTCTTTGGAGATTCAATCTTCGTAGCAAAGCTAGCAAGATCTTCCAACGATCACACTAGGATCGATCGTCTCGATCGATTCGGAAGGGGAAGGTTTTCCCGATCTACGAATCAAGAGACAAAGGATCTCTGGTTAGACGCGTGAGACGCAGTGATTGGCTGAGCTTCTGTCGACGGGAGATCTGGAAGAAACCAAGATCAACGACGGCGATCAACTGCACGAGCGGCGACGACGGCGGCGGAGAAGGATTTCCGATCTAGGTCACGTCGGCGGCTCGGCTTCTTCCTTTTTCAAAATCGTGTATTCGTTTTTCTGTCTTCTCTTTTTTTTTCAAAAATACAGATGTATTTATACATTAGGTCTTCAAGATGACCGTTGTGGGCCCCACCAACAAGAAACTCCAAGCCCGGTTCAAAACAGCGCCAGCGGCTGAGTCCGGTCCAGCGGGTTCCAGAAAATTCGCCTAAGGCAAAATCGGCAAGAATCGAAGGTGATTCTCGACGATTTTGACTTAGCGACAGATTTGCATGCTCTGATTTAGCCGGATAGAGCCGACGAGAATCAGCCAGTGATTCTCGATGATTCGGCGAGAATCACTAGTGATTCTCGTCGATTATTACTTAGAGATTTTTCGTCTTTCCACCCATGAGCTGCTCTTTGACCCATCCTTGCTCCTTGTCTGCTCTTGCATTATCACAGCCCTGTACTTGAAAATAAGTACACTCCAATAGAGAGAGTACACGTAGGCCAACACACTGATCTGCTCAACGAGGGATTACGTCGCGCAGACCCGTGTATATTGACCTACTGCACCCTGACATTGGTGTGTACTTAGCGTGGAATAACTACAAGCACAACTTGAAAGATTTCATCAAATACATTGTGAATTCATCTTAGCTTGACAGGTGGCTTCCTCAAATCCAGGTAATTGTGGATACAATACCCAACAATCTCCCCCTATTTGACAAAGCCAAAATCCTACTAGCTAAGATGAATACCACCATCCAGATAATATACACAGCATATAGAATTTAAAGATATGGCACAAAGAAATAAAGGCAAACAGATCAAAACTTGAGTCAATCATAAATTCATATAAATATATATATATATATATATATATATATATATATATATATATATATATATTCCCAAAAATTCTTCATATAATAATATGAAAAGATAAATATGTTCTTGAGAAAATGACAAGCTATAAACTTATGTATATTTCTCTTTGGCTAGGTCATCCTTCTGTTTTTGAGCCAGGAACTTCTTTCTTTGCCTCTCAACGTACTCCTTGGGCTTTGGATAGTATCTGGGAGGAGGAGCTTTGTTTGCCACAGTGTTGGTCCTGAAGAAGATGTTCCATTTAGCTTCATATGTCTTGTGCAGCTCCCACTCATGCTGGTTGTATACGTCGTTCCGATTGATTTCCCCTTTTCTTGTAGCCAGAACGTGTCCAAGATAATACTCTTTGATACCGGACTCCACTTTTCGTTCCTCACTTCATCCTCCTTCAATCTGATTTTCTTTTCAGCTTGCGTTTCCTTAGATGTCCCTTCTTGAGTTTTTCTCTTGTCCCTAGCTTTTGCTAGGGCTTCTTCGTCAAACATGACCATCAGTTTTGCTTTGGAGGTGGCCCTAGCAGCCCTTTGAGCATCAGCTTCATTTAAAGGAACTTCTTCAGCACTTGCTCCCTCATCAGCCGCAGTATTATTCTCAGGAGCAGGATTACCCTCAGGATTTTCAGGGATATTGGGATTTTCAGGGATATTGGTGCCTAACACTTGTTTGAGCATCCACCGACAACTGTCATATACATATATATTTGACTGGTCAAAATTTTTGATTATGATTTCCTGAATCCCGACCATCTTAGCTGTATATTCTTTCTCCCCCTTTTTGGCTTCGACGGTAATGGAGTTTGCATAAGAATGCAGTGACTCATCAATGTGCTTTGTAGTCTTGGAGAACTCGGTAATCAAGGCTTGCTGATTTCCGTTAAGAAGCACCATGTTGGCATCAAATTTTTGGATGTTATTTACCACTACATGAGCATTCTAATTAACTACTGCGAGAGTATTTGTGTTCTTTTTCAACCCTTCCATAAGAAAAGTTACAGCTTTGCCGGCTGCTGTATACTTGTCTTCGAACTTCTTTTCCATCAAATCCAGTTTGTGAATAATTTCCACAACGTTCTTGAGCATTAGATTCTCAGATTTCTTAATTCTTTTTAACACTTTATTTTGAGCTTGCTCAAAAGACACTTTGAGCTCATCCACTATACCTTGAATAACATTCACTGTGTAATTAGCTAGATCAGCTCGTGGTGGATGACCCTGAGGCATTCCTTGGCCTTGCTCTTCAGCAGATTCACTTGTAGAGCTGGACACTTGCACAGTCTCTAAAGGGGGAATATTTGCAGCCTCAGTAGATTTCTCAGAAGTACTTAGCTGCCTCTGCTGAGAGGACTCCCCCTCCACTGTTGCACTAGTTTTCTCAGGAACTATCTCAGGAGCTGGCTTTTCAGATGGAACTTCAGTGTCGTCCTGAGGCTCCATTACTTCATGTCTCTCATTTCCTTCTTCCTCATCCTCATCATCCATGATGTCATTCTCAACTGCATCATCTCCGGCTCCTAGATCATTCACGTTCAGGGCCGCCTCATTTTCCACCACATCTTCACTTTCTTCTTACAGATCCGCAAATGCATCTCTAGCTATCTGAGAGATGCCAGATATGACATTAGCAGAAGCGGGTAGAGGCTCCCCCTCAATTCCTGCAGTCAGTGCATCAGGAACTTCACTGGGAATAGCCACGGAATCTGCTACAGTTCTGTCCTCGGCAGGAGATTCTTCTTGTTCTACTACCACTGCAGCCTGCCCGATGCGTCGCTCCCATCTGTCAAATACGCTGGAGTCCATTTTCTTCAAATAATGCAATGGAACTCCTTTACTCATGTCGAACCTATATCCGTTCAACTGATTAAGATATAGGCTGATGATTCTTCCAAAACTTGGAGATCTGAGAGTGTCCTTAATCTTCTCAAAAAGCATAGCCCCCCAGTTGAATCTCTTTCTGCAGACAATCGCCACAAGAATCTTGAACATGTCAGCTGAGATGTGGTCATGTGAGCCGGGTTTGCATATCAGTACTTTCCCAATGATGTCGGACAAGAGTTTCCCCTCCTCATTCATTTCTTTTCTCTTTATCGATCTGGTTCCTCTAGCTAGTCCACAGAATAATAATGTCCTGGCTTTATCATGTTCCTCCAGATAATCCTCGTGCTCAGAACTGGTGAGCTGCAAGTATTGGGTCAGTTTGCTTGCAGACATCTTGATCCTTGCACCTGCAACCTTACTCTTGATGATAGAGTCTTCATTCCGAAGTTTGGCGGTTGCGAAGAACTCCATCACTTCCTTGTCCAAAATTTTGCAGGGGTGCTCCAGTATAAAAGAGAGTCCAGCCTCTTCAAGCATGATGATGATGTTTCTGAACTCATCAGAGGCATGTGAGAACCCGGTTCGAACCAACTCACATCTAGTGACCAGGTCGGCGGTGGTCCTTGGAGCCATTGCAAACCTAGGGAGGGAATCCCAAGTCCAAAAGCGGAGGAAGCGAGAGTCGACGGAGACAACGAAAAACCTGGAGGAGCTCGCGTCCTTGTTTGATCGAAACCGCGGAGAATGAATACTTGGACGAGCACCCTGGACCGAGAAGAGAGATCTACGGAATCCGGAACGAGGTCGACGACACTTGGAACCTAAGATGCGGGAAGTCGCCGGGAGGAGGGAAGGAAGAGTTGGCGGGATTCCTGCGGGATATCGACGGGTTTCTTTGCGAAATGCGGAATACGAAGAGTCGGCGGGAGTTTTTCTAAATAGAAATCGATGGGATTCTTCATTAGAAATCTACAGGTTAAGAGGCATGCCAGATTCTCGAAATCTTCTGATGTTAAAGGGTTTAGAAATCTTCTAAATATATATTTCTTAATACCAATCTATTTAGGGTTTGAAAGGGGTTTTCCACACATTTCTTGATGTCAATTGTAAGTTTTAGTGACTTCCAATGACGTATCTTCTTTAATTTTCAGTGGACTGATTTATGCCTGTAGAGGTTCATTCTCGAATCTACCAGTGAATTTACAGATAAATCTTTAATAATGTATCTAAGGGTTATTTTTACAGTGTTAACCTTTCCTTAGGTGTACACACATATATGTGTATATATAAATATAAATATGTAAATGGAGCTGATCAAAACTACCTGGGATTATAAGATTTATCATTTAGCCCCTCTAGTTAAAGCATACCAGGTGTTCAATTTGAGTATACCATTGTAGATAGTACTTCTGTTATTCCAGATACTTGTTCCAATTCATTCTTGAAACATCTTCTGTCTAGTTCCCATCATATTTACGGGAACCTAGACTACCCTGCAAAAGAGTGTTACCTTACCTTATGAACCCAATATGTATTGGGTCCTAGGTTCTTGTTAGTATAAAAACTCGAATGTCTTCCCTCAGAAATCCTGTCAGGAAGACTACCTCTGCCCAGAAGAGGTGGATAAGCCCTTGCCCTTGACACAGAGGGGTTGTGCCAATAGTCTATGGCAAAGTGTCCCACCTTGCCACAGCACCAACACGTGTGAATGTTGTACCTCCGTTTCTGACCTGATCCAGTGACTGAGGTAGTCATGGTCCTAGGTCTAAACGGGATAGAGCCGGATCTGCTCACAAAATTGCCTCTTCCACCGTGACACTTGGAAGGGTGGAAGGAATGCATGTAGCGAGCGTCATGAGGCCTGGGAGGTGGTGCCTTCCTTTCAGTCAGCACCCTTCCAGAGGCCCCATGAGAACTAACTGCGTGACTTCTAACCTCCCTTTCCTGTGTCCTAGGGTGGTGAGAAGCGCACCAAGAGCTGATACCAGCAGATTCATGCCGAGTTGGGGCAGTGGCCGAGAATACAAAGGGTTCAGAATGAGCCTTAGGTATTCTCTCAAGGGTGGCCATGACAGCCCTTGCACTATGGGTGTCTCCACATGAGGGCAGATCACCCTTGCAGTGACCACGGTTGTTCCTGTGATCATACCTGAAGGCATGATGAGTACCCTTCCTGCCTGGAGTGGGGGGTCTGAATACCGTTTCCCCATTTCTCCATGAATTGATAATTCGGGAGATCCACCAATTTTCTTCCTTTCTCTTGATAGCATCAACCTTGGAAAAGTTGGATACTATCCTTTTCTCATTCTCTAGACTACTCTCTAGATCTGAGATTTTAGAGTCCTTAACCTTGTTGGATGCCAATTGGAGAACCAACAAGATCTTCAGCCGAGCAATCTCCTGAGCTTGCTCCTCAACAAGTAGGTTGCTTTTCTGAAGGGCTCTCTTCAGGGAATCAGGATTTTCTGAAGGGTAACAATTCCTCTCTTCAGTAACTTCAAGAGAAAAGGGGCAAGATGAAGAAGTTACCTGCTCTTCAGAGTTACTATTACTATCGTCAGAGACCGTTGTGTCAGCTTCATCAGAACAGCTTTCCTCAATTTCTTCTTCAGTCTCTGACAAGGACACCGGAGCCCTGATGCTGTCTGATTGATCCTTGCCTTCATCTTCAAAGGCGAGGACCCCCACATAGGCTTCATCCTCTTGCTGACAGCAGATCCCTGCTTTCTCTGATCCCTCCATGAGATCTGAGATGGTTACCCACATAGAGTTGGCCGTCCCACACTTTTCCAATCTAGATCGAGAAGGTCTAGACCAGACATCCATGATGATCTGACGAATCATCTTGTCCAGATTAAATAATGAGAGTTCAGTCTCCGACATCTCAGTAATACACTTGGGAATTTGGATATCCTTTCCAGATCCGGAGGTCTTCATAGGAATGAATGGACCCTCTTCCAAGATGAGAGATGCTCGAGGATCGATAGCCTCCAAGTGATAGGACACTCTCATCTTCCAGACGGGATAATACTCCTTTGTGCACGTGGGAAGTCTTAGTGGAGAGATCCCATGATCCAGCTCCATGCTTTTGACACTGGTGGCAGGATTCTACTCAAGGAGTGAACCTTTTTGATGAGTAACCTCCCTCTGATACCATTTGAAAGTCCACTTAGTGTCAACTACCTTCACCTATGGGGGGGAATAGGTGTCTTGCAGTGTTTTTGCGGAATTAAAATCGTACCTGCACAAGAAAACAAAACAACACAGCACAGAAAGGACACAAGCAATTTATAGTGGTTCCCCGATTTGGGTACGTCCACTTTCCCCCTTCGACCTATCTCCCAACCAGGGACGACTCGATCACTTCACCAACGGGATTGAAAACCAATCCTTGCACTAACGGAAGGAACCCTTCCACACGTAGGAGTCACCACTCCCACAACACGGGTTGCACCCAACCCTTACAACTAGGGACCAATCGGTCCATTACAAAGAAATTGAAAATAGATTGTATAAGAAATACAAACAACTTATGGAGACTAAGGTGTCCCTCTTCGTTCGACGACGTGTTCTTGAAGTCAACGAAGAGTCCACAACCCTAGATCTCACTTGGAGAGAATCTCCCCGAAACCGGCGGCGGCAAGAAGGGCGGCGACTTGGTTCTCGGGATCGGTGGCGACAACGGCGTGCTGTGGCTGTTCTTTGGAGATTCAATCTTCGTAGCAAAGCCAGCAAGATCTTCTAACGGTCACACTAGGATCGATCGTCTCGATCGATTCAGAAGGGGAAGGTTTTCCCGATCTACGAATCAAGAGACAAAGGATCTCTGGTTAGACGTGTGAGACGCAGTGATTGGCTGAGCTTCTGTCGACGAGAGATCTAGAAGAAACTAAGATCAACGACGGCGATCAATTGCACGAGCGGCGACGACGGCGGCGGAGAAGGATTTCCGATCTAGGTCACGTCGGCGGCTCGGCTTCTTCCTTTTTCAAAATCGTGTATTCGTTTTTCTGTCTTCTCTTTTTTTTTGGTTCAAAAATACAGATGTATTTATACATTAGGTCTTCAAGATGACCGTTGTGGGCCCCACCAACAAGAAACCCCAAGCCCGGTTCAAAACAGCGCCAGCGGCTGAGTCCGGTCCAGCGGGTTCCAGAAAATTCGCCTAAGGCAAAATCGGCGAGAATCGAAGGTGATTCTCGACGATTTTGACTTAGCGACAGATTTGCACGCTCTGATTTAGTCGGATAGAGTCGGCGAGAATCAGCCAGTGATTCTCGATGATTCGGCGAGAATCACTAGTGATTCTCGCCGAATCGGCGAGAATCACTTAGTGATTCTCGTCGATTATTACTTAGAGGATTTTTCGTCTTTCCACCCATGAGCTGCTCTTTGACCCATCCTTGCTCCTTGTCTGCTCTTGCATTATCACAGCCCTGTACTTGAAAATAAGTACACTCCAATAGAGAGAGTACACGTAGGCCAACACACTGATCTGCTTAACGAGGGATTACGTCGCGCAGACCCGTGTATATTGACCTACTGCACCCTGACATTGGTGTGTACTTAGCGTGGAATAACTGCAAGCACAACTTGAAATATTTCATCAAATACATTGTGAATTCATCTTAGCTTGACAAGTGGCTTCCTCAAATCCAGGTAATTGTGGATACAATGCCCAACAACCTCAGAGGTGTGTTATTCCATGAAAGTTCAAGTAAATCAGGATTTAACAATGAAAGCTGGTTATGCAAGAGCTCTTGGAATTCAGCTCTTGACGCAGACCAACTTCAAGAAGTGGAGGTCGCGCATGGAGAGCTATCTACTCGGTGAGGACCTTTGGGAGGTCGTCGGTGGAGACAACATGCAAGAGATGGTAGCTGTTGTCGGGAATGTTGAGGCGGTGAGAGCTTGGAGAAGGACGAATGTGAAGGCTGAGTTCACTCTTAAGTGGGCTATCTCACCAGAGCTCTTTGACCACATCATTGGATGTCGGTCAGCTACTGAAATATGGATGGTCTTGGATGACCTGTTCAATAAGAAGAATGTAGCTCGATTACAGTTCTTGGAGAATGAGTTGGCAAAGAACACTCAGGGTGATCTATCCATATCATCCTAATTTTTGAAGATGAAGAATATCTGCGCTGAGATATCAGCATTGGACCCGGAAGAGCCTATATCACAAGCGAAGCTAAAGAGGCATATCAATCACGGACTGCGGAAGTAGTATATTACCTTCATAACTTGTGTGTAGGGTTGGACCAATCAGCCATCTTTGCTCGAGCTGGAACACATGTGGGCTTTGTAGGAAAGATTGGTGTTGCAAATGGCTAGAGTGTCTATCTTAAGGGGAGATTGAGAGGTTCTCTTTTCTATCAAAAAGAAGATAAGGGACTAGAAGAAGAAGTCACATGTTAGTGATGGTCCTTCTTCTTCATCATTGTATGAGAGAAGCAAGGATCCTAGACAAGATGATGGGAAGAAGAGAGGAGGACCATGGTGTTTCAAGTACAATAAGCTTGGTTACATTCAAAAGGACTGCAGAGGAAATCTTTAGTTGAGGCATGCTGTAAGAAAAGAAGAGATTGAATCCGGAGCTAAGGAAGGAGGATGGGGGAGTGCCTTATGATGGGCACTTGTCTTTGTGCACTTGCCTCCATTAACTACCAGGAGGATTGGATCATGTACTCGAGGTGTGATCATCACCTCACTAGGGACAAGTCAAAGTTCTCTTCATTGTAGGAGTACAAAGGTAATGATATTATTGTTTGGTTGGTGAGACCACGGAGACCGCTTGGGGCTGACAAGTTCTCTAGCTTGCGTAGAGGCAAGCAGTTAGCCCGGATAGCGGAGGCTAACCACACAGTTCATTGTGTTCTACTTAAGCGGTCCGAAGCCAGAGTTTGATGGTATTGTGGACTTGGTCACGGTGCTGTGACAAGTCAGGTTCGGTTGCCTAGTCGCAGAGACCGCATGGTTGCGTGGTCTGCTTCTGGAGTTTGTGAAGACCGTTGTTCTGCGCGATCTGGTTGTGGAGACCCGCAGTTCGTTATAAGCACGTTGTTGGCTCTGGGCGCGTGGCTTTATTGCTAAGTCCACGTAGACTGAGGAGGTTGTCCGCTCAGTTGTGTGGACTGGTGAATATTACCGTGTGTGCGGTTAGTTTGTGTTGCGCGCGATATAACTCTAGTATCAGCAACTTTGTGTGTATATGTTGTGCCAATTGCAGGATGGCAGACTATTATCCTATTGATATGGGTGGTGACCGCACTCCCTTTGTCTCCTATAAATAGTGGTCCCTGACTCGTCATATATAACGAGAATAGTGAGAACTTTACTCGCATTTTGAATTTGCGGTTAGATTTTTCTTATCGGACGGCTAAGTGAAGTTGACTTGTACTGTGCAGGCTGTGCAACCAGCACCGGGCGACTGAGCAACTAGTGGGAAGCTCAGTGTGGAACAGTTTGCAGTTTACAGTTTGTGGCATACATCAAGTCACGGTTTGCGCTGCTAGAAGTCTTCTTCCTCGGGGTCGTGGATAGTTTAAATAAGCAGTTCGCCCAAACTCAGCTGATAAGTTGTTTCTTCGTTCAGCAGTTCTGTTCGCTTCAAGCTTTGCGGTCAGGAGACCTCACGGTCAGGCGACCAGAAGTGGCAAACAGAGTTGTTTTCTCAGTAGTTCAATAACAGGCTGTCCACACAGGTTGGTTGCGGTTTAGCGACTTGGCGGATTCGGCAGACAGCTTGGCGGTTTGTGCCTTATGCAGTTTCTGTTATCAGACCGCTCAGTTTCTTCTCTGTCTGTAGTTGTTTTTTATTTCCATCGGATACATTTTGAATCATGTCTCGCAATGTATGTCTCGCCCTGCAAATGAAGTTATTAATTCCAAAGTGGCTCTCGTGCTTCCGTTATTGCTGATTTTTATTTGGTTTTGATTTGGTTGAGTGTTCCTGCGACCTTTCTCGGTTTCCTAGAAAAAATTTTCAAGGTTGACCTGCAAGTATAATTTTCTCTCCTCAACCGCTTATGCCACCTTTGCCTTATCCCATTTTGTGTCATTGTTGTAGCTTTAGGCTCCGTTTGACGTGGTGGTGGCGTCATGAACATGGGGGTTAAACTTTCATTCATTAACGCCCACCTAAAGAACTTCATCTGTTTTAACATAAAAGTAGATGAAGTTCCATAGGTGGGCATTAATAAATGACAATTTAACCCTCATTTTCACGACCGCCACCACCGCACCAAACTGAGCCTAGTTGTTTATTGTCAATTATACTCTCTCCTCCCCCTTCCTTCCCCCACATGTTGTAGTCTTATAAAGGCATTTGTTTTTGTTAAAGTCAATGTGTGTCCATTCATTGTAACTCCTTTTTTTATTTGAATGAACTAAGACAATTGCATCTATATTTGCCCACACTTGCCCTTCACTATTTAGGCTTTGTTTGGTGGGACTTATTTTCACTTGTCAAGCGGTTACGACGGATGAAAATAAGTCCCCTCAAACAGAGTCTTAGTCAACTTCTTTTATTCCTACAGTTACAGTTGAAATGGGCTATTATTTTTATTGAATAATAGCAGTGGTTGATGTATTGAATCTTGCTTATATCTTGTTAAAGTTTTAATTAACATATACATATAGACATGTTTTTTTTTGTATATGTATGACTTAATGAAAAGCTGGGAGAGCAAAGAGCTCATTATAACCCATGAGCTCATTAACATATACATATAGCTAGACATGTTTTCTTAACTCTTTTTTGAACAAGGCGCTACGGAAAATGATTAACGGCGCACATACGCTCGATGCCAAGTTCAACGCTATCGTTAGTAGCAATCTATCGATAGCGTGCATGGAGCATTGTTGTTAAGACAAACTGTCGCATACGTCATACAACACGCCGTCAAAAATACCATCTGCGGCATGGTATTAATCCACGTGGTTGATCGCGCGCGGCGAAAACTCATTTTTATTGTAGTGTATCACCACTCAAATGCAATAGTCCTACAAAATAACATTATATAGTTAATATATTATTTTCAGTAGTAGTGGACAGCTCAGAATTGGACCCACCAAACCGGCAATCCGTGTGCAAAAAATAAACTTAAATTCATTTATTTCAATAATATAATTTTTAATAAGTTGTATTTTTTTTTGCCTATTCCAACCTACCAAAAATGCGGACAATTTTCCTTTGTTTTATGCTTCACGTGACATTTCTGCATGCATGTAGGCTGCAGCTGCGTGACATTTTAGGTGGGTTATTTTCATTTTAAAATAGGTGCTCAGTTAAATATTGATTGTTGATTTGTTATCATACGGCCTATATGATATTAAATACTGACTGTTGATCGGTATTTCGATCAATCATGTTATTTCTGTAGAAAATCAACGATCGGTATTTAACACTGCACTTATTTCTTTGTGAGAGTAACCCACCTAAAATTTTTTCCTAGTCACAGGCTCACAGCTGATGTAATTAATGAAAAAATTTTAGGTTAGGCGGGTTACTCTCACCTATAAATAAGTGTGGTATTAAATACTAACCGCTGATTTTCTGTAGAAATAACATGATTGATCAAAATACTGATCAACTGTCAGTATTTAATAGTCGTAGGATATTAGGTCAGTATTTAATACTGTACCTATTTCTAGGTGAGAGTAACCCACCTAAATTTTTTTCGTAATTAATGGAGTACTCGTCAGCGTTAGACACTAAACGGGTCTGAACCGGTGATGTATAAATTAAAATAACTTGTACTAGTTGTATTTAGTTATAGAAATGGTGACACTTGTAAAGTAGCGAAACAGCCTCTTTTAAGCTTCTCCCAAATGTGTTGCACAACATATAAAATGGCAAAGATGAATAATAAAAAGAAAATAAGTTTTTCCTGCCAATTCTGCTTGCAAATTGTGGTGTGCTTGGCTTAAATTCTCATCATCTGTCATCAGTTGGTATCAGAGCTTGCGTTCGTTCTTGCTAGCACATCAATCGTTGACCTGTAGGTCTCGTGACTACTACGGCGTCAAGCTCCACCTCCATGGCTTCATCCCGCCACTTATTCGTCCCCTTGTTTTCCGGTAAAAGAACGAGTTTTGGGCCATCCAAATGAAGCTTGTTTTTCTTTCACAATTAAGGACTATGGGATATTGTCCAACATGGCATCACTATAGCAACAACAAGTAAAGTTATTGAGGCAGGAGTGGAGATAGAATTACAAAGTAAGCAAAAAGAAGAAGCAATAGTGAAAGATGTCAGTGCAACCATGTTGATTCATCAGGGCGTTTCTGAAGCAATTTTTCCTCGTATAATGGGTGCAACCACAACAAAAGAGGCGTGTGAAACTCTCAAGGAAGAATATCAAGGCTCTTCCAAACTAATTAGCATTAAATTACAAAGGTTATTATGGGAGTTTGAAAACATTGGAATGCTACGAGGTGAAACATTAGATGAATTCACTACAAGGATCAGTAATTTTACAAATCAAATTAGGATCTTTGGTGATGTATCACTTGAGAATACAGCTGTAAAGGAAAACTTAAGATTCTTACCTCCATCATTCGACCCAATGGTCACTGCAATTGAGGACGTTCGAGATTTATCTACAATTACTTTTGCAGAGGTGTTAGCCTCTAGCGGCGAATGCGACATGTATGATCTGAAGAACCTCCCTCTTGAAATCTTCCAACATTCCTATCATGACACTGTTCGCCGGTAGTGGTGGGTTGCCCGAGCCGGCTCCTTCTCCTTCTTCTCCAGCCATGAGTCTTTTCGCTAAACTTTCTTGAACAAGCTACGGTCCATGCTCACCGCACCAAAATGTTGGAACCAGAATCCGGTACCAAGAAGAGTTCGGACCCAAAGGGGGTAGCCCTTTCTTACTTATCCAGAGCTAGAACTCTTGGCCAAAAACCTTTGAACTATGGAACAGACCTTGAGCTGTAGCGGAGAGGTCTCATCGCACACCCGAAAAATCTAAGAGAGTTTCTCCTCTCAAGCTAAGGCTAAGTCGGGCACCTTGGAGGGCACTGAATACCAACCAAAAGCAAACCAGAGGAGGAAGAAGCCAAGAAAAATGTTCCCTCCAAAGGTGCCCTTAAGGGTCTATTTATCGTTTCCTGACTTGACCTGTCAATAATGCATTCCCGCCTTTTGGAAATACTCTTCGCATCTCAGATGGGTTTTCCAGCAGTCATACTCCGTTGTTTGGAGAGACTATTAGTAGACTGATATGGGTATTCTAGTAAAAACACTATGGAGCGAGTGGTTCATATGGTTACCATACGCCTGGGGAGGTGAGTGCTTTGATGAGGCTAGCTCTCGCTGCCACCCCGGGGCTGAAGGCGAGTACGGGCCTTCTTGGCCCACTCTCATCACTCCTTCCTCTGCCCAGGGGCGAGTGTGGGCCTATACGCCCCACTCGCCTCCTACTAACCCTTGGCCCGGTATACAAGCGAGCAAGGCGGGACGTGGTCACACGCGAGCTGGGCGAGGGCCCATTCGCTTTCCCTCTCGGCCTGTCTCAGCCTGAACGTCCCTTCCTGGCCTCGACTTCACCATGCGTGCCCACTTGCCAAATACGAGGTTGTACAAATGATTTAACTGATGAATACTTAATTGTAGTTTTAGGATCTTGGTTGTGCAATTACACAATCAAACAATGATTAATTTATAGTAAATTTAATAATTAAAATATAGTAGATTGTGAAAGAAAACCTACCTATAAATTTGGACTGATATAGAGAAATGGACAATATAATTTGTCATCGCCTTCTCTACAAAATTTCAAAATCTTGGCAAACACAACAATGTGATATCACTGATGTATCCAGTAGAAATGAGTTTTTCCATTGAATCTCTAAATGCAGCAATGTTCCACCCACAAAAGGAAAAGTGATTCCTAAAATATTATTGCAAATAAAAAGTTGGTAATATAAAATAAATTTAATTACTATATAAAATCAAAACAAATTGTATCTTATTTGGAGGATATGAAGCTCATTCTAGTGTAAAAAAAATCATGTTTCTCTTAAGATAGAAACATCTTTCCTGGATAATTTTTATTATAGGCTTCAATAATATTATGCTCGGTAGAAAATTTTAACTCCTTTATATGGAGATTCATTAGTATCTACAACATCTATCTTTAAGCTAGCTAGTGGGAGAGCAAGGCACTCTAGCATAATCTAGCGGCCTATGGATGAGCTCATCAACATGCTCGCTAAATGGATGAATTTATTTTATATACAGTACTAACATACACAGTAATATCATTTTGGCAATCAAACAATCTATGCTCTAAATCTAACATACTTTTTTCAAAAGTAGGAGGAAGAATGGGTTGTTCATGTGGAGCTGAAGATGGAATATTAGTAGTAGCGGATGCATCCTGTGAAGGAGAGGATGAGGGTTGTTCAACCTCTTTTGACTAAGAAAAATTGAAGAGAGGAACACTCTCTTCGACCTCTTTCTCTTCGGCATTTTGGGAGGATCGATGAAAATCAACATCACAACATAATTTCATTTCATCTGGAGTTATATCCTCCGTCTCCTCTAGCACCTACAAAAACAATTAATTATAAAATATGTTAAGATAATACATAAAATAATTTATGTTTCACAATGAGCTATAAAGATTAAATTAATACTAACTTGTTCATTAGTCAAACGAGACAGATTTCTCCACAATTCTTTCAAATTAAATGTACATTTGTCATACCATCTAATAAATCATAGTCTATGATTAGAAAATGAAGCAGGAATACCTGTAGTATGTTCCAAATATCATATCAGAAAACATATATAACATTGAGTTAGTATAAATAAAATATAAATAGGTGATTTGAACATATAATAAACTCACAATCAATGCATGTGTGCCTCCATACAAATATCCAAAAGATCCTTGTGGCCATTGGTAAATATTGTTGGAGGGAATGAGCTAACTTACCCCTCACAACACTAACATTGTTCGTTAAATATGAATGTATGGCTTGGGCTCAATTATACTTATTGAAGACTTCTGACTCCCAAACTCTGCATACAATTGTGAAACATGTTCTAGACTAGAAGGAAAAAATAGGTTGCATAATATATGTAAAAAAATAGATTTCAAGTTAACTGTACAACTTCTATTATTCATTTCCACAATTTCTTTTTTAAAAAAAATAGATTTAATCCTAGCAGTATAAGGTTTAAGGTGGATAACAATGTTCTCCCCTATTTTAGGTAGACCCATAATAAATGCTACATCATTTAGGGTAAATGATTGCTTCCTAAATCCAATGGAGAATATGTCCATGCTTGAATCATACACTGAAACTAAGTCATATAGTAGTGAAATGTTAATTATGTGATACCCTTGGAGCGGTGAATATGGACCAGCCATTTGATTTCTTCAAAATTTCCTTCTCCTTAAGCAGACGATCAATAGTATTGGCACTTGGCCAAAAATATTGGAGAAATAGCACACTGAACTTAAGAAATGATGGCTTCCACTATTCTCTATCTTTGTCAGACAAATAAGGAGGAGGAACCATTGACATCATAGTTAGGAATAAGTAATACTTACTAAATGAATGGATTTTGATCTCTTGGGAGATCAAAATAGATTTCCAAGGAGATCAAAAATTATCTCCTAGGAGATCAAAAAAATTCTCCCAGATTAATATCCCAGGAGATTTTGTTACTGACATGGGAGATCATCGTCTTCCTCGGTGTTGAAAATAAAAAAGAAACCCTAAACCTAGTTCCAATGTAGGGAACTTAATTACCTATGGATAATGTGTGAAGGACGATCCTGGAGAAATTTTAGGAGGACAATGGCGAGGTCATCAAAAATTTGTTAGAGATTAGCGAGGGGAGAAGACAATGGCTTGATGTCGGGAAACAACCGACAGAACTTTCTCACACAGCAAGCCATGGTGTGCTCGAAGCAAAATTTTAAAATAGTGTGAATTACCTGCCATACAGGATGGCACAACATGTCGCTTGAAAATTAAAGGCAGACCTAGATTTGAAAATCGAGTACGGTTTCAAAGAATTTACAAAACAAATGGTTTAAGAGCAATGCCAAAAACACACTTATTTTTGCTATTAATAGACAAAATATATTAACACACCAAAATATTATTTCTTACAAGAGCATGTTGTTGCCACACCAAATTATAAAATTGTTATCCGCACACCAAAATGTTAAGATTTTTTTCTTTCTATTTTTGATATAATAAACAAAGAGCTATTACAAAAATATAAACATTCAAATTATCTACCTTTCAAGTTATCAATTTTCAATGTTTGAGATAAGCCTATTATGAACACAAATCATCTTTATTTGGAGGCTAATGTAACTTAGGCTTCGTTTGATTCAGCGGCAGCGGGACAAGCCGGTGGGTCCAAACGGAGGGTCCAAACGGAGGGTCCAAACAGCGGGTTCTAACTGGAGGGGGGGAGGAGCTACTCTAGACGGCGAGTTTTGCTCAGTTCTTCACGACGCGGCGGGTCCAGATGGAGCAAACTCCCCGGAGACTGTTTACCCATCATCTGGCGGCATTTGCTCTAAACGCCCGACAATAATGGAACATCAAATGAAGCCTTGGCTTTTGTCCTGAGTACAACATTGGGCTTGCAATTAGATTCATCTTGCGGTTTGATTTTTATTCTCTTGTTTCAGATTGCTGCATGTTCGTGGAGCTGTTGGGTACATTGGAAAATGTGTACCAGATTTGAAGAAGCCTCACCTTACCCAATGATATGCATCAAGGTGTATTTGATGTTGTTTTGAGTTTATATGTGCAGGTTAAGAAAATACAGGAATGCAGGAAGAGTTTCTAAGTCCATGAGTCGACACCAGAAGAAGCTGTGTCGGCATTTATGAAGGCTTGTGTCGACACTGGAGAAAAGTTGTGTCGACACCTGGAGTCAATTGTGTCAACACTTGGAAAGGCTGTGTCGACACCAGAAGAAACTGTGTCGACACACAGAGGCAGTGTCGACACACAGAAGACTTTGTCGACATCAACTGTGTCGACACACAGGACTTGTGTCGACACATAGCAGAGTTTCAACAAAGTTGATTTTTTGTGAAGAGAAGAAGTGACTGTGTCGACACACAGAACTAGTGTTGACACATTCTACAGAAGCAGTGTCCACACCAAGGGAGCTGTGTCGACACCACCAAGGCTTGTGTCGACACTTAGTCTACTTGTGTCGACATATGATGAAGTTCAGTCTCGACACTTTGCTGACAGAGATAGAGTTTCAAGAAGTGATTGGAGACTTGACAGCTGTTATAACCAACTGATCTACTACAACTGTCAGAGCTGTCAGAAGTTCGTTAGAAACCGGATCAGCCAGTTACCATAGAGGAAGTCTATATAAAGACATTCTCTATCAACAGAAGAGAGATGATAGATGAGATAACCAACAACAAACGAAAAACAGAAGAAGATTTTCAACAGAAGATCTAAGAAGACATTCTTAAGTGGTGATCTACTCAGAGTTTGTCAAGAGAATTCAAACAAGAATTCAGAAGAATTTGGAGAGAGAGAACTCCATCTATTCAAGTGAAGAAAGAGACTTACATCAACAAGTCTCTTAAGTGCAGATTCTGAACCAGTCTGCTAAGAAGAATTCAGATTGATTTCTGAATTTCAAGAAAGAAGCTGATTGAAGATCAACTTCAAAGGAGATCAACCCTACTGTGTTCAGATTCAAGAAGTTTTGAAGAAAGCTAAGACAGGTTGATCTCTAACATCAGATTCTTTCAAGAACTGATCAAGAAACCTTCCATCCTTTCTCTCTCAACCAGGGTGGTGGTAAATTTCAAATTTACATCTATTTTCAGTAGGATCTTTTTAAGATCTGAGTTGTAAGCCTGATTTATAAAGGCTGAGTTGTAAGAGATTAAGTTCTCTGAGTGGTAGGCCTTGTTGAAGGCTGAGGTAGGGCTGAGAGCCTGAGTTATAGGAGATTTTCATCTCTGAGTTGTAGGCCTTGTTGAAGGCTGAGGTAGGGCAGATTGCCTGAGCTGTAGGAGTGTGGACTCACTCTGTGTTGTAGGAGCCTTGTTTGGGTTCTGAGCTGTAAGATCTGCGGATCTGAGGAGAAGGAAAGAAGTTAGGCCGAATCTAGCACACTGCTAGATAGGCGAAGGGGGAAAGTGGATGTACCCAGATCTTAGGGAACCACTACAAATCAGTGTGTCATCTGTAATTGTGTGTGGTATTGTTATTTATGTGTTGTGATAGTTGTAGAACTATATGTTTCTATTAATTAACTGAATTAATATTCTGCCTTAGAAAGAAAAATGATTGAACCTATTCACCCACCTCTAGGTGTTTAGGAACCAATTCTTTCAAATGGTATCAGAGGGAGGTTCCTCAAAGAAAGACTTAACAGTATGAGTAAGATCTGTAAGGCAGAAGTAAGTTAAAGAAGATGGCTTTAGGAGAAAACCATAAAGAACTTGGTTTAATGAAGTTGCCTATCTGCAGGGAGGAAATCTTTGGAATATGGAAGGAAATGGTCAGACTATTTATGGAGGCATCTGATCCTAGAATTTATATAACAGTTAAGAAGGACCATATATTCCAATGAAGGTTTCTGTTCTTGATACTAATCAAAGGATTCCTAAGGATTTTTCAGAAATAACTAAGGATGAGATCATCTTGGCTACAATGGATAAAAGAGCACAGAATATTATAGTGAGTGTCATAAATGACTCAACATTCCAGAATCTGATTCACTGCAAAACCTCCAAGGAGATGCGGGACACATTGGTTGTCTACATGGAGGGTTCTAAAGAGGTTAGGCAAGATAAAAAGTCTATGCTTAATCAAGAATATGAGAGTTTCAGACAAGCCAAGTCTGATAGCATAACTGAATGTTATAAGAAGTTCTACAGAATTGTAAATGAACTACTGTCCTATGGAAGAATCTTCAGTACATATGAGCTGAATGACAAATTCCTTAGGTCTTTGACTAAGGATTGCGATACAAAGATCTGTGTCATAAGGGAAGTGGCCAGACTGGCAGAAATTTCACCTCCAACACTGTTTGGCAAATTGCTGTCTTATGAGATGCAACTATTGGCCAGAAAGGAGGAAGAGAAAAATACAAGGTTGCCTATAGAGAAAACTCAGTGGCCTTCAAGGTAGAAGCCACAAGGAAGAATAGGAGGATGTCTCCATCTTCTCCTAAGAAAGCTGCAGAAGTGATCTCAGAAAATTCTGATAATCACAGTTCAGACAGCAGTAATTCTGATGAAGACTTTGCTGCTTTCAAAAGGCAATTTCAGAGATTCTTAAAGAAGAAGCAGTGGAAATCTAAGCCATCCTCATCTCAGTCCAAGGATGACTATTATCAGAAGAGGAAATCATCCAGGAAGGACAGGAGTGGGACAAAGCCTAGCAAGTCAACTACATCAAAGATTATTTGCTATTGCTGCAACAGACCTGAACATGTTGTGGTTGACTGTCCAGACAAAAGGAAGGAGTCTGCTGATAAAAAGAAGTCTTAGCACAAGAGAAAGAATGAGAAATCCTTGGTAGCTAAGAAAGAGAAAAGTTGGACAAATCAATCAACTTCAGAGTCTGAATCTGAGGCTGAGGCCTATATTGGTTTGCTTGCAACAGAAGAAGAGGATGATTTTTTGAAATTACTGGACTCTATCAATGAGCTAGAAGACCATCAGTGCAAAGGACTGATGGCTGTATCTGAAGAAGACTAGTGTCAGGATCAACCTGGTTCCAGTAAGGTAAAAAGTTTATCTGTAGATTCTGATTACTACACTTGGTCAGAATTAGATGCATCCGCATCAAGAGATGTGGATGGGTCTGAATCTGAAGGAGATATTCATCAGCTTATAAATAAATATGGGGATTTGTTGCAGGCATTCAAGAGAAGCAAAAACTTGGCCAAAAATCAGGCTAAGGAAATTGCAGCTCTTAAGTTGGCTGCATCTGATTCAGAAAAGCTGCTGGATCAGAAGATGAATGAGATTGCCAACCTGAAAAACATAACTGTTATTCAGTTGGGTACAATCACATTCAAAAAGGATCAGATCAAAAGTCTGGAAGACAGATTTCAGAATGAGAAGGAAATTGTGGCTAGTTTCTCTAAGCCAAAATATGTCCTATCCTTAATTGATGACTTTGTGTCTCAAAAGGGTAAGACAGGATTAGGCTTTAAGGGAACTGCATGGGCTGCCCAGTCCAATAATAAAGGCAAAGCCCCAGCACAAAACAAAAGATCTACTGCCAACAATACTGCTAAGATTATACCTAAAAAGGTATAATAAGTATAAGTGCTGGTGCTGTGGAAAGATAGGTCATTATGTCTTAGACTGTTGGCACAACACCAGTGTCAGGAAGAATAGCAGTCTACCTGTTAGAAGAGCTGCAGGCAGATTTGTCAAGTTTCAGGCTAACTTGAACCAAGGACCCAAAAGTTATTTGGGTTCTAAGGTTAAGTAATCTTTGTTGCAGGTGAGTCCAAGTTACCATGCCCCTATATGGTACTTGGACAGTGGATGTTCCAGGCACATGACTGGAATAAGAGGATTGTTGAAGGACTACTCACCAATATTAAATGGGCCTAAAGTAATCTTTGGTGGTTCTGAAAAAGGAGTCATCAAAGGGTTTGGTAACATTTCTAACAACTTAATCACTATCACTCAAGTGTCTTATGTGAAGGGTTTGAAACATAACCTAATAAGCATAAGCCAGCTGAGTGATCTTGGATATGACATTTCATTTATCAAGAATGGGTGTCATATCAAGAGGTCAAGTGATCAAAAAGTCATATTGACTGGCTATAGAAAAAGAAATGTGTATTGCCTAAACTTTGAGAGTGAGAATAAAAATTCTCCTATCTGTCTTGTGGCTGATGAGAAAGCCTCTTATTATGTCAAATGGCACAAGAGGCTAGCTCATCTTAACTACAAGATTATTGGACAACTCTTTAGTAAAGAGTTAGTGAGGAATGGTCCTCAAGTTAAGTGCTTTAAGGATGACATATGCTCAGCTTGTCAAAAAGGCAAGCAGACCAGATCCTCCTTTCATAGTCTAGAAACCAAAGACTCAGTGAGCTGCTTATACCTCTTGCATATGGATTTATTTGGTCCTATGCCAGTTCATAGTCTAGGTAGGAAGGTCTACACTTTTGTGGTTGTAGATGACTATTCTAGATTTTCATGGGTATTCTTTCTGAGGCAGGAATCTGAAACCCCAAATGTATTCTGCAATTTTGTCAAACAAGTTCAGAATGAATTAGATAGTTCAGTGGTCAAAATCAGAAGTGACCATGGAACTGAATTCCAATCTGAAAGTATGACAAGGTTGTGTGAAGAATTTGGGATTCATCAGGAATTCTCCTCACCTAGAATACCTCAGCAAAATGGCATTGCTGAAAGAAAGAATAAGACATTGATTGAGGCTGGAAGAACACTATTAAGTGACACTACTCTCCCAAAATATTTCTGGGCTGAGGCAGTAAACACTGCATGCCATATGCTCAATAGGGCTTCCATCACCAAAAGCCACAAAAAGACACCCTATGAGGTTATGAAAGGCAGAAAACCAAACATATTCTATTTTAGGATCTTTGGTTGCAAGTGCTATGTGCTTAACAATGGCAAGTCTCAACTAACTAAGTTTGCTGCCAAATCCAAAGATGAGATATTTGTTGGGTACAGCAACAATAGTAAGGCTTATAAGGTCTATAATTTGGCTACTCAAGTTGTAGAAGAGTCTGTTCATGTCATATTTGATGAATCTAGACTTATTAACAGTGAGTTGCCTAGTAATTCTTGTAGCTCTATATGTATACAGCAGAAGATGGACCAGCCTACTATCAGAGAAGATCCAACTGCAAAGAAGGATGAGGAAAATGGTAGTTGCTGTCCAGGGGGAGTACAAGACACTTAAGAGGCTGTTGAAGACCATGAGGTGCAGCATAATGAAGAGATTGAAGAAGGTCAAACTGTTGATATATTACCTCCAGTAGTTAGACATTTAAAGGATCATCTTGCACACCAGATCAATGATGATCCAAGACATGGAGTACAAACAAAAAGCGGGAACTTAAACACAGTTCTTTGCTCAAGCTTCTTATCTCAACTGGAACCCAAGAGATTTGAAGAAGCTATTCAAGACCCACACTGGATTGATGCTATGCAGGAGGAGTTAAATCAATTCAGAAGGTGCAAGGTCTGGGAGTTGGTTCCAAAACCAAAGGGCCACAATGTCATAGGGACAAAGTGGATTTATAGAAACAAGCTTGATGATAGTGAGATCATGGTGAAGAACAAGGCAAGACCGGTTGTCAAAGGATACAGGCAAGAAGAGGGCATAGACTTTGATCAGACTTTTGCTCCAGTGGCAAGGTTGGAAGCAATAAGGCTATTCCTTGCCTATGTAGCATATCAAGGCTTCAAAGTGTTCCAAATGGATGTTAAGTCAGCATTCTTAAATGGAGACTTAAAAGAGGAGGTCTATGTAGAACAGCCCTCAGGTTTTGTTGATCCACTCAATCCTAATTATGTTTATAAACTTAGGAAAGCTTTATATGGGTTGAAACAAGCCTCAAGGGCTTGGTATGAAACTCTGTCTACTTTTCTCATTGAGAACAAATTCTCAAGGGGGAAAATAGACAAGACTCTATTCCTTAGAGAATTCAAAGAAAAGATCATCCTAGTCCAAATATATGTTAATGACATAATATTTGGTTCTACTGAAAACAACCTTTGTAGAAAGTTTGCAAAACTTATGCAAGGGAAGTTTGAGATGAGCAGTGTGGGAGAACTTAAGTTCTTCTTGGGACTCCAAGTAAGACAGACTGATGATGGCTTGTCCATATCCCAGTCTAAGTTCACCTAGGAGTATGGTATGGAATCATCCACTACCATGAGAACTCCAATGGGGACAAGTATGCCTTTAAGCAAAGATGATGCAGAAAAGCCTGTAGATGAATCTTTGTATAGGGGGATAGTTGGCTCCCTCCTTTATCTGACTGCTAGTAGACCTGACATCATGTATGTTATATGTGTTTGTGCTAGGTACCAATCTTGCCCTAAAGAATCTCATTATACTACTGTCAAAAGGATTTTGAGATATCTTAAGGGCACACCTAATCTAGGCCTTTGGTATCCTAGGAATAGAGATTTTCTACTAATAGGCTATTCAGATGCAGACTTTGCAGGATGCAAAGTAGATAGGAAAAGCACAACAGACACCTGTCAATTTCTAGGAGGAAGATTGGTGTCATGGAGCTGTAAGAAGCAGACTAGTGTGGCAATTTCTACAGCTGAGTCTGAGTATGTTGATGTAGGAAGTTGTTGTGCGCAGCTGTTGTGAATACAACATCAGTTAGAAGATTATGGTATTCAGGTAAGTAGAACTCCATAATTATGTGATTCTACTAGTGTTATTTCTATTGCTCATAATCCTGTTTCTCATAGTAGAACAAAACATAAGAAATAAGATACCATTTTCTTAGAGATCATGTAGAAAAAGAAAATATTTCTTTAGAATTTGTTAATACAGTTTTACAAATTGCTGACATGTTCACTAAGCCATTAGATGAAACTAAATTCAATAATTTCAAAATTGAATTAGGAATGTTGAACATAAATTAGTTTAATAAATTTGGCTAAGTAAAATTGTGTCGACACAAAAAAGTTGTCTGTGTCGACACATAATAGTTGGTATCGACACTACAAGAAAGTGGTGTCGACACATCTAGAAATTTGGTGTCGACACATCCAGAAGTTGTGTCGACACTTAGAATTAGAGTCGACAAAGAATTTCTGTCGAACTGATAAGAATGTTTGTGTCGACACATCATCAATTGGTGTCGACACATAGAAGTCAACACTTCTGTCGAGACATTAGAAGTCTGTGTCGACACATTTCAACTGTGTCGACACATTAAGAGAATTTTGATGTGCCTTTTGACCTTCATTATTTAGAAGGGTATAAATAGGTCAACAACATACTCTGTCGACACACTCCATATTTTCGAGAACAAAACCTTGTGTCGACAAATTCTCTCTTCTCAATCCAAGATTTCTCTCAATCTCAATGGCGCCAAAGCTTCAAGATAACGTCAACGAAGGCTATGAGTTGGTTCGCAACGCTTTTTATAATGCGGAACCCGAGATTAAAACAGTAATTACCCTAATTACTGTGAATGGTTTGGAATTTCTGGTATCCGAACCTACTAAGATATGGAAGAAGGAAATCCTTGAGTTCTATGGAGCTACAACTCAGGATTCTACTGGATTAAAGATTAGGTCTTCAATCCAGGGTAATAAAATCAAACTCAGCATGAAGAGCATACAAAAAACTCTTCATCTGCCCAAAACTTAAGAAGATGAAGAAGTTACCTCTACCAAGACCAGGGAAGCACTCCAGTGGTGTGGATTGGATCCCACCATGAAGATTAGATGTGCAATGAACAGGAAAGGGATGAATCTGTAAGGAAAATTTCTTTCTAAAGTGGTTGGAAAGGTGATTCTCTGCAAGCCATGGGGACATGATAGGATTTGAGCCTATATGTTCAGCTAGATGACCAGGATTATCTTCACACTGAACACAGATTGGTCTGCAGTAATCTTTGAAAAGATTAAGGAAGGTATCAAGAAGCCAAATTTGGGAAGAATCATGAGTCTATACTTGACTGGAACAATTCCAGAAGTAATGGAATAGACTACTGGTTCTAAGATCAACCACATTAGAAGAATGGATATAAGGATAATCTCTAGATGGGATAGAGTCCTAACAAAGGACATGCCTGATGAAGAGAGGTCAGATATTGCTAAAAAATCTCCTGCACAAGACATTACAGATGGTGCTCAGGTGCAGGGGGAGCCTCATCTTGAGGAAGAGCCAGCACACTTAGAAAGTGAAATGGCTACTCAAACTATTCTTGAGGTAATCCAAGAAGTTAATCAATCAATTTTCAATAATGAGGATGAAACACTAACTGTGCCCTTGGTTGATGTTGACCAGACCACTCAACTCAACAATCAAGCATAGGATGTTATCATGGAGGATACATCTACAACTGCTAATGCTCCAGAGTTAAGAATGCCTCCAGTCCAACCTCAATAAGAGTTTACCCTTGAATAGTTGTTCTCTGATATAGAACAAGTAAGAACTGAGGGGGAGCAAGTCAAAACTGAGGGGGAGCAAGCAAGAATGGAGGGGGAGCAAGCTGGAATTGAGGGGGAGCAACCTAGGAATAAAAAGGAACTGCCTCCTAGTCCTCAGAAAAGAGTTGATATAGCAAGTACCTCAGCTTCTAAAGATGAAGCAGAAATTCAAGCAAAGAAGAGAAAGCTGATGGTTTTCAAAAGAAGAAGCCAAAGCTATAAAAGGGCATTGCAAACTGCTCCACAACCAGTTCCTGCACAAGATTATAGCTCTTTGTTGGTATCTTTGCAAGTAAAGTTAGATGAACAAAGGATAGCCATGGAGAAATATATGGATGAAACTCATAAAGATCTGCAATTCTCCTTGCCTCAAGATATCAAATCAATTAGATTTGAGGTAAATCAGAATAAGAGGGAGATGATAGATTGCTTCAATAAAGGAGGTAATGCTGTAGTTTTTCTTGCAAAACAATAAGAAGGAATAAAGACTCAAGTTGATGATATAGTGGTCAAGCAAGGCTATGTCCTAGAAAATCAACTAAGGATGAATGACAATCTGACAGAATCTCACAATATAATTGTCACAGCAGTTCACAAACAAGCTCTCAATGGGACTGAACATTTTATTCAATTGAAGTCAGATTTTGATAAACAATTACGGGAAGAACTAGCTGTTGTACAAACAGTTATTAAGAATTCTCAAAAGATCATTTCTGATCAGCTACTGAAACTAAGGTCATTTTATAAAGATGGTGTTAATTATCTTGATGACCAAGTAAGATTTCAGAAAGATGACCTCAGAGCTCATATTGAGAGAGAAATCATAAAGGGGGAGAGAGTGTTAGTCAAAGCAGGCTCAGATCATGCTAAATGGATATCTAATAGCATCAGAGCCACCCTTGGATATCCACCCCTATGTGATGATGATAATGTAGCTGAGTCAGGTGTTCAACCTGGTTATTTTGAAGGTGATCAACCTGAAGTTGCTCAGGTTATTTACCCTCCGGCAGATTTTGATATGATTCAGCAAGAAGTACAGTCAATGTACAGCCCTCCAGAGGGTACTAAAAATGTTATCATTGAGAAAGTAGAAATGTCAGAGGCAGCTTTGAATAAAGAGCAAGAAGCTCAACTTTCAAAGAAAAGATTTAGAGAACAGGCAGAGTTGAAGCCTGATTTTGAACAATGGAGTCCTACTTCCAGGAATATTATATTGACTGCCTAGAAGGCTGTGAAGGACAAGACCCATGAAAGGGGTAAATGGTATGCTAAGCAAGAATGGAACAAGCATGAAGCTAGGCAGTAAGCCATTCTACAATATAGAAGAAAGGTAAAAGCTGAGAAGCTACCTCCTAATGCTCAGGAGCCTAACAAGTACTTCCCAAAGCTTTTTTACTATTTTGAAAAGCAAAGGATAAAGGCTGAAGAACAGAAGCAGAAAGTTTTGAAAGGAAAGAAACCTATTGATGATGTTGAACCTACTGTGCAGGCTCAGATCAAATCAGGAAAAGGCATAGTCCTCAAGGAGCCTGATCAGCCTTAGAATAGATTAACTAGATTTTACAACATTGTAATCTTTAGTTTTAAAAATCTATGTAAACTATTATTAAGAAACTTTTGAAAGTTTAAACAAAACAATGATTAATGCTCATTATGTTTGCATCATTATTCTGTGATGACATTTTATACATGTTTTATTTATAAGTTACCCTGTCATGTAATGTTTTTATACATCATAATGTGTGTTTATTATGAATGGTGTATATCATTGACTAAGCGTTATGACTTCTCCAAATAGGGGGAGATTGTTGGGTACATTGGAAAATATGTACCAGATTTGAAGAAGCCTCACCTTACCCAATGATATGCATAAAAGTGTATTTGATGTTGTTTTGAGTTTATATGTGCACGTTAAGAAAATGCAAGAATGCAGGAAAAGTTTCTAAGTCCATGAGTCGACACCAGAAGAAATTGTGTCGACGCTTATGAAGGCTTGTGTCGACACTGGAGAAAAGCTGTGTCGACACCTGGAGTCAATTGTGTCGACACTTGGAAAGGCTGTGTCGACACCAGAAGAAACTGTGTCGACACATAGAGGCAGTGTCGACACACAAAAGACTTTGTCGACATCAACTGTGTCGACACACAGGACTTGTGTCGACACATAGCAGAGTTTCAACAAAGTTGATTTTTCTGTGAAGAGAAGAAGTGACTGTGTCGACACACAGAACTAGTGTCGACACATTCTACAGAAGCTGTGTCGAGAAGCAGTGTCAACACCAAGGGAGCTGTGTCGACACCACCAAGGCTTGTGTCGACACTTAGTCTACTTGTGTCGACACATGATGAAGTTCAGTCTCGACACTTTGCTGACAGAGACAGAGTTTCAAGAAGTGACTAGAGACTTGACAGCTGCCATAACCAACCGGTCTACTGCAACTGTCAGAGCTGTCAGAAGTTCGTTAGAAACCGGATCAGCCGATTACCATGGAGGAAGTCTATATAAAGACATTCTCTATCAACAGAAGAGAGATGATATATGAGATAACCAACAACAAACAAAAAACAGAAGAAGATTTTCAACAGAAGAACTAAGAAGACATTCTTAAGTGGTGATCTACTCAGAGTTTGTCAAGAAAATTCA
This sequence comes from Platanthera guangdongensis, assembly GCA_039583875.1. Taxonomy (NCBI): domain Eukaryota; kingdom Viridiplantae; phylum Streptophyta; class Magnoliopsida; order Asparagales; family Orchidaceae; genus Platanthera; species Platanthera guangdongensis. Next base: position 5,341,384 of record CM077155.1, read on the forward strand.
AAGAAGAATTCAGAAGAATCTTCAAAAGAATTTGGAGAGAGAGCTCCATCTATTCAAGTGAAGAAATGTACTTACATCAACAAGTCTCTTAAGTGCAGATTCTGAACCAGTCTACTAAGAAGAATTCAGATTGATTTCTAAATTTCAAGAAAGAAGCTGATTGAAGATCAACTTCAAAGGAGATCAACCCTACTGTGTTCAGATTCAAGAAGCTTTGAAGAAAGCTAAGACAGGTTGATCTCTAACATCAGATTCTTTCAAAAACTGATCAAGAAACCTTCCATCCTTTCTCTCTCAACCAGGGTGGTGGTAAATTTCAAATTTACATCTATTTTCAGTAGGATCTTTTTAAGATCTGAGTTGTAAGCCTGATTTATAAAGGCTGAGTTGTAGGAGATTAAGTTCTCTGAGTGGTAGGCTTTGTTGAAGGCTGAGGTAGGACTGAGAGCCTGGGTTGTAGGAGATTTTCATCTCTGAGCTGTAGGCCTTGTTGAAGGCTGAGGTAGGACAGATTTCCTGAGCTGTAGGAGTGTGAACTCACTCTGAGTTGTAGGAGCCTTGTTTGGGTTCTAAGCTGTAAGATTTGCGGATCTGAGGAGAAGGAAAGAAGTTAGGCCGAATCTAGCACACTACTAGATAGGCGAAGGGGGAAAGTGGATGTACCCAGACCTTAGGGAACCATTATAAATCAGTGTGTCATTTGTGATTGTGTGTGGTATTATTATTTCTGTGTTGTGATAGTTGTAGAACTATATATTTCTATTAATTAACTGAATTAATATTCTGCCTTAGAAGGAAAAAGGATTGAACCTATTCACCCCCCCCCCCTCTAGGTGTTTAGGAACCAATTCTTTCTGGAGCAAAGATTGTTCAAGAACAATGGTTCCAAAAGAAGTATGACAAACAACTAAAATCGGCTATCTTATCCTTAAAATTACCCCATCCTCAGCATCAGAACTAGATTATGTGGGGGTAAGTTTTTGATGCAATTGTAGCATCTTTAGCAATGTATCAAAGAAAACCAATTTTTTATTTATGTGTGAGGTGGTTTCAAATTTGATAGAAATAATGCTCAGAAGAGAAGAACAACAACAAATGTAAAAAATAAATTTATAGAGGTTCATCCAAATTCGTGCTACGTCATCTCTCCCGTCACCACTACCACTTGTATTACCAAAGAAAAAAAAATGAGTTTACAAGCTAGACTTATAGTGAAAACTCATCTCACAATCTTTTAAGAAACTCTCCCCTTGCTCTCCAAGAATGACGAAATCTCTTATTGCTTCCACTGCGGTTGCTCCAGACCGCAATTTCGCACATCGCCGCAACTGCATCTATTCTTCTTCCACACGAACCGCAACAACCGCCCTAATCAATCGAGATATTGAACCTGTACAACCACGTGTAGTGGATCCCTCCAAAGGTAAACCAAGACAAAAAGAGCAGTTTGAGGCTGCGGCGAGTCGGACTAGCGAGTGGGGAAGGAACTCCCCTGCTAACGTGAGGTTAGGCCATCAGTCGCAGGGGATGAGTGGAGAGTGCAGGCCCACATTCTACCCAGGGTCTGGCTAAGGGATTGGCGAGTGGGGCATCCGGGCCAGCATTCGCCCTCAGCCCCGGGGTGGTAGCGAGTGATAGCCACATCAGACACTCCCCACCCCAGGCGAGTGGCAGCTGCATGAACCACTCACCCAACAGTATTTTTACCAGAATGTCCTTGTTGTACTGCTAATAGCCCCTCTAAACAGCGAAGTTTCGTTGTTGACAGACCAATTTGGGCTGCGTTTAGGGAAATCAAAAGACGAGATTGCTCTATTGACAGACCAGACTTAGAAAAATATAAATAGACTCTTAATGACACCTTTGGAGGGGATCAGTCTCTGACTTTCTTCCTCCTCTGGCTGGCTTTGGTTGGTTTCAAGAGCCCTCCAACGACCCAGCTCAGATTTGGTTTGAGATGGGAAGCTCTCTCAGATCTTCTGGGTGATGTAGCACATGAAGAGCACGCCACCAAACCTATAAGAGACGATAAGAAAATAATCCACACAATAATACGAAGGTTTGTCAAGCCTCTAGAGATCTTACAAGGGCTATGAGCCAATGTCTGATCAAGCAAAAAGAACATACCTGATTCGAACGAATGCGCAAAATAACGATGAAATAAACTGGAGAGAATCACGACTCAAACAAAGCAACCCCAAGGGATCGCGCATAAGTGTCCAACGCACGTATGAACACGACATTTCCTCAAACACCTAGCGTTCACAAATACCAAGTTCCACTTGGGATTAGCGAATGATCGCGCAACCAATTCACTAACGACGACCGCTACAGAAACAATGTTTTGAGGTGGAGATTTAGTCGAAGTAGGGGCTAATCCCAACAAGAATCTAGCGAACGACAAACCGTTCCTTTCCGACCAATTGGTTGGTGTTCGCAACACATTCACCACTTTCTGATTAGTTCAAACATTTCCAATCACGCACTAATCCATTCACAACCGCAAGAAACAAAGGAAATGAGACGAGTCACACCGAGAGTGGGGTAGAGGAATCGTTACCCAACCGAAAGATTTCTCGGTATCGCACGACTGGAATCCCAAGAGGGTCGCGGGTTTGTGCCGGAAGGGGAACGATCGCTGCCGTCGTCGTGAGGAAGGAGCAACCGGTCGGTCACGCCGTTGTCACATCGCACGAAGTGGAGAGGGGCTGGAGGCGTATCATCACCGGTAGGAGAAGCAACATCGCACCACAATAGGATCGGTATCACGCAGGAGGATGGCCGCCGGTGTCACGCCAGATGCGGGATTCGCCGATCGGGAGCTGTCGCACCTGCTGGGCGGGAAAGGGGGGATGGCCAATCTCAAAATAAAATTTTCATTATGGCAAAGCTACAATAGAGGGGTATATATACTCCTCACATAGAGCACTCCTAAACCACACAATATCATGATACAATCTTAGTCATCCAAGAGTTTACACCAAAAATAAAATGCAGGAAAAAAATGAGTCCGTGACCATCTAACATTTTGGTCAATCGGACAAAAAAATGCGCAAATATTGTTTGACAAAATAATGTACGAGCTAATTAAATATTTCGTGGCTCATGTCGTGATAGGCCCTCCTCGTGTTGGGGCGAAGATTATAGTGGTGCGTCGCGTCGTCAAGTGGAACAGGGCCGACGCCATCACCGGGTGTGTGGCAGAACCTCCTCGCTGCAGCTCAGGGTCTGTTCCTAGTTTAAAGTTTGTGGCTAGAAATTTAGTTCGGGATAAGTAAGTGGCAGACTACCCCCTTTGGGCATGAACTCTCTCTGAGACCCGATAACGATTTCAATAGAACCGATGTAGGAACCGGTTCACCACTATGCTGAATTGGTTCGACCGTAAATGCCGCTTCAGACGATAAGGCAAATCGGAAGACCCTTATGTTGTTGTCAACGCAAGCTCAAATATTGTATGACAAAATAATGTACAAGCTAATTAAATGTTCTGTGGCTCATGTTGCGATTGGCCCTCATCGTGTTGGACTGAAGATTGTAGTGGTGTGCCGCGTCATCAAGTGGAACTGGGTCGGCGCCATCAATCCTCCCCCGCTCAAAACCACTTGTCACCGGTGAGTGGTCTAAGCGGTAACGGTGTAGTAGTTTATCATCAAGGCGCTCCAACTCCACGGCGGTCACCCAAGTGGCGTCACAAACGTGGCGGTCTTACCAACGAACCATGTAGTGGTGCATGCCGCCATCAGTGGAAGCAATGACTTCGTCATCCAAAATTTGATCTGGTACAAAAAGAATCGGCGAGAACCTGGAGAAAACATAATTAACGGGCATAGAATCACCGGGAGCCGCACTAGTAGGTGAGGGGGGTAGTTCCAAGGTAGAAATATGTGGGGATGTGGTTTCACTCCCAAATCCAAAAGAATCGTCGTGGAGAGAAGAAGAAGAGAGGTGAAGTAATTCTTGCGGTGTTTCATGAAACAGTGTAAGATCAGAAACATTAAACACGGGGTTTATGCCCCAATCAGTAGGTAAGTCAAGTACGTACACATTGTCACCCAACATCTTTGCAATCTCGAAAGGGCCGGCATGCCGGGTGGCCAATTTCTTTATGGACCCGAGGGTAACCGTTCAGGAATTAGCTTCACTAATACTAAATCTTCGACATCAAAACTTTGAGCCCGCTTGTGCACATTCGCGTGAGATTGGTAAGCATCATATGTAGTGGTTAATCGATGGAGGATCTCGTGGTGCGACACATATAAATGGTGAGCAAAGTCAGTGGCAAATTGACTTGATTTATATGAGGGAGGTAGCAGAATCAAGTCAATAGAAACACGTTCGTTGTAACAGTGCACAATTTCATTCGGGGAAAGACCCGTGGAGCAATTTTTTGAGTTATTATAAGCAAGTTGGGCTTGAGGATGGATGAGATCTCAAGTCCCTTTGTGATCGCCCACTAAACAACGTAATAAGTTACCCAAACTCCTATTGACTAACTCGGTTTGGCCATCCGTTTGGGGGTGGTAAGCCACAGAAAAGAGGAGTTTGGTGCCTACTGACATCTATAATGTTTTCCAAAAATGTGAAGTAAATTTAACATCTCTATCTGAGACGATGGTCTTGGGTAGTTCTCTATGACTAACGACTTCTTTAAAATAAATTTTGGCAATGTGAGAAGCATCGTTAGTGCGATTACATGCAACAAATATGCCATTTTGGAGAAACGATCGACGACAACTAGAATGGAATCGTGTTTGTGTTGTGTTAAGGGAAGGCCCAAAATAAAGTCCATATTAACGTCGTCTCATGGTGTCGAAGGAATGAGAAGTGGTGTATATAAACCCGTGTTATTTTTGTTATCCTTAGCTAGTTGACACGTTCGACAACTATTCACAACTCGATTAACCATTCTTTTTAAGCCGAGCCAAAGGAACTTATCTTCGACCAAAGAGATGATTTTGTCACGGCCAAAATGACCACCTAAGCCGCCGTTGTGCATCTCCCAAATAATAAAAATTCGGAGGGAGGAATCCGGGATGCACAAACGTGATCCCTTGAATAAGTACCCATCACGGATAACGTATTCAGAAATAGTGTGTGTGGATGACGCCTGTAGTGAGTGAAAGATCTCCTTAAAATCCTTGCATTCAGCATACTCATGACGGATACGTTCAAAGTCTAGGACTTTAAGGTCAAGTGTATGTAGAAGCAAGCTAACGCGGCTAAGCGCATCGACAACACGGTTATGTTTTCCTTTGCAATGTTTGATCACAAACGTGTACTCTTGAAGAAAAGAGACTCATTTGGCTTGGCGTGGGCTTAGCTTATGTTGCGAATTAATATAGCGTAAGACGTCATGATCCTAGAGGAGGATGAAATCTTGGGGCAAAAGATAGTGACGCTAATGGTGTAGGCTTTGGACAAGTGCATAAAATTAACGTTCGTAGTTAGAGTAATTTAATTTAGGCCCGCTTAATTTTTCACTAAAGAAGCTAATCGGATGGCCTTCTTGGATTAAAACGCCACTTATACCCGCTCCAGAGGCGTCACGAGAGACCTCAAAAATTTTATTAATTTTGGGTAACCAGAGAACCGGTGTCTCGGTCATCAACCTTTTAATTTGTTCAAATGCCAAAGAAGCGGATTTAGACCACATAAAGTCTTCAAGTTTCATACATTCGGAAAGGGGGATCATAACAGTACTAAAATTACGAATGAAGCGTCTAGAAAATGTGGACAAATCATGAAAACTTCTAACATCCCGAATAGATTGGAGTTCCGGCCAATCTAAGATCGCCTGAACCTTGGCGGGATCAACCTTAATGTTGTCTGTGCTAACAATATAGCCCAAGAAAGAGACGGAGGAGTCCAAAAAATGACACTTCTTGAGATTAATAAAAAGTTTTTTCCTTCCTGAGAACTTCAAAGATTTGTCTTAAATGATGGATGTGATCTTTTGCGAACACATTATAGATTAATAAATTGTCAAAATAGATCACCAAAAATTTTCCCATAAAATTATTAAAGATTCGTTTCATCGTACGAGAGAACGTGCTAGGGGCATTAGAGAGGCCAAAGGGTATCACTAACCATTCATATAAGCCTTCTTTAGATTTGAACGTTGTTTTCCACTCATCCCCTTCCCGATTCCTAATTTGGTGGTAGCCGCTTCGAAGATCAAGTTTGGAAAATATGGTGGCACCACTAAGCATATCCAATAAATCTTCCAACAGGGGGAGGGGAAAGCAGTATTTAACCGTGATTTTGTTGATCACCCTACTATCGAAGCACATTCGCCATGAACCATCTTTCTTAGGAGCGAGCAGTGTCGGGACAACACATGGACTTAGACTATGTCGGATGAGACCTTTGGAGAGGAGATCTGAAATTTGGTCTTGAAGTTCCGCATGCGCGCTAGGATTAAGGCGGTAGTGCGGGAGGTTAGGAAGAGTAAATCCCGGAATGAAATCGATTGCGTGTTGGATACTCCGGAGGGGAGGCAAGCTGGAGGGAAGTTCATCAGGATGGATATCCTTAAATTCTTCCAAGAGGGTCAAGATTTCGAGGGGCTAGGAAGTCGTGGGGGGAAGTGCGCCTTGAGGTTGGAGCAAAACTAAAGCATGCACAATACCACCGAAAAAGCTTTCTCTTTCAAATTTTTTTGGGTTTAGTAAACTTAAGGTTTGCTTGACTGCGGGAAAGGAGGTGTCTTTGGTCTTGAGGTCCTTAGGTGCGGTCGGGCATAAGGTAATTTTGTGATCTTTGAATTTAAATTCATACGTATTAGCGTGACCAAAGTGGGTGACGTTGTAATCGTAAAGCGAAGGGCAGCCAAGGATGACATGGAACGCATCCATGGAAATAACGTCACACCAGACTTGATTGACATATTCCTTGATAACTAGAGGAACAAGACAACGTTTGGTGACCGGAATAGAAGTCTTATTGACCCAAGCGACTTGGTAAGGAGTGGGGTGTTGCTCGGTAGTTAGCTTCATGCGGAGAATAGCGGCTTGAGAAACAATATTCATGCAACTCCCACTATCAATGATGAGTTTGCATGATTTCTCACCGCTTTTAAAATACAAGGAAAAGATGCTTGAGCGCTTTCAATCATGACTACTATGCGGGGTAGTCAAGATGCAATGCATGATCGAGAGGTTGTGGGAGGCAAAATCTTCTTCCATGTCACTAGGAATGTCAGACTCTTCAATGTCACTATGTTCCTCATAGACGAGATCGTCGTCATCGGTCATAGGTTCGATCATGGTGACTAAATTGCGGCGAGTGGGGCATTCAACTGCATAGTAGCCCAGTTGATTACACGCGTAACAAGTGACGTATGTTTTGCTAGTTTTGCCTATGGGGATGCGCTTGCCCGATGCGTCGTTAGCTTTTCTAGCGGTGATGATAACGGATTTGGGATTATCTTGGGAGATATTTTTCCCTTTGAGTTATTATAGTGTGTCGAGTTTGATTTTGAATGGAAAAATCCTTTGGAGGAAGTCGCTCGCGGAGTGGTGGTCATTGAAATATATTTTTCAATGTCAAGGGCAATATTCATGGCAGAGTCCAAATCATGGTGATCATATCGCCGAATTTGGATCTCCGGATGAAGGCCCTTACGGAAGCATGAGACCGTAAGCTCGAACATCTCTTGAATATCACAACGGATCATTAATTCATTTAATTCGCCCATGTATTCACTCGCCGATTTAGTGCCTTGGCGTAAAGAGGTGAATTTGTCGAACATATTTGTTCGGTGGTAGGCGGGGACAAAGTGATTAGTGAGGATGTTACGCATTTGTGCCCATGTGTGGGGAATCCCACCAACACGACGCTCTTCATTGAGCCAAAATACATGGGCACGCCCTTCTAATTTCATACGAGCGACGACTACCATTTGGTGGTCATCCAAGTTATGTCACTCAATATAACATTTGATTTTCATGAGCCAATCATTAATTTTTGCGGGGTCACCGTACCCGTCAAACGTTAGGACATCAATTTTTATTTTGCGGGTGAGGTCATTGTGTCAAGCGTCATTGTGGTCGTCGTCGCCAAGGACATTGTGTTGACGTTGTTGGTGTGGTGGAGGATTATGTGAAGGGTTATTAGGTTGGTGCTGCGGTAGAAAATCGTTTTGGATCGTTTGGGTTAAGTTGGTAAAGTCTGCAGTGAGTTGAGCGATTTGATCGGTGAGATCACGTTGAACGACCGTGAGTTGCGCTTGCATAACCTCACGATTATCCGAATTGTCGCCCATATTATTGGACGCAGATGAGAACCGGGAATAGTCATTTCCCGACCGTGTGTGTACATAAAATGAGTGTGAAGACTAGAGGACCGACAAAGTTTAAGAAAACTTTGCGCCGAAATCTGATATCAAATTGATGTAGCACACGAAGAGTACGCCGTCAAACCTATAAGGGACAACAAGAAAATAATCCACACAGCAATACGAAGGTTCGTCAAGCCTCTAGAGATCTTACAAGGGCTATGAGTCAATGTCCGATCAAGCGAAAATGACCTACCCGATCTGAACGAATGCTCAAAATAACGATGAAATAAACCGGAGAGAATCACGACTCAAACAAAGCAACCCTTTGGGATCGCGCACAAGTGTCCAACGCACGTATGAGCACGACATTTCCTCAAACACCTAGCGTGCATAAATACCAAGTTCCACTTGGGATTAGCAAACGATCGCGCAACCAACTCACAAACGATGACCGTTGCGAAAACAATGTCATGAGGCAGAGATTTAGTTGGAGTAGGGGCTAATCCCAGGAAGAATCTAGTGAACGACAAACCGTTCCTTTCCGGCCAATTGGTTGGAGTTCGCAACGCATTCACCACTTTTCGATTCGTTCAAAGATTTCCAATCACGCACTAATCCATTCACAACCGCAAGAAACAAAGGAAATAAGACGAGTCACACCAAGAGTGGGGTAGAGGAATCGTTACCCAACCAAGAGAGTTCTCGGTATCGCACGGCTGGAATCCCAAGAGTGTCGCGGGTTTGTGCCGGAGGAGGAACGACCGTTGTCGTCGTCGTGAGGATGGAGCAACTGGTCGGTCACGCCACTGTCGCGTCGCACAAAGGGGAGAGGGGATGGAGGCGTCTCGCCACCAGTAGGAGAAGTGGCGTCTGAAAGAAATAGTACCTAATCACATAGAGGGGGGGGTGAATAGGTGACCTAAATCTTTTTAAATTTACTGGCAGAATAAATCACAGAATTCACAGAACTTTAAACAGCAATCACAACAATAGTCACACACAGAGAACACAGAGATTTTATAGTGGTTCCCCAAGGTCTGGGTACATCCACTTTCCCCCTTCGTCTATCTAGTAGTGTACTAGATTCAGCCTAACTTCTCCACTACTCAGATCCTCAGATCTTACAGCTCAGAACCCCAACCAGGTTCCTACAACTCAGAGTGATCTCACTCCTACAACTCAGGCACACAGCCCTACCACTCAGTCTTCACAAAGACCTACACTCAACCTTCAACAAGGCCTACACTCAGCCCTCAACAAGGCCTACACTCAGAGAAAAGTATCTCATATACTCAGGCACAAAGGCCCTACCACTCAGCCTTTATAATTTCAGGCTTACAACTCAGATCCCTAAGGATCTTATAAGAAATTTAAAATTACAAAGAATATAACCACAACTCTGAAAAGAGAGAAGAGTTGTATGGTTTCTTGATGAGTTCTTGAAAGAACTTTGCTGAGATCAACCTCTCTTGGCTTTCTTCAAAGCTTTTTGAATTAGAACACAGTAGAGTTGAATCTCCATGCAGTTGATCTTCAATCACTGCTGACTTAAGAATCAGATCTCAATCTGAAACTTTCTTCACAGCCTGGTTCAATAGCTATCTTCTTAGAAGGAGCTCTCTCTCTCCAACTTCTTAGATCTTCACTTGAAGGTCTTCTTCTTTGTTGTGTTTTGATTCTTCAATCAATCTTCAATTGATCTTCTTAATCAGTCAATCATCATGCTCTGTCAAAGGAGACGGGTCTTTATATAGACTTTCTCCAAGGTGACCGGCTGATCCGTTTCATAACAACTTTCTGACAGTTCTGACAGTTGCAGTAGACTGGCTGGAATGATAGCTGTCAAGTAATCCAGTCACTTCTTGAAATCTCTGTAACTGTCTGAAAGTGTCGAGACAGTCAGTCTTTAAGTGTCGACACTGATAGACTAAGTGTCGACACAAGTAGACTAAGTGTCGACACAAGTAGACTAAGTGTCAACACTAGCCTTGTTGGTGTCGACACAACTCCTTGTGTTGTTGTATCTGAGTCTCAACACAGCTTCTTCTGAATGTGTCGACACTGATTCTGTGTGTCGACACAAGCCTTCTGTTGAATGTGTCGACACTGATTAAAGGTGTCGACACAAGTACTTCTTCAATACTTTAGCTGTTTTCTGCTGAGTGTCGACACAACTCCTTTGTGTCGACACAAGGCTTCTTGTGTTGAACTTTGTTGAGTGTCAACACATCTCCTTTGTGTCGACACAAGCTTCATGTCTTGAAACTTTGCTGAGTGTCGACACAGCCTCCAAGTGTCGACACTTGCCTTCTTGTGTTGAAACTATGCTGAGTGTCGACACAGCTCCTTTGTGTCGACACTTGTACTTAAACTTTGTTGAAGTTTGCTGAGTGTCGACACAGCCTCCTAGTGTCGACACTTGTACTTGAACTTTGTTGATGTTTTGCTGAGTGTCGACACAGCCTCCTAGTGTCGACACTTTTGATGTCGACAAAGTTCCTCTGGGTGTCGACACTGCTTCTAAGTGTCGACACTTGTACTTTAGATATTTCTTCATTGTGTGTCGACACTGCCTGTATGTGTCGACACTTTGTTTCTGGTGTCGACGCTCCCTTCCTGGTGTCAACACAATTACTCCAAGTGTCGACACAACTTCACTAGGTGTCAACACAAGTCTTCTTAAGTGTCGACACTTTTCTTCTAGGTGTCGACACATGAACTTAAAAACTTTTAAGCTTTCCATGCAATTACTTAACCTGCACACATCAACTCAAAACACATCAAATACATCATGATGTATATCATTGAGTAGGGTGAGACTTCTTCAAATCTGGTACATATTTTCAATGTACCCAACAACGTCGCACCACAATAGGGCAAGTATCACGTCAGAGGAGGGCCACCAGTGTCTTGTCGGAGGCAGGATTCGCCGATCGGGAGGTGTCGCACCTGATGGACGGGAAGGGGGGGATGACCAATCTCAAAATAAAATTTTCATTAGGGCAAAACTCCAATAGAGGGGTATATATACTCCTAACATAGAGCACTCCTAAACCACACAATATCATGATCTAATCCTAGCCATCCAAGAGTTTCCACCAAAAATAAAATGCAGGAAAATAAATGAGTCCGTGACCACCTAACATTTTGGTCAATCGAACAAAAGAAATGCGCAAATATTGTTAATTTTGTATGAACTAATTAAATGTTTCGCGGCTCATGTCGCGATAGACCCTCCTCGTGTTGGGCCGAAGATTGTAGTGGTGTGCCGCGTCGTCAAGTGGAACCGGGTCGGCGCCATCACCGGGTGTGTGACGGAACCTACTCGCTGCAGCTCAGGGTCTGTTCCTAGTTCAAAGTCTGTGGCTAGAAATTTAGTTCGGGATAAGTAAGTGCAGACTACCCCATTTGGACATGAACTTTCTGAGACCCGATAACGGTTTCAACAGAACCGTTGTCGGAGCCGGTTCACCGCTATGCTGAATTGGTTCGACCGTAAATGCCGCTCCAAACGATAAGGCAAACTGGAAGACCCTCACGCTGCTGTCAACGCAAGCTCTAGTCGACAGGGCTGCCTAGTTCAAACGATATCGACTAGGGCTCTAGTCGATATGACCGTCAAGCTCTATTATATTTTTGGGCCAAGGTCGTTGCCCCTGAGCCCCCATCGGGGACGCTGCCCACTGGACCCTTGCCCGCTGACCGGTCAGCGGGACCGCTGTTTAGGGGCTGCCGCCCCCGAATCCCCGCTATCATCAACCCCGAAGATTTTCAAGTGATTTATACTTCGATTCTCCTAAGCTCACATGAGTTAACTTGGTGTGCGAAACACGAGGATCAGAAGTATTTACCAACTTCAACAACCTGATCTTGAGAGAAATGTCACTTCATGATGATATATGTGAAAGTGCCTTTGATGACAATGATGTATAATAGTGTTCCTCTAGCAAAACTTGTCGGCATTCTCCTCCAAGGGCAGCAAACTCGTGCGGCAAGGAATTTTTCCACTGCGTTCTGCCTGAAATTGTGAGAACCGAAGGGGTGGCAGAATCTTTTGAGTGTGTTCTTAAGGCTCTGTTTGGCGCGGCTGCAGCGACTGGAAAAGCAGTGGTGATAGGCAGTGGTGGAATAATTAGCTGTTTTGCAGAATGGTGGCAGAATCTGTGAGACTGTTTGGAGGAATAGCGTTTGCAGTGCTGCTTGGAATTTTACCCTCCTTCCGACATTTCTCTGATGGCTTGGGTCTTACAAAGAGTTAAATATTCCTTCATCTTCATGAATAGGGAAAGAGATGCCTAACAAAAAAAAAAAAAAAACAAAACAGTAAAACAATGCTATGGTGAATGGGTTAATGCCATTAGTGACTCCAAATAAGGAAAATTGGAGCAGCTGTAGGAGTACTAGAAGCAAGGGTTAAAAGAGACAGAAATGTTAGAAATTGATTTGGAGAAGGAGACGATCGGGAAAAGAGACGGAAATGCGGGTTCGAGGCCATGATTGCTATGGTGAAAAGAGACGGAAATGCAGCAGGCTGGGTTATTCCAGTGGGAGATGGAAGACAACAGCCAGGCTGAGGTTCTTCACGGCTCCGGTAGGAGAGGGAGTCGGGAGTGCAATGATTTGGAGAAGGAGAACTAGGAGGAGAGGGAAATGGTAGGGCGATGGTTTGGGGAAGAAGAACCAGGAGGAGAGGGAGAGAGAAGCGCGATGGTTTGGGGAAGGAGACGATCGGGAATGCTCCGCGTTTTTGGAGTCGTGAAAAAAATTTGCGCCTCCAAATCGCTCTTTTTTCACGATTTCAGAGCGGCGGCGGATTCCACCACTCGAGTTAAATTTTTGTTTGACGCGACTGATTTAGAATCTGCGGCATGCTGCTCTTAAAACGCCCAACCAAACAAAGCATAAAAGTAGGAGTTAAGATTATTGGTTTTTTATACTGATTTTTGGGGTGTTAATAGCCAATTTCGATGTGCTCGTTGACGAACGGACCTCAGCCTTCCATCACTCCCAAATTTTCCCGGCGGGGAGGGTTTTTAAGGGTTTACGCAAATAGCCGCCCGCACCAATTTTCCATGGCGACGAAGAATATCTACAGCGAGCAAGAAGAAGAAGACGACGACGAAGAAGAGGCGGAGAAAGGGCATGTCGAAGCCTGGGACGACTGGCAATCTGATTCGGATGAGGGCTCATCGTCCGAATACCTGTGCTTGTTCTGCAACTTAAGATACGATTCCGCTGATAGAATGTTCGATCACTGCAACTCTGCACATTCCTTTGATTTCTGTGGCGTCGTCAAAGATTTAAGTCTGGGTTTCTATGATTCTTTTAAGCTCATCAACTACGTTCGATCTCAGGTGCGGCTTCATTGCCTTCCCCCATTTTAAAACTAAGTAATTTGAAATAGTTTTCGAAGCATCTGCAGCACGTATCTTTGTTTTTTTAATATTCTGTTCATTGCTGAAATATCTCTGTAGCATCCATTTAAAATCTAAACAGAGCCTTACTCATCTCCATAGGCATGCCACTTGTAATCCGAGCCTTACTCTGTTCATTGCTGAAATACCTCTGTAACAATGTGGTAGTTGTAACAGCTACAAACTCGGCCAGCGGGAAGCCATACAGTATATCTTGGGAATACATCCGGCCGGCCATGTAACGGCTCTTTTGTAACGGTCACTAGTAGTAGTAATAGTTTTTATATCTCTGGCATGCTTGTAATAGACAGTAAGAACTTTTAAAATTAAGTTTATGCTTTTCTTTTCTCATTTTCCTAGCTAGCTGTAGGTAGAATCCGTGACTCTCGCCGGAATCCTCGCCGGTGAGGGTTACATTGGTGCTCTCGTTGAACCTCTCGCCATGGCGGGTACCGACCCTCCGCCGAATTCGCGCCTGAAAGATCTCGCCACCGGCCAACAAGAACTCTGGAAGGTCATGGATCAACGCCACGAGGAGCAGACACAAACATTCTCCTGATTGGAGGCCGAAATGCTAAAGCTTATCGTGACACTTCAACCGTCCTCCTAACGGTCCTCCCAGGATCTCCGGTCGTTGCGACAAGCGCTGAGTTCCTTGCTGAAAGCAACCCCAATCGGTCCACCGGATAGCGGCTTGGACCACCTTCGTTTCCAGCCAGAAGGTCCTTCCGGGCCTTCCTCTTCATCAATAGGCCTACCTCTGCCAGCCAACCCGGCGACCAGTCCGCTTCGAGGACCTACCACGGCAGGCCTGCAGCATCCATCACTATTCTTCATGGAGGGAATCAGTACGAGCATGGGCGCCCAGTTCCCAACCCTTCTCGGAACAGCGCAGGGTTTAAACTATGGCGCACGGGTCTTCTTTCCGGCTCACACTCCTGGCTCCATCGCGCTACCCACGCTTCCAGGACAGTTGAGTGCGGCGGGGTTGGCACAACACTCCCGTTTTTCCCCAACTCCCCTGTTCAGTCAGGGTTCAGCAATGCCACCGGGATTCGGACCGACACTGGGACAAGCTCCACTCCAACATTGGAATCTTAAAAACGCACAAGCCGCACATCATTCATATAGAGAAGGCAGTGATAACTTTTCGCCAACAGCTCACGGTACAAACCCGACCGCCTCTTTTTCCTCCTTCAGTCAGGTAAAATTTCATTTCCCTCGATTCGAGAACGGGGACCCAACGGATTGGATTAAAAAAGCCGAACATTATTTCCGTTTTTATAACATTCCATATTCAGCCTATATGTCTATTATCGCAATTCACTTAGATCCCCCAGCGTCACGCTGGTATGAATCCTTGAATCCTGACGGGGCGTATTTTAATTGGAACGAATTTAAATTTGCTCTCTTTATGCGCTTTGGCCCCTCCGCATTCGAGGATCCGATGATTAAAATCACATTACTATGCCAAGTAACCACTATTATGGCTTACAAAGATAAATTCGAAGAATTGACCACCAAAATCAACGGGATACCTCTAGAATTACTAAGGTCTATTTTTATTGCGGGCTTAAAACCAGCAATTCAACGAAGCGTGATCACTCACCGACCATATACCTTAGATGAAGCTTTTAACCTCGCCAAACTGTACGAAGAGCAAGGGCTGGAGGAGACTAGGACACACCACGTACCATTTAACATGCCGCCACACACGTCGCACAGCCCTAGACAGCTACCAAATGTTAAGACAGGATACAAACGGCTAACACCCGCGAAACTTCAACATAAAAGGGAAAAAGGTTTATGTTACACCTGCGACGAACGTTATCTACCGGGCCACCGTTGTAAAAATAAAGTTTCGTGTCTCTATATGGACGATGACATTATCGACTCGATTGACCCAGTAGACCCATCAGAAGCCGACGATCCTCCGGACCAATTACCCTCGCCAGGTCAGGGATATGAGATCGGATATCACGCGCTAATCGGGACATTTTCTAGCCAATCCATCAGATTTGAAGGATTCCTCCTAACACACCCAGTACAGATACTAGTAGATTGCGGCAGTTCCACGAATTTTATTTCTCAACGGGTCGCTAATTTCCTACACGCACCAATTACCGTCATCAAACCCTTCAAGGTGCACGTGGGGAATGAAGAATTCTTGACGTGTGCGGGCATATACCAAAACGCGGAAATTACGATTCACAAACACCTTTTTTGCACAAACCTATTCGTCATAGATCTATTTGGCTCCGATATTGTGTTAGGCATGGTTTGGTTGGAGTCCCTAGGCGACGTCACCACCAATTATAAAGACAAGCATATGACATTTCGACATACCGATCGAACTATCTGCTTTCAATGAATTCGGTCGGTAGTATCCAATCCCATTTCCCCGAGCCAAATAAACAAACTAGTATCGCGGGATTCTATTTCAGCTTCGGTATTGTGTTTTTTCTCTCTCCAAACCGGACACCAGGATGTACCCACCACAACGTCTGTACACCCAGAACTGACCCCCTTATCAAGTAAATTTCAAGATATTTTTCAAAAGCCAAATAGCCCACCCCCATCAAGAGACTGCGATCATAAAATACCATTACAACCCCCAGATACTATTATCAAGGTGAAACCATATCGTTACCCGCACTACCAAAAAAGATAAATCGATCGACTAGTGGAAGAAATGTTAGCTCAAGGACTGATTCGACCAAGTACATCATCATTTAGTTCACTGGTTCTCCTAATAAAGAAAAAAGACGGTACATGGCGTTTCTGTGTGGACTACCGCACTTTAAACTCAGTGACTGCACGCGACGCTTTTCCTATGCCGACAGTCGAGGAATTATTCGATGAGCTACATGGCTCAACTCTATTCTCCAAGCTAGACTTACAGTCAGGATGTCACCAGGTGCGTATGCATCCCGATGACATTTACAAGACTGCTTTCTGTACACCACATGGATTATATGAATTTCTAGTGATGCCATTCGGCCTCACGAACGCCCCCGCAACTTTTCAATCATTAATGAACAAGGTGTTTCAACCATATTTACGGAAATTCGCAGTTATCTTCTTCGACGACATTTTAATCTATAGTCGCGATTGGCAAAGTCACATAAATCATCTGACCACCATATTTTCTACAATGCGCGCGAATTCTTTTTACGTAAAGCTTACCAAATGTAAATTTATGGTTTCTACAATCGAATTTCTGGGCCACATCATCACTGCGTCGGGTATAAGCCCTCATCCGGAAAAAGTCTCCACTATCTTACAATGGCCAACCACGACCGCCGCTAAGCAATTAAAATCCTTCTTAGGGCTCTCGGGCTATTATAGAAGATTTATTAAACACTATGCCACCATAGCAGCTCCGTTGACGGACCTTCTAACCAAACACGAATTTGTTTGGAACGAACAAGCCGCAAGGGCATTCAAACAACTTAAGACACACTTAACTTCCGCCCCAGTCCTAGCATTACCAGATTTTACACTACCCTTCACAATAGAAACCGACGCATCAGGATGTGGAATTGGAGCAATCTTGTCACAAAATAGCCATCCTTTAGCCTATTTTGGTAAGAAACTAACAACTAAGGAGCAAAATAAATCAACATATGACAAAAAGTTGTTAGCAATATCAACAGCACTGGATAAATGACGACAATATTTGCTCGGGGCCCCCTTTATCATACACACGGATCATCAGACGCTACATCTTTTGACCACCCAATTGTTAAATAGCCCTTCTCAGCAATGTTTTCTTTCAAAACTATTAGGCTTCAACTTTAAAATTGAGTATAAACCAGGACGACTAAATACAATGGCGGGCGCCTTATCCCGCCTACCGGAACACACTCAAACGCTGAATATTTTAACTTGTTTATATAATATTTGTAAGAACTTCGACAAATTAAGGGACTGGTATCAAACAGATCGTTTAACAAAAACTATTCACCACCGCTTACTTAAGGATTCCACCACACCAACGACTTGGACTCTGTCCGACCAAAAGTTATTTTTCAAAAATGCCCTCTACATTCCAATCAGCCCACTACGTCATCAATTAATACAAGAAGCACATGCGTCGCACACAAGTGGACATTCCGGAGTGAAGCCAACCTATTATCGTTTACGCTCAAGTTATTATTGGCCCAAAATGACCCAGGAAATTAAACATTATATCAAGACGTGCGATTTATGCCAAAAATGGAAGGGGACGAACCACCACCCTTTTGGACTGCTTCAGCCGTTGCCTATCCCCACACATATCTGGACGGATTTGTGCATGGATTTTATCACGCATTTACCATATTTGGAAGGCTATACCAACATATTGGTGGTAGTTGATCGCCTAACAAAGGGAGTACACTTTGCCCAATTAACGTCATTAACCAGACCGGTCGTAGCTCGAGCGTTCTGAGATCATATCGGGAAACTGCACGGCATGCCAAACACCATCATCACCGATCGCGATCCAGTTTTCTTAAGCAAATTTTGGAAAGCACTGTTCACACATCAATGCACCAAGCTCAGTTATAGCTCCGCGTACTATCCGGAGACAGACGGACAAACGAAACGTGTGAATAGATGTTTGAACCAATATCTGAGGATATTCGCTCATCAGAATCCTAGGCACTGGTCCAGGCTACTAAGTTGGGCTGGATTTTATTACAACACCGCATACCAATATGACGCCTTTTGAAGCTATGTTTGGTCGACAACCACCAGCATTAGTTCGATAAGTTCACGCCAATAATCCAATACAAGCCGTACACGCACATCTGAAAGAAAGGGATAAATTATTAGCACAACTACGCTTGAACCTCCAACGAGCCCAACACCGCATCCAAACAACTGCAAACAAGAAACGAACTCCAATTCAGTTTAATGAAGGTGCTCTCGTGCTATTAAAACTTCACCCCTATAAACAATTATCCTTACAAACTCAAAAATATGCTCGGTTCAACTTAAAGTATTACGGGCCCTTCGCAATTCTCAAAAAGGTAAATCCAGTAGCTTACAAACTACAACTACCCAACTATTCACGAATTCATCCGGTATTTCATGTGTCATTACTAAAACCCTATTATGCATCAAACGAAAATAAGATTCACCATTTACCACCGTTGGATGAAAATAATCACCCAATGCATGACATATTGTCCGTCTTAGATGAACGTTTAATCTGGCGTCAGGGTAAGCAAGTTCATCAGACCTTAATTCAGTGGGAGGGATTGGCACCTGAAGACAGTTCATGGGAAGATGTGGAATCCCTTCCTAATCAGGTACGCTTATCTTTACAATTTCACCAAAACACTCACGCGCTTCCACCTGTTGCAGGTCAAGAAAACAACATAGAGATAACACCACGGTCAACCCAGAGAAACAACTATGAAGACAAAGGAATGCAAGCACCTCCCGCAATCTGGTCGCCCGCCCGGACTCCGAGAGAACACACTCTCCGACGATCACGACGACTGCTGTTCCGCAAGACGCTCCAGCTACCAAAGATAGGGAACATACCATGACAACGCCGATCTCACCGACGACAAACCCCAGCTCGCCGATTCACACAATTCAATCAGAGGAAGGAGGCACATGTTCAAAGCAACGCGGTCGTTGCTCTAGAGACGGGGAAGTAATGTAACAACTACAAACTCCGCCAGCGGGAAGCCATACAGTATATCTCGGGAATACATCCAGCTGGCCATGTAACGGCTCTTTTGTAACGGTCACTAGTTGTAGTAATAGTATTTATATCTCTGGCACGCTTGTAATAGACCGGAAGAACTTTTAAAATTAAGTTTATGTTTTTCTTTTCTCATTTCCCTAGCTAGCTGTAGGTAGAAGCCGTGACTCTCGCCGGAATCCTAGCCGGTGAGGGTTACAGTTGTAATCTAATTGAGAAGAAACTAGAAGTCCCGGGGAAGTGTAAGGGCTTGTATAGCGACCACTTGTAATCAGAATGGCTCTATAAAAGCTCTTGATTGTATTAGCTTAGGAATGAATAATATACTATGTTTTTCCATTCTATCACTTTAGAATTAGGAGTAGTAACTAGGAAACTCCACAAAAGGATTGACCACCATCTCTATGCTCTGCTTTTCATCTCTTCCGGCGTTGGCATCCTCGTCGGCGAACCCGTAACGTCTCAAGACCATTACAGGAAGGAGAAGGATGGGGAACAGAGAGAAGAAGCGGGAAATCCAATTGAGGGGCTCCATTTCATCAAACACAAGGACCTCGATCCGATGGAGATGGGCCAGATAGATGCCCGTAGCGGGGTGAAGACACCCTTTTTAGTTCTGGACGGGCGAAGGGGTTGTTGTGGTGGTGGCAGAGGGGCCGGTGGGAGGTTTAGGGCCATGGACACGAGCTATCGAAGGAGGAGAGTGAGATCATCAAATCGTGCTTCGAGTTGATCCAAGTAGTGCGAGTCAGAGAAGGCAGTGACAAAGGCGTTCTCGTCGGCGTTTAGTGCCATTGAACGAGTCACGAGCATGAGATGGAGTTACGGGTGGGAAGATGGCGACAACAGAGCTGAATTGGGTGTGGCGGTGGGCGTCGATGGGCACTGGAATGGTGTCGGGGTTACCAGACAGTAACCAAGAACTGGAGTATGTGATGAGTAGGCAAAAAGCTCGGAAGCGGCGCAGAGCGGCTGTGGGAGGCGAGTAGTGGACGACTCAGAATCAGCAGGGAAAAAGAGGTAGACGACGAAGCGGTGCAGTCGGGACAGGGGCGGCAGCTTGGGTTGCGCGGAGGAAACGACCTGCGGAGTATCGGCTCACGGATGCGAGCCGATGCGGATGCGAGCCGGCGCATCGAGGAGACGCAGGAGACTGACAACGGTAGCGACGTTGATCGGGATCAAAGGAAGCAGCTGCGGCGTCCAGTGCGTGTCGAGCGCAAGTTGTTGTCAAGTGTGGGCTGGCGTCGAGTTTTGCCGAGCGAGAGCGCAAGACGGGTCGGAAATGGAACAAACGAGCGGTCGGGCAAGGGTCGTCAATCGAGAAATGCAAGCATCTGGAACCAAAATGCAAGTCCATTTAGGGTTTCGTCTGAAACTGTAATGAGCGTCTGCTCCGACTAATTTATAAGGGCTAGTTTCGCTGTATCGTGATTTAGATCATGAACACAAACTTGCATTGCATTAAAGTAAACACGGATACAGTCGAGTGACAAACTCTCGCTAAGCAACCATAGGCTGGGTCCTCCATAATACTCCGCTCTCCAAGAGAGACAAAAGACTGCAATTTCAAAGATAAAGATGCCATCACCTAAACGGTTTTTTATATAGATGGAGACCCCACTACAAGCCAATGACACTACATGCCAAAATATATCGACATACGACGAGAGTTTGTATCTCTTCTGCAGCGAAGGAGCCAGTGACAATAAAACATCAAAAACAACTGATGTAATAGAGCTCTGCTTAGTAATGTTGGAGAAGTGTGCAGATCCAGAAGTATTCCTACCCTGTGATCTAGGAGTATTCCTACCCCGTGATCTACCTTTGCCATTTTCGCGACCACCTCGTGAAGACGGAGCACCTCTCTCCTATGGGAATCCATGAAATTTAAAGCAAGTATTGAAAGAATTGGTTCCTAAACACCTAGAGGGGGGGGGGTGAATAAGTGTAATTCCTTTTTCTTTTAAGGCAGAACTTTAATGCAGTTAATTAACAAAATTAGATAGTTCTACAGTTATCACAGCACAAAAATAATAATATCACACACAGTCACAGATTGCACACTGATTTATAGTGGTTCCCCAAAGTCTGGGTACATCCACTTCCCCCTTCGCCTATCTAGCAGTATGCTAGATTCGGCCTAACTTCTTTCCTTTTTCTTAGATCCTCAGATCTTACAGCTCAGAACCCAAACAAGGCTCCTACAACTCAGAGTGAGTCCACACTCCTACAGCTCAGGCAATCTGCCCTACCTCAGCCTTCAACAAGGCCTACAATTCAGAGATCAAAATCTCCTACAACTCAGGCTCACAGCCCTACCTCAGCCTTCAACAAGGCGTACCACTGAGAGAACTAAATCTCCTATAACTCAGCCTTTATAAATCAGACTTACAACTCAGATCTTAAAAAGATCCTACAGAAAATAGATGTTAATTTTAAATCTACCACCACCCTGGTTGAGAGAAAAAGGATGGACGGTTTCTTGATCAGTTCTTGAAAGAATCTGATGCTAGAGATCGACCTGACTTAGCTTTCTTCAAACCTTCTTGAATTTGAACACAGTAGGGTTGATCTCCTTTGAAGTTGATCTTCAATCAGCTTCTTTCTTGAAATTCAGAAATCTATCTGAATCCTTCTTGGCAGACTGGTTCAAACTCTGCACTTGAGAGACTTGTTGATGTAAGTCTCTTTCTTCACTTGAATAAATAGAGCTCTCTCTCTCTCCAAATTCTTCTGAAGATTCTTCTGAATTCTTTGAATTCTCTTGACAAAATCTGAGTAGATCACCACTTCAGAATGTCTTCTTAGATCTTCTGTTGAAAATCTTCTTCGTGTTTTTATTCTCTATCTTATGTATGTAATTTCTGTATATATATTTTTTTCTGTTGATAGAGAATGTCCTTATATAGACTTTCTCCATGGTAACCGGCTGATCCGGTTTCTAACAAACTTCTGACAGCTCTTACAGTTGCAGTAGACCGGTTGGTTATGACAGTTGTCAAGTCTTCCAGTCACTTCTTGAAGCTCTGTCTCTGTCAGCGAAGTGTTGAGACTGAACTTCATCATGTGTCGACACAAGCAGACTAAGTGTCGACACAAGCCTTGGTGGTGTCGACACAGCTCCCTTGGTGTTGACACTGCTTCTCGACACAGCTTCTGTAGAATGTGTCGACACTAGTTCTGTGTGTCGACACAGTCACTTCTTTTCTTCACAAAAATTAACTTTGTTGAAACTCTGTCATGTGTCGACACAAGTCCTGTGTGTCGACACAGTTGATATTGACAAAGTCTTCTGTGTGTCGACACTGCCTCTGTGTGTCGACACAGTTGATGTCGACTAAGCTTCTCTGTGTGTCGACACTGCCTCTATGTGTCGACACAGTTGATGTCGACTAAACTTCTCTGTGTGTCGACACTGCCTCTGTGTGTCGACACAGTTTCTTCTGGTATCGACACAGCTTTTCCAAGTGTCGACACAGATGACTCCAGGTGTCGACACAGCTTTTCTCCAGTGTCGACACAAGCCTTCATAAGTGTCGACACAGCTTTTCTGGTGTCGACTCATGGACTTAGAAACTTTTTCCCTGCATTCCTGCATTTTCTTAAACTGCACATATAAACTCAAAATAACATCAAATACACCTTGATGCATATCATTGAGTAAGGTGAGGCTTCTTCAAATCTGGTACACATTTTCCAATGTACCTAACAATCTCCCCCTATTTGGAGAAGTCATAACCCTTAGTCAATGATATACACCATTTATAATAAACACACATTATGATGTATAAATACATTATATGACATGATAACTTATAAACAAAACATGTATAAAAAATCATCACAAAAATGATGCAAATATAATGAGCATTAATCATTGTTTTGTTTAAACTTACAAAAGTTTTTTATCAATAGTTTACATAAATTTTTTAACACTAAAGATTACAATGTTGTAAAATCTAGTAAATCTATCCTAAGGCTGCTCAGGCTCCTTGATGACTATTCATTTGTCTGATTGGATCTTGGCTTGTACTGGAGCATCAGTATCTTCAGCTGGCTTTTTGCCCTTCAGATCTTTCTTCTTTTGTTCTTCAGCCCTGATTTTTGCCTTTCAAAATAGTGAAAAGGATTTGAGAAATATTTGCTAGGCTCCTGAGCATTAGGAGGTAGCTTCCCAGCTTTTGCCTTTCTTCTATATTGCAAAATGACTTCCTGCCTAGCTTCATGCTTTTGCCATTCTTGCTCAGTGTACCATTTGCCCCTGTCATGAGTCTTGTCTTTTACAGCTTTTCAGGCAGTCAAGATAATATTCCTTGAAGTAGGACTCCACTGCTCAAAATCAGGCTTTAACTTTGCCTGTTCTCTGAATCACTTCTTTGACAGTTGAGCTTCTTGCTCCTTATTCACAGCTGCCTCTGACATTTCTACCTTCTCAAGGATAACGTTTTTAGTACCC
The DNA here is from genome assembly GCA_039583875.1 of Platanthera guangdongensis. Classification (NCBI taxonomy): domain Eukaryota; kingdom Viridiplantae; phylum Streptophyta; class Magnoliopsida; order Asparagales; family Orchidaceae; genus Platanthera; species Platanthera guangdongensis. The sequence goes on from CM077155.1 coordinate 5,365,239, forward strand.
TCTGCAGGGCTGTACATTGATTGTACTTCTTGCTGAATCATCTCAAAATCTGCTGGAGGGTAAATAACCTGAGCAACTTCAGGTTGATCACCTTCTAAATAAGCAGGTTGCATACCTGACTCAGCTACATTATCATCATCACAGAGGGGTGGATATCCAAGGGTGGCTCTGATGCTATTAGATATCCACTTAACATGATCTGAGCCTGCTTTGACTAACACTCTCTCCCCCTTTATGACTTCTCTTTCAATATGATCTCTGAGGTCATCTTTCTGAAATCTGACTTGTTCATCTAGATAATTAACACCATTTTTATAAAATGACCTTAATTTCAGTAGCTGATCAGAAATGATCTTTTGTGAAGTCTTAATAGCTGTTTGGACAGTAGTTAGTTCTTCTTGGAATTGTGTATCAAAATCTGACTTGGCTTTAGCACTTGCCTCAGTCTGAGCAGCAGCAGTATTCTTCAATTTTGTGACAATCACATTATGTGATTCAGTCAGATTGTCATTCATCCTTAGTTGATTTTCTAGAACATAGCCTTGCTTAACAGCTATATCATCAACTTGAGTTTTGATGGCTACTTGTTGTTTGGCTAGATAGACTACAACATTGCCATATTTGTGGAAGCAATCTGTCATTTTCTTCTTATTCTGATTTACTTCAAATCTTATGGATTTGATATCTTGTGCCAAAGAGAATTGCAGATCTTTATGGGTCTCATCATATATTTCTCCATGGCTATCCTTTGTTCATCTAAATTCACCTGCAAAGAGACTAATACAGAGCTATAATCAGTTGCTGAGGCAGGTTGTGGAGCAGTTTGCAATGCCCTCTTATAGCTTTGGCTCCTTCTTTTGAAAACCACCAGCTTTCTCTTCTTTGCTTGTATTTCTGCTTCATCTTCAGAAGCTGAGGTACTTGCAATTTCAACTCTTTCCTTAGGACTAGGAGGCAATTCTTTTTCAGTCCTAGGTTGCTCCCCCTGAGTCCCTTGCTCCTCCCCAACAGTCCTGACATACTCCCCCTCAATGTTAGCTTGCTCCCCTTCAATTTCAGCTTGCTCCCCCTCAGTTCTTGGTAAGTCTATATCAGGGAACAACTCTTCAAGGGTAAACTCTTGTTGAGTTGGGACTTGAGGCACCCCCAACTCAGGAGCATCAGTACCTGCAGATGTATCCTTCATGATAGCATCCTGTGCTTGAGTGGTCTCAAGTATAGTTTGAGTAGTCATTTCACTTTCTAATTGTGTTGGCTCTTCCTCAAGATGAGGCTCCCCCTGCACCTGAGCACCATCTGCAATTTCTTGTGCAGGAGATTTTTCAGGAATCTCTGGCCTTTCTTCTTCAGGCATGTCCTTTGTTAGGACCCTATCCCATCTGGAGATTATCCTGATATCCATTCTTCTCATGAAGTTAATCTTAGAACCAGTAATCTGTTCCATTACTTTTGGAATTGTTTCAGCCAAGTATAGACTCATGATTCTTCCCAGATTTGGCTTCTTAATACTTTCCTTAATCTTTTCAAAGACTACTGCAGACCAATCTGTATTCAATCTGAAGATAATCCTGGTCATCAGGCTGAACATATAAGCTGAAACCCTATAATGTCCACCTGACTTGCAGAGAATGACCTTTCCAACTACTTCAGAAAGAAATTTTCCTTGCAGATTCATCCTTTTTCTGTTCATTGCAGATCCAATATTCATGGTGGAATCCAATCCACACCACTGAAGTGCTTCCCTGGTCTTGGATGAGAGAACTTCTTCTTCCTAAGTTCTTGGGAGTTGAAGAGTTTTCCTCAAGCTCTTCAAGGTATGTTTAACTTTAGCTCCCTGAACTGTAGATTTGATCTTAAGTCCAGTCGAATCTAAAGTAGCTGCGCCATAGAATTCTAGTATTTCTTTCTTCCATATCTTTGTAGGTTCAGATATCAGAAATTTCAAACCATTTTCTGCAATTAGGGTTACTACTGTTTTAATCTCTGGTTCCGCATTATCAAAAGCATTGCGAACCAGCTAATAGCCTTCATTGACGTTATCTTCAAGCTTTGACGCCATTGGGGTTGAGAGAAATCTTGGATTGAGAAGAGAGAAGTTGTCGACACAGGGTTTTGGTCTTGAAAATATGGAGAATGTGTCGACAGGGTTTGCTGTTGACCTATTTATACCTTTTTAAATGATGAAGGTCAAAAGTCGCGTCAAAATTCTCTTAACGTGTCGACACAGTTGAAATGTGTCGACACAGACTTCTAATATCTCGACAGAAGTGTTGACTTCTATATGTCGACACAATTCTATTTGTCTTGGTCGAGTTCGACGAAGAGCCCGTGAAGTCGACGATCTGAGGTCGACGAATCTGTGCTCGACGATATGTGTCGATTCTGCGCTCGACGATCAGTTGATTCTGCGCTCGACGAAATCTGTGTATTGATTCTAAGTGTCGACACAACTTCTGGATGTGTCGACACTACTTCTCTGAAGAGTCAACACCTTTTTCCTAGATGTGTCGACACCACTTTACTGGAGTGTCGACACCAACTACTATGTGTCGACACAGACAACTGTTTGTGTCGACACAATTTTACTTAGCCAAATTTGTTAAACTAATTTATGTTCAACATGTCTAATTCAATTTTGAAATTATTGAATTTAGTTTCATCTAAACACTTAGTGAACATGTCAGCAATTTGTAAATCTATGTTAACAAATTCTAAAGAAATATCTTTTTTTTCTACATGATCTCTAAAAAAATGGTATCTTATTTCTATATGCTTTGTTCTACTATGAGAAACAGAATTATGAGCAATAAAAATAGCATTAGTAGAATCACATAATAAAAGAGTTCTACTTACCTGAATATCATAATCTTTTAACTGATGTTGTATCCACAACAGCTATGCAGAACAACTTCCTGCAGCAACATACTCAGACTCAGCTGTGGAAATTGCCACACTAGTCTGCTTCTTACAGCTCCATGACACCAGTCTTCCTCCCAGAAATTGACAGGTGCCTGTTGTGCTTTTCCTATCTACTTTGCATCCTGCAAAGTCTGCATTTGAATATCCCATTAGTAAAAAATCTCTATTCCTAGGATACCAAAGGCCTAGATTAGGTGTGCCCTTAAGATATCTCAAAATCCTTTTGACAGCAGTATAATGAGATTCTTTAGGGCAGGATTGGTACCTAGCACAGACACATGTAGCATACATGATATCTGGTCTACTAGCAGTCAGATATAGGAGGGAGCCAACTATCCTTCTATATAAAGATTCATCTACAGGTTTTCCTGCATCATCTTATCTTAGAGATATACTTGTCCCCATTGGAGTTCTCAAAGTAGTGGATGACTCCATACCATACTTCTTAATTAAATCCTGGGTGAATTTAGACTGAGATATGGACAGGTCATCATCAGTTTGTCTTACTTGGAGTCCCAAGAAGAACTTAAGTTCTCCCATACTGCTCATTTCAAATTTCCCTTGCATAAGTTTTGCAAACTTTCTACAAAGGTTGTTTTCAGTAGAACCAAATATTATGTCATCAACATATATTTGGATTATGATGATCTTTCCTTTGGATTCTCTAAGGAATAGAGTCTTGTCTATTTTCCCCCGTGAGAATTTGTTCTCAATGAGAAAATTAGACAGGGTTTCATACCAAGCCCTTGGAGCTTGTTTTAACCCATACAAAGCTTTCCTAAGTCTATAAACATAATTAGGTTTGAGAGGATCAACAAAACCTGAGTGATGTTCTACATACACCTTCTCTTTTAAGTCTCCATTTAAGAATGCTGACTTAACATCAATTTGAAACACTTTGAAGCCTTGATATGTTGCATAGGTAAGGAATAGCCTGATTGCTTCCAACCTTGCCACTGGAGCAAAAGTCTGATCAAAGTCAATGCCCTCTTCCTGCCTGTATCCTTTGGCAACTAGTCTTGCCTTGTTCTTCACTATGATCCCATTCTCATCAAGCTTGTTTCTATAAATCCACTTTGTCCCTATGACATTGTAACCCTTTGGTTTTGGAACCAACTCCCAGACCTTGCACCTTCTGAATTGATTTAACTCTTCCTGCATAGCATCAATCCATAGTGGGTCTTGAATAGCTTCTTCAAATCTCTTGGGTTTCAGTTGAGATAAGAAGCTTGAGCAAAGAACTGGATTTAAGTTCCTGCTTCTCTTTTGTACTCCATGTCTTGGATCACCAATGATCTGATGTGCAGAATGATCCTTTAACTGTGTAACTGCTGGAGGTAATCTATCAACAGTTTGACCTTCTTCAATCTTTTCATTATGCTGCACCTCATGGTCTTCATTTTCCTCTTGAGTGTCTTGTACTCCCCCTGGACAGCAAATACCATTTTCCTCATCCTGCTTTGCAGTTGGATCTTCTCTGATAGCAGGCTGGTCCATCTTCTGTTGTATACCTGTAGAGCTACAAGAATTACTAGGCAACTCACTGTTAATAAGTCTAGATTCATCAAATATGACATGAACAGACTCTTATACAACTTGAGTAGCCAAATTATAGACCCTATAAGTCTTACTATTGTTGCTTACAACCAAAGATCCTAAAATAGGATAAGTTTGGTTTTCTGCCCTTCATAACCTCATATGGTGTCTTTTTGTGGCTTTTAGTGATAGAAGCCGTATTGAGCACATGACATGCAATGTTTACTGCCTCAGCCCAGAAATATTCTGGGAGAGTAGTGTCACTCAATAGTGTTCTTCCAGCCTCAATCAATGTCCTATTCTTTCTTTCAGCAATGCCATTTTGCTGAGGTGTTCTAGGTGAGGAGAATTCCTGATGAATCCCAAATTCTTCACACAACCTTGCCATACTTTCAGATTGGAATTCAGTTCCATGGTCACTTCTGATTTTGACCACTGAACTATCTAATTCATTCTGAATTTGTTTGACAAAATTGCAGAAGACATTTGGGGTTTCAGATTTCTGTCTCAGAAAGAATACCCAAGAAAATCTAGAATAGTCATCTACCAGCACAAAAGTGTAGACCTTCCTACCTAAACTATGAACTGGAATAGGACCAAATAAATCCATATGCAAGAGGTATAAGCACCTCACAGAGTCTTTGGTTTATAAGCTATGAAAGGAGGATCTGGTCTGCTTGCCTTTTTGATAAGCTGAGCATATCCCATCCTTATAGCACTTAACTTGAGGATCATTTCTCACAAACTATTTACTAAAGAGTTGGCCAATAGTCTTGTAGTTAAGATAAGCTAGCCTCTTGTGTCATTTGACACAATGAGAGGCTTTCTCATCAGCCACAAGACAGATAGGAGAATTTTTATTCTCACACTCAAAATTTAGGCAATATACATTTATATTTCTATAGCCTGTCAATATGACTTTTTGATCACTTGATTTCTTGATATGACACCCATTCTTAATAAATGAAATGTCATATCCAAGATCACTCAGCTGGCTAATGCTTATTAGATTGTGTTTCAAATCCTTCACATAAGCCACTTGAGTGATAGTGATTAAGTTGTTAGAAATGTTACAAAACTCTTTGATGACTCCTTTTTCAGAACCACCAAAGATTACTTTAGGCTCATTCAATACTGGTGAGTAGTCCTTCAGCAATCCCCTTGTTCCAGTCATGTGCCTGGAACATCCACTGTCCAAGTACCATATAGGGGCATGACAACTTGAACTCACCTACAACAAAGATTACTTAACATTAGAACACAAATAATTTTTGGGTCCTTGGTTCAAGTTAGCCTGAAACTTGACAAATTTGCCTGCAGCTTTTCTAACAGGTAGACTGCTATTCTCCCTGACACTGGTATTGTGCCAACAGTCTAAGACATAATGACTTATCTTGGCACAGCACCAACACTCATACTTATTATACCTCTTTTTAGGTACAATCTTAACTGTATTATTTGTAGCAGATCTTTTGTTTTGTGCTGGAGCTTTGCCTTTCTTATTGGACTGTGCAGCCCATGCAGTTCTCTTAAAGCCTAATCTTGCCTTACCCTTTTGAGACACAAAGTTATCAATTAAGGGCAGTACAGATTTTGGCTTAGAAAAACTAGCCACTATCTCCTTCTCTTTCTGAAGTCTGTCTTCCATACTTTTGATCTGATCATTTTTGAATGTGATTGTGCCCATCTGAATTATTGTTATGTTTTTCAGCCTGACAATCTCATTCATCTTTTGATCCAACAACTTCTCTGAAACAGATGCGGCCAACTTAAGAGCTGCAATTTTCTTAGCCTGATTTTTGGCCAGGTTTTTGCTTCTCTTGAGTGCCTGCAACAAATCCCCATATTCATATATAAGCTGATGAATATCTGCTTCAGATTCAGACCCATCCACATCTATTGATGCAGATGCATCTGATTCTGACCCAGTGAAGTAATCAGAATCTACAGATGAACTTTTTACCTTACCGGGGTCAGGTTGATCCCGACACTGGTCTTCTTCAGACATAGCCATCAGTCCTTTGCACTGATGGTTTTCTTGCTCATAGATAGAGTCCAGTAATCTCAAGAACTCATCATCTTCTTCTGTTGCAAACAGACCAATATAGGCCTCAGACTCAGATTCAGACTCTGAAGTTGATTGATCTGTCCAACTTTTCTCTTTCTTAGCTACCAAGGATTTCTCCTTCTTGCTCTTGTGCTGAGACTTCTTTTTATCAATAGACTCATTCCTTTTGTCTGGACAGTCAGCAACAACATGTCCATGTCTGTTGCAGCAGTAGCAAATAATCTTTGATGTAGTTGACTTGCTAGGCTTTGTCCCACTCCGGTCCTTCCTGGATGATTTTCTCATCTGATAATAATCATCCTTGGACTGAGATGAGAATATCTTATATTTTCACTGCTTCTTCTTTAAGAATCTCTGAAACTGGCTAGTGAAAGCAGCAAAGTCATCATCTGAATTACTGCTGTCTGAACTGGGATTATCAGAATTTTCTGAGTTCACTTCTGCATCTTTTTTTAGGAGAAGATGGAGACATTCTCATATTCTTTCTTGTGGCTTCTACCTTGAAGGCCACAGACTTTTCTCTATGGTCAACCTTTGTAATTTTTTCTTCCTCCTTTCTGGCCAACAGCTGCATCTTATATGACAACAATTTACCAAACAGTGTTGGAGGTGAAATCTCTGCCAGTCTGGCCACTTCCCTTATGACACAGATCTTTGTATCTCAATCCTTAGTCAAAGACCTAAGGAATTTGTCATTCAGCTCATATGTACTGAAGATTCTTCCATAGTACATTAGTTCATTTACTATTCTGTAGAACTTCTTATAACATTCAGTTATACTATCAGACTTGACAAAAATTTCCTTCCTACAGATAGACAACTTTATTGAACCAAGTTCTTTATGGTTTTCTCCTGAACCCATCTTTGAACTTTAATTCTGCAATTTATTCTGCCTCACAGATCTTACTTAGACTGTTAAGTCTATCTTTGAGTAACCTCCCTCTGATACCACATGAATTGGTTCTTAAACACCTACAGGGGGGGTGAATAGGTGTAATTCTTTTTTCTTCTAATGCAGAACTTTAATGCAGTTAATTAACAAAATTAGATAGTTCTACAGTTATCACAGCACAGGAATAATAATATCACACACAGTCACAGATTGCACACTGATTTATAGTGATTCCCCAAGGTCTGGGTACATCCACCTTCCCCCTTTGCATATCTAGCAGTGTGCTAGATTTGGTCTAACTTCTTTCCTTCTTCTCAGATCCTCATATCTTACAGCTCAGAACCCAAACAAGGCTCCTACAACTCAGAGTGAGTCCACACACCTACAGCTCAGACAATCTGCCCTACCTCAGCCTTCAACAAGGCCTACAACTCAGAGATCAAAATCTCCTACAACTCAGGCTCACAGCCCTACCTCAGCCTTCAACAAGGCCTACCACTCAGAGAACTAAATCTCCTATAACTCAGCCTTTATAAATCAGGCTTACAACTCAGATCTTAAAAAGATCCTACAGAAGATAGATGTTAATTTTAAATCTACCACCACCCTGGTTGAGAGAGAAAGGATGAACGGTTTATTGATCATTTCAATCAGCTTCTTTCTTGAAATTCAGAAATCTATCTGAATCCTTCTTGGCAGACTGGTTCAAACTCTGCACTTGAGAGACTTGTTGATGTAAGTCCCTTTTTTCACTTGAATATATGGAGCTCTCTCTCTCTCCAAATTCTTCTGAAGATTCTTTGAATTCTCTTGACAAAATCTGAGTAGATCACCACTTCAGAATGTCTTCTTAGATCTTCTGTTGAAAATCTTCTTCGTGTTTTTGTTCTCTATCTTATGTGTGTAACTTCTGTATATATATATATATATATTTTTCTGTTGATAGAGAATGTCTTTATATAGACTTTCTCCATGGTAACCGGCTGATCCGGTTTCTAACAAACTTCTGACAGCTCTTACAGTTGCAGTAGACCGGTTGGTTATGACAGCTGTCAAGTCTTCCAGTCACTTTTTGAAGCTCTGTCTCTGTCAGCGAAGTGTTGAGACTGAACTTCATCATGTGTCGACACAAGCAGACTAAGTGTCGACACAAGCCTTGGTGGTGTCGACACAGCTCCCTTGGTGTTGACACTGCTTCTCGACACAGCTTCTGTAGAATGTGTCGACATTAGTTCTATATGTCGACACAATCACTTCTTTTCTTCACAAAAATTAACTTTGTTGAAACTCTGCCATGTGTCGACACAAGTCCTGTGTGTCGACACAGTTGATATTAACAAAGTCTTCTGTGTGTCGACACTGCCTCTGTGTGTCGACACTGCCTCTGTGTGTCGACACTGCCTCTGTGTGTCGACACAGTTGATGTCGACTAAGCTTCTCTGTGTGTCGACACTGCCTCTGTGTGTTGACACAATTGATGTCGACTAAACTTCTCTGTGTGTCGACACTGCCTCTGTGTGTCGACACAGTTTCTTCTGGTGTCGACACAGCCTTTCCAAGTGTCGACACAGCTGACTCCAGGTGTCGACACAGTTTTTCTCCAGTGTCGACACAAGCCTTCATAAGTGTCGACACAGCTTTTCTGGTGTCGACTCATGGACTTAGAAACTTTTTCCTGGATTACTGCATTTTCTTAACCTGCACATATAAACTCAAAATAACATCAAATACACCTTGATGCATATCATTGAGTAAGGTGAGGCTTCTTCAAATCTGGTACACATTTTCCAATGTACCCAACAAGTATCACCAGTGTGTTTGAACTTTCCTCAGCAATCATAGACCAGGTGATCTTTGTATAATGTCTTGGGTTGGATGTCCCATGGAATGCCAGGACCTGATCCATGGTGAGTAGCAGCACGAGCAGAGCCATCACGCGTGGTATCAGAGTCCCATGTATGTCGTTAGTCAAACTCTTGTTGGACGATGATAAATACTTCTGAAAGGATAGATGGTTGCAGACGACCAAGCATGTGAATAACAATCTGCTCGAAGTCTCAGTGAAGACCATGTAAAAACTCAAACACCCTATTGCATTCCTCCTAAGTTCAAACAAGAAGCACATTTGGGTTGCGTATCATGATTAGAGGATCAAAATGATTATAGTCCAGGTACAACTTTGTAAACCCGGGTAGCATATGGAAGGAGGGCAGTTCCCCTATCGAAGCAGACTAATTTTGCGACGAAGCTTGAAATTTTGTGCGGCATTTCCCTTGAGTAAGTGGACTCAACACACTTCCAAATGTCTGAAGTTGTGTCGAGGAAGAGACAATTATGGCGGTATCTTGCATTGAATTAATGAGCCAGGACAACCAAATAATACTCTTCCCATTGAAGCCAACATGGAGAATGCTATGGTTGCACATAAGTAGTCCCACTGACATATCTGAACAATCACCAACTTTTCAGTACAAGAGTAATCGACCAACACCACAAGAGATAATTAGTGTCTTCCAAATAGACAGTAGTAATTTGAGGCGTGGTCTAAATATTCTGATTATGGTTCCCTAGGTTAAGCCGATGGGAGGATGGGATACTTGAGGAGGTTTGAAGGTGGAGTATGTTGAGATTCTTCAACTGCCGACATAACCACAATAAAAATGAACTTGTAGGAATGGAGACAAAAATTGAGATATGTGGTTTTTAGGCCAAGAAGGCAAACCATAGATTTGTAGCGTCAATGCAAAATTCATTAACTTAAGACAAAACTAGGAAGGGATGTAGAGGAGCCAATGAGAACTCATTCCTAGGAACAATGGGCCGAGTCGACACAAAATAGGGCATTTGAGATACCGACGCACAGTCGAAACCTTCAGACTGTGTGGGTTCACCGATAGTCCAAATCGAACGGCAGGGGGGAGCTTTCCGGTTGGGTGCAATGGCAAGAGTAGAGGGACCAAGTCACGAGAGTGTATGTTGAACGGTCACGAGAATCGATCACTGGAGTCGGCAATACCGAAGATTCACATGTCCCGGGATTAGGTCGTGGGAGGCTCTTATACTATTTTATAAGGAGAAATTGTATTATAACTCAAATTTAAGGAGCCTTCTCCCATATATAGGAGAGATACATATAATGGTAGAAAGGTAAAATGTGTAAACCCGTTACATTAAATGTAAAACATTCTATCTTCTTTTTGTGATACTAACTCCATGCACTAGCATACCTATGAAGCACTGGTACGGGTACGATATGTATCTGGTATCGTGGTACGTGAAGATCAAAAAAATAAGAATGCGAGTACTTTTTTGGCACGATGTTAATAAAAATGATTTATATATATACATACATACATACATACATATATATATATACAAGCAGTCGTGCACGGGGACCCCGTGCGGGCAACATTCGTCGTGGGTGCGACATTAGTCGTAGGAGCGACATTTGTCGTGGGGACGACATTTGTCGTGGGGGCGTCATTTGTCGTGGGGGCGTCATTTGTCGTGGGGGCGTCATTTGTCGTGGGGGCGTCATTTGTCGTGGGGGCATCATTTGTCGTGGGGGCGTCATTTGTCGTGGGGGCGTCATTTGTTGTGAGAGGCGACATTTGTCATGTGAGCGGCATTTGTCGTGGGGGCAACATTTTTTCGTGGTGACGACATTTTTTCGTGGTAAAGACTTTTGTCGGGGGGGTAACATTTGTCGTGGGGGCGACATTGGTCGAGGGAGGCGACATTGATCGGGGGCGGCGACATTGATCGGGGGCGGCGACATTGGACGTGGGGCGGCGACATTGGACGGGGGCGGCGATATTGGTCGGGGGCTGCGACTTTGGTCGGGGGCTGCGACTTTGGTCGGGGGCTGCGACTTTGGTCGGGGGCTGCGACTTTGGTCGGGGGCTGCGACTTTGGTCGGGGGCTGCGATTTTGGTCTGGGGCTGCGACTTTGGTCGGGGGCTGCGACTTTGGTCGAGGGCGACGACATTGGTCGTGGGGTACGACCTCAGTCATGTGGAGCAACATCGGTCGTGGGCGGATACATCGGTCGTAGGAAGGGACATCAAGAGAGGTGTCGATATTTTCTATTGTTCGATAGAATCTTAGAATTTGAAAAAGAAATGAAAATTCACTTAGCATAACCTAATATTCGGAGTGCATAAAGCATTGTATCAATTACGTTATAAACCAGAAAACTAATTACAAAAACAAAGCAACTAATCACATTGGTGAACTCAAACATCCAAATATTTTCTTAAACCAACTAACATAAAATTAGCGATGGAGTTGATGCTTGTCAGAAGCTTCGAAATTGAGGTGCAGGAGGACCTCTTGAAGTGAGGCACTGTGGAGGAGAGTTAAATTTAAAATGAAATTTGACAGTGCTGTGTTTAGCTGAAACTTAACCATCATCAACAGAACCATGATGACAATTGCTATTATTTTTAGTGTTATAGGTTCATTTACACATCAATTGCCCATAATTTTCAAGGAAATAAGGTAGGAACATGACTTATGAATAACCAAATAAACTAAGGAATCATACAATATTTTCTTCTGTAAATGAAAACAGAGCTGAATATAGCCCAAATAAATTAGCTTTTGGTTATATAGTCATATAAAATAGCAATATTGCAATTGATAATGATGAGTGTCCATAGCAGCATCTAAAAAAACCAATGTAAGAAATATCAAATAAATGAAAAATCATTCATCATTCGCTGAGTAAATACTAAGATGGGAAGAAGAGAAATTTGTTTTGTTTTCCGAGTTATTCTATCATTTTCATCTACAATTTCCTACCTACAAAATGTACAACATTATTAGAAGCATACTTCGATGAAATATAGGCTCCGGTTTTGGCGGTTGTAACCGCTTGACCGGTGAAAATAAATCCCCCAAAACGGAGCCATAATCTCTAACTTTTGCTCATATCAGTTGGTACCATGAAAAGTTAGGATTATAAGTACATGGAGGAGAAAGTATTATTTGATGTTATCTACTGAAACCATTGAAAATTTCTTCGGCAAATCTTATCTAGAAACTTGTATATGCAAATCAAGGAAAGTACACCAACCTAAATATTTTGGGTTGTGAATTGCTTGGACAAGTTAGGCCATAATTTTCTAGAAAAACTATATATAACAGCAATCGATCAGAGTCCACGACAGGGATATTGAGAAGAAATAATTAAAGTAATACACATTTGATGAAATAATAGGTTGTTGTGCATGCAACAACAAAAGAATCATGTCTGTCAACACATTTTTTGAGTAATTTCATAAAAAACATGGAAAAAGACAATTTTCATGGGAAAAATACAATTTACAGTAGCATAAATATCACATCGGGTTACCTTATCAAATCTTTGATCCCTTATAGCAATCAACTGAGCAAAACCAATTGTATTAACTGGCTAGATGATGAGTCACATAACATGGTTTGAACAAACATTGAGTTTAACATAATTATCAAATATTAAAACAATCAGCTGTTCCTCTAGTACCTCTAGTAGATCAATGTATTATACAACCTGGTACAATTATCAAATCTTAAAATAAACAGGTGTGCCCCTTTTAGCATGATATTTGAATGATTTGAACAAACTTTGAACTTAATTTAATGCAAATGATCAAAATATCCAGCAATTATAGAATCCACTGAACGGAGAAAAACACCTGATAAAATCCTATGGAAGGAGCTAGCCAGACCTGATTAATGCAAATGATCTAGCCAGACCTTTCCCATGCTGCAGTCGAGCCGTTTGTGGAGCTTAAGTGGCACCATTGTCTATCATCTACGACGCCTCATTTCGATCTTCACAGTAAGAAAATGCAGGGGAAGTCACGGTAAGAAAATGCAGGAGAAGTTACGGTAAGAAAATGCAGGAAAAGCCTTTTATACAGAGACAATGATCAGGGATAAAACAAAAGGGATCCAAGAAAGAGAGGAGACCATTTCTCCAACCGGAGTTGCTCCAGATAGTGAAACTAATGAGGAGATAGTGGAACTCAGGAATGATAGAAAGGAAAAAGAGGTACTCAGGAATGATAAATAGGAGATAGTGGAACTTCTCCCGAGAGTGAAACTAAGCAAATTTCTCCAACTGGAGCTGCTCCAGATATCTTTGAGTCATGAAAAAAAAACTTGAACCATAAATCACCAGAGGAGTGGCCACACCGTGCCCTACTCAAGAAGTGAACCATAAATCACAATGAGGAATTAGAACCATAACTCACCGGAACCAAACAAAGAGCAAGAACATGAAAAGTATTGGTATCTTGCCGTGAGTTCCACTATCTGGAGCAACGTCGGAAGGAGTCATGGAAAAAAGAGGAAGAACATAAAAGGAGATTTAGGGTTAAATATTGGTATCTTGCCGTGAGGAGTTTGCAGGTTGGCGGAGCACGCCGGAAGGACGTTGCCGGTGAGGCGTTTTGGCGGAGATCTGTTGATGGAGGAGAGCTCTTGCGGTGAGGCGTTTGTGGAGAGGAGTTTTAGGGTTATAGACAACTCTTTGGCGGGTGGAAATCGTGGCAGGAAGCGATGGATGCGTGCGGAGAGGAGCAAGAAGGACTGATCGCCGGCTTTCTGACGTGCTGGCGGGAGGAGCGGGATGTGAGCTGGGATGTGAGGCGACAGAGCTTCTTGTCGTGCAGGACTGGCGGGAGAGCAGACCGATTGTTCATTTTTATTAAGGGCCGAGTCTCATCTTTTTTTAATCGGAGCCGGCCGAAAGACCAAAAAGTCCTTAAGTTAAAGCCCAAATCTTATTTTAATGGGGGCGTTTTAGGATTTAAATGTTACACCATAAGGCTATTAGGAGTTCCCTTATATAATAAAGATATATATATATATATATATATCTGTGTGTGTGTACATGTATATATATGCCACTTTTTTTAAAAAGAGAATATAAAATATAAAAAAATTCATATTGAGCAAGTAAAAGAACATCTAATCCTCAAATAAATAGTAAATTAACAAAATCATAAAATTTAAATCAAATTCTTCATAGTTCCAATGATAAAAAGAAACTTTTTAAGTCAGGATCACATTTTGTTACTACAGTAACAAACACCGCCAGTTGCATTTATGAGTCCTTTTTTCTTTTCTAAAATACATGAAGAAGTTTTTTTTACTTTAGAAAAACATAGTCATATCACAAAATGCAGAATGATCTATGATATCCAAACTTATCTTTAGACTAGAATAGCAGGTGTATCCGTCGAGTATCGGGTACATACCGGTACCGGAAATGTACCCGGTACGCGTACGCGGCCATCAGAAAAGTATTCGTGCTTCATAGTGACATACAATAATGGCTAACTTTTTCATTTAACTTGTGTTTGAAGTCATCTTTTGTTACCAATTGGAAAATAATACTCACAATAGAAGAAATAAGCTTGATACAATCACGAGGTATGCTCGTGCCCAATTTCAGGAGGTTGCTTCCTCCTAGAAGTCCCTCTCCAAAATGGAGATCTCAAAACCCTAAATGATCCAAAGATAAAAACTAACACTCCTATGCCACCTCATTATATAGGAAGGGAGGCTCATATAAACCATAATGCATATTATTTAAAATAGGAATTACAACCATACTAGTAATACACGCATGCACAACAATCCATCCCGCTAGAAAATCGATCTTGACCCCAAGGTCGAGGTGTCGCCCGCCATCAGGTAGTGATGTGCCTGCGAGTGAGTTGTCACAGAGGTGCTTGGAGCTCCGTCTGGCGGTACATCTATGATTGTAAGGGCGTCAAAGTCAGCCATGTCGAGCTCGTCCAACTCATCCCCATTGAGGGCCCGAAACTCCTTGAAAGGACAATTATGATTAGGTGAGTAAGGTTGTCTGCAACGGTAGCACAAACTCTTGCTTCGCAAGTCATTTGTACTCTTGGTTGGACAGGCGATGAGTCGGAATATGGTGGTTGGTGTGTGTGCCCATAATGGTCGGCCGAGATTGAGGAGGTGGCAGTTGTGGAGGTTTAGAAGGGTGAGGAGAATATGGTTGGAATGGAGGTTTGGAGGGAGGCGATGGAAAAGGAGGGTCCCTAGACGTCGCAAGGAAGCCGACTTCCACTAGTGGGGCGAGGTCCATGGTTTGTTGAACATTTAACAGTTCAGGGTGCAGAGTCGGCCTAGGATGTGGGGTTGTAAGACATGTATGAAGTAGGCCAAGTAATGATCGGGTGGAAGACCTGGAACATGGGTGACCAACTTGATAAATGAATCAACATACGAGTCAATGGAGCCAGTCTGACGGACTTCGCAAAGGCATTCGATCATGAAGCCGGAGTAGCGGTGATCATGCCACCGGATGAGGGCCTCCGTGAGAGTTGTCCAGGAGGTCGGGAGAGGACTGGAGGAGCCAGCAGACCAATAATGTCAAAAAATTGATGTGGAGACCTGCTTCGTCTGAGGAGTTTGATGAATGTCAAAAAACTGTTTGGTGTAGGCAATCTAACTGAGTGGGTCAGTCCCGTTGAATGTGGGAATGTCGAGGCGTGGGATTTGCGGAGGCATCCCGCCGGTGCGGGTTCAGCAGGGGAGAATGTGCTGGGGGATCCCAGGGCTGAGGCGGCATGACGGCCAAAACTTTGGTCGGGTTGCAAGTTGTGGAGCATGGACATGATCGAAGTGAACTGTTCGGCTTAGATCTCGAGACGAGCGTGATGGTGGTGAGGACGTGTTCAAGGGCTTCCATGCAGGATTCCATCCGGTCCTTTGGCATATGACTCGATCAGCACTGCTGAGAAAGGAGCAAACCGCGGCTGACAAAGCAGAGGACTGCTGGACGGTGGTGCTGAGAAGGGGGCAGACAGAGAACTGGACGAAATCAATGTTGGTTGAAGGAACGAACGAATCCAGGCCTGGAGCAGGCGGAGCGGGCGAAGGAACGAACGGATCAGGCCTGGAGCAGGCGGAGCGACCAAAGGAACAAACGGAAGCGGTGCTGGCTAAAGGAACGAACGGATCCGGGCCTGGAGCAGGAGAAGAGGCAAAGAGAAGCTCGACCTAGCTGACGCTGGATCTAGCGGAGCGGGCGGTGCGCGACACTGTCGCCGAGCAACGGAGACGAGCTCCGCTGTCGATGCAGAGGTAGGAGACGAATGGCCCTGGTGGAGGGTTTGATCAACGTTGGAGGGAGCACAATGCAAGCCCGCACAGATGTCGACGCCAAGATTCAAACAGAACAAACCGACAGAAGTCGATGCAGGCGGGGAGACTCGGTGATACGATCCCGAGAGGAATCCGGCAAGGGGGAGGGCCGACGGAGATGAGGTGGAAGAAGGAGATTAGGGTTGAGAGGGAAATCTTAAGGAGCAGCCCTAATTTGCATTCATCCAAGTATAATCCAAAAAGTACAACTCCACCCGTTATAGGTGCAGGGTGTGACATAATAAGAAATAACAACATAATGCGAAATAAATAAATGCGCACATCATAATAAGAAATAATAGAGTCGAAAATAAATAAAACAGTCAGGCTGGCGCCGCGTCCACGGTCTCTCCTCCTCCAGACGGACCTGTCATCGTCTTCCACCGCGTGCGGACCGCCACAACGTTTCGTCGGCATGTGCGCGTCCTGTCGACATGTGCAATCATAACATTGCCGACGTCTGGAAAAAATGTCTTGTCTCCAACACAATAGTCAGAGTGCTGGAGGTAGGAGTGATCCTGGGACAGCCTTGTGGCTTCGGTCTCCAGACGATAAGACCCAGCAATAGGGACCTTCTGCGTGCCAGAGTCCCCCTGAAGGTGGTAGCGACGACCAAGTAGCTGGGCTGGGTAGTTCGACACCAACTGTCATCTTTCTTCCAGACCAGAGAAAGCTGGGTTGGTGACAATCCTGCAGGACGCTTAATGACGTCGACGAGCGCAGCAGAAAGTTCTTGGTGGTCCATCAGGAAGGGAAGAGGCACGACGGACGGGCCTGAGAGGGCCCACAGCCCCGTGAAGAGGCCGACGTCTGTGGTCCGCTGGATCGTGCAGAGGGAGATCAGAGAGCAAAGGAGGGCAGAGTCACCGTCGAGGCGACATGGCTGACCCTCGTGTTGGAACTGCATGATACAGACCGCAACATCCGGGTAGGGAACGGAGGGAAGACGAAGTTGCTGCACCAGGTGCTCAAAGATGAGGTTGTGGCTTACGCCGCTGTCCACCATGATGATGATCGAGCGTTCCCGCAGTGTGCCCGAGAGCTGCATGGTCTGCTGGCCGAAGATCTCGCCCGTCGAGGCGCAAGATAGCGCCAACTGGTGGAACGTAGCTGCGGTGGAGTTGAGAGGTGTATCCCCCATTGAGATCTACAGGGCCTCAAAGTCAGGCAGGGTAACCTCAGGGTCTACGTCGTCGATGATGGCGTGAAACTCCTTCACATAGCACTCATGGTTGGGGGAGTACGGTTGGCGGCACAAAAAACAAAGACCCTTGATGCAAAGTTCATTGTAGTCACTGTTCGAGAGGCGGTGAGGGGCCAGTGGACAACCCAGCCGGTTTCCCCAGGGCGGTAGCTGCGGTGGAGGAGCCGTAGATGTCAGTCTCCAAGGTGGCCAGGGTTGGTGGAAGGGCTGATATCGAGTCAAGTTCGAACGATTTTGGTTCGTCTCAAAATCGAAATTTTCGACTCGAACTCGGCTCGAAATCGAAAGTGATTTCGAGACGAGTCGGCTTGATTCAAAATGACTCGATTCCGAGTCAGCTCGAAATCGAATCGAGTCAGCTCGAAATTGAATCAGGTTGGCTTGAAATCGAATCAAGTCGGCTCGAAATTGAGCAATTTTTCATTTTTATTCCTACTTTGCTCAAAATTAAATAGGACAACCTATAAATTTAGCAAATGAAACACTTAAAGCCTTCATTTTTTTTATTTATGTTTCAATTTTGTTATTTTTAATCTTAAAATAAAAATATATTAATAAATACATAATTTTTTTAATTAATTCAAGTTGATTCGAATCATATTTCGAGCGATTCAGGGCTGACTCGAAATCGACTCAAAATCAGATTCGAGTCAAATTGAATCGACTCAAATTGAGTCGAATCAATTTTAACCGATTTCGATTCGACTCAATTTTCGAACGATTTTCGAGCGACTTTCGAGTTTCAAATAATATGCTTAGCCCTAGTTGGTGGTGGTCGGCCATAGGAGCAGGTGGTCGGGGAAGGTCGGCTTCCACCAGACACGCCAAGTCCATGGCGTCGGAGACTGTGTGAGGGTGATGTGTGCGGAGACGAGAGCGGATATGTGACACTAGACCTTACATGAAGAAACCCAGGTAATGATCGGGCGGTAGCCCGGGGACGTGGGAGACCAGGGTGACAAACTCAACAACATAATCATCCAGGCCGGCTGTCTGGCGGACGCCACAAAGATGCTCGATAGCCAAGGAGTTGAAGTAGCGGGTGTCATACTGCTGGATCATCTCCTGCTTGAGCTCGGGCCAGGAGAGGCACGAGTTGGTTTGACGGAGCCACCAAGCCCAATGGAGTGTCGAGCCGTCTAGGCCAACCACCGTCAAAGACACCTTGTCGTGCTTCGGTGTATAGTTGAGGTCGAAATATTGCTCCGCTTTGACGATCCAACCCATGAGGTCAACGTCGACCAAGGAGGGAATGTCGAGGGAGAGGGCGGACCGGCCCGAAATGTGCGGGGGAGTGGTCCCTGAAGGAATGGACGGTGGTCCAATGTCGAGGAGAGAGCCGCCGTCCGCGGGTGGGCCGACGCTTGACGCGGTGGAGATTGTGGCAGTGGATGCCTGAAGAGAGTCGCTCTTGGAGTGGAGGGTGAGGAGCGAGGCATGCATGTAGGCGACGAGTTGCTCTTGAGCCTCCATACAACGGCTTAGGGCTTTGGTGGCCGCATCCGGAGGGAGATCACCCGCGGAGCGAGTGTTCGAAGCCATGGACTGGGCATTGGACAACAACCGACAGTCGGAGGCTCTGGGAAGGCAGTGGAACAGAGGGCTTGGCCTTCTAAGCAGTGGAGTGCGGAAAGCTGCAGATTGCAGTTGGTCGTCGCTGGACGCGACGGATCGTCGATGCAGGTGTGAAAAAAAAAACTGAGCGACCGATGCAGGAGGGTGAGGAAGACGAAACGGCTGGTCGAAAATGGCGGATCGGAGACGAAGGACAGTGTTGTTGCGCTGACTGGAGGCCCTGCTCGTAATCGGGATGCGCAATTCGAAACAGTGAGCTGATGCTGGATCGGCGAATTGCCACGGGATCTCGGAATTGACCTGTAGTGGAAATCACACAGATGAACTCGAGCATCGATGGCGAGATGGTGGGCGATGCGGCAGGTCAGACCTAATTGATACGATCTCGAGAGAAATTCGGCAATGGGGAGGGCCGACAGAGATGAGGGAGAAGAAGAGGATTAAAGTTGAGAGAGAAATCTTAGGGAGCAGCCCTAATTTGCATTCATCCAAGCATAATCCAAAAAGAAGTACAATTTCAATCCTTATAGGCACGGGGTGTCATGATAGGAAATGAAAATATAATGAGAAATAAAAAAAATGCGTACATCATAATAAGAAATAACAAAGTTAGAAATAAATAAAACAGTCAGGCTGGCGCCGCGTTTGCGATTTCTCTTCCTCCAGATGGACCCGTCACTGTCTTCCATCGCGTGTGGACCCGCCACGGTGTTTCGTCGGCATGTGTGTGTCCCGTCGGCAGGCGCAACCATCACACTAGGTCAGACCAAATGTTACTGTTAAGAAGAAATGATAAAAGCCCAATATAAATAGCCCACTTTTGAGGCCCATGTAAATTCTCTTTAGTCCCACATCATAGGATTGGAGTTCTCTCCACTTCTCTCCTCCTATATAAGTGTATGTATACATGTAACCTGTACAAGCTGGAGAAAATTAATAAAATTTGAATTATTTTTCCCAAATTTTGCTTCTCTTTACATGGTATCTTAGCCATCGGTCTGGTTCTTCTCTGCTCTCTGCTAATAGTTTTTCTCTAATCGCCGGCCTCCTATCTACCCGCACCCTACGGTCTCTCTTCTCTACCCGCAATTCTTCTTCCCTGGTTCCACCTCTCAACCCGCTCGCTTGTGCGGTTACGATTTTCCTAACCATGCCCCTTCCTTTCTCCCTCTATCCTTCTCCTCCCTATCTCTCTCCCTTTATAGGGATTTCTCTGGGCCGCACTCATCTTCAGCCCGCTCCGGTCTCTTTTCGCTGCTACTCACGGTCTCCCATCGGTCTCGTCTTCTCGCAGCTTGCTAGACCACACCGCTCTCTTCGCGATCCGCCTATCGTGAAGAATTCTTGTCGCGCGAACTGCCTCTCTTGTCGCCGAACTGCTCTTGTCGCGCGGTCTGCCCCTCTTGATGCGCGGGCTGCTCATGTCGCGCGGATTGTTCTTGCCGACCTGCTC
This sequence comes from Platanthera guangdongensis, assembly GCA_039583875.1. NCBI lineage: Eukaryota > Viridiplantae > Streptophyta > Magnoliopsida > Asparagales > Orchidaceae > Platanthera > Platanthera guangdongensis. Next base: position 5,386,054 of record CM077155.1, read on the forward strand.
TTGTCGCGTGTTCTGCCCGCTGCGTGCACCCCCCCCCCCCCCACTCTGCTGTTCCCCGCGGATTGACGGTTTCTCTTCTAGTCGTTACGGGCTCCCGTGGACTTGTTGTTGTGTTGTCACACGCACTGTTGGTGACTGTTCTCTGCGACCTTGCCCTGCGGACTGTTCGCCGCAGACTGCTTCTCCTCTTACCGTTGTGTTGTCACGCGGACTGGTTCTTCTCTAACCACTGGTTTCGCGCGAACTGTTTCTCTGCTTGTTGCGCGGACTTCTTCTCCTCTTACCGCTGTGTTGTCACGCGGACTGGTTCTTCTCTAACCGCTGGTGTCGCGCAGACTGGTTCTTCTCTTATCTTTGTGTTGTCGCACGGACTGGTTCTTCTCTAACCGCTGTTGTCGCGCGGACTGTTCTCCTCTACCTGTTATGCTTCTCTTCTAGCCGCTGCGGACTCTTGCCTTACTACCTGCTACTTTACCAGTCCGTCCTCCTTCTTGCTGACATGGACTCTACAACGACTTCCTCCCTTCCCGCTCGAGCTAATGCTCCCTCTCCTGAAGTCCGTGATGAGCTTGGGATCACCACCATCTCTCTCAGTGGGAAGCACAACTTTGTGGAATGTGTGCATTTTGTTCGTCGGGTTCTACAAACTAAATGTCTTAATCATCATCTTACTAGGGACGTTCCCCTTGATCCCACCGACGAATGGCTCTGTGATGACGACCGGGTCCAATCTTGGATCCTCAATTCCATGAACACCGAGCCATACCGCATGACCATGTTTCATGAGACGGCCAAGACGATGTGAGATGAGCTTCACTCTTTCTATTCTGGTAAAGACAGCTTGTTGCATTTATTTGACATCATCTCCGTGCTTCAAGTACTAGACCCCGACACAACGGGTGATTTGACCTTCTTCGTTGCCAAGGCCAAAACTCTGGTGGAGGCCTGGATACAACACCAGCCTCACTCCACGGATCTCGCTACTCAACGGGCACAAAAGGAAGCTGTTGAGGTCTCTACGATGATGTCCCGTGTTCCTCCCCATCTTCACAGTGTTCGGGCTCAGATTCTTTCCTAATCTACAATACCCTCGCTGTTTGATGTCTGTTCTATGCTGCTCAAGGTTACTCCACCATCTGAGGTCCCAGGAAATTTCTCTATGTCTCTCCTCCAGTAGCCTCTTTTACCTACTCCTGTCCCTGCTCGAGGAGGTCGCCACATGTCTCGAGGACGAGGATGTGCTGGACGTTCTGGTTTTAAATGTGCGTACTGTGGTCGAGAAGGTCATCTTGAAGCCACCTTCTACCGCAAGCATGGTTTGCCTCCACACCTTTCTGCTTCTACTGCTGCTGCTCCTCCCACTGCTGTCACTACACAGGATTCTGATTCTTCTACTCGGCAAGACATCCACGCTCTTCGCACCCAACTTCAACATCTCCAAGACGTTATCAGTCGCACATCTGGTTCTGTTGCGTCTTTCTCTACTGAAGATATGTCTTGTCTTTCTCATAGCTCCCACTGGATTGTGGACTCGGGTGCTACTCACCACATTACCTCCCAGAAACCACCTCAATATATACAGACTGTCTATCCCAAGTGCATCACTGTAGCAAATGGAGACACAACTCTGGTTTCTGGCGTTGCTGATCTTCGGCTTACCCCAACTCTCTCTCTCCTCGGCTCTTTATGTTCCGGGGTCTCCCTTTAATCTATTATCAGTTAGTCGTCTTACTCAGGAGCTTGAATGTTGTATAACCTTTTCTTCTTTCTCTTTTGTTGTGTAGGATCGCTAAACGCGGAATACCAATTGTAAAGGGAGGCTGTCGAATGAGCTTTATCTCTTGGATGTTCCTCCTACCGTTCTTTCTGCAGTCTCCACTATTGATTGACATCGTCGCTTTGGGCATGATCCCCTCCCGATTCTCAAGAATGCTTATCATGATGTCTCATTGCAAGAGTTTACTTGTGAATCTTGTATCTATGAAAAACAGCATCGTACCTCTTTCCCTCCTAAATGTACTCGGAGTGATACTTCCTTCTCTTTAGTGCATTCTGATATCTAGGGGCCCTAAAAAATCTCTAGTGTTTTTGGGTATCGCTATTTTGTTTCCTTTATTGATGATTACTCGCGTCTCACCTGGCTATATCTACTTCATGATCGAACTGAACTGACTTCTGTTTTTCGTACTTTTCTTACTAAGACGCGTACGCACTTCTCGACTACGTTAAAAATAATTCGCACTGACAATACTCGTGAATACACTAGTTGCACATTCTCAAATTTATGCAGCGAGTTTGACATTATACATCAAACCTCGTGTGCTTTTACCCTTCAGCAAAACGATGTGACCGAGCTGGAAAATCGTCACCTCCTTGTTGTCGCTCGGTCACTCATGTTTAAAATGCAGGTGCCCACAAAATATTGGAATTTCACTGTTTTTACTGTCTGTCATCTCATCAATCGCATGCCCTCCTCCATGCTCGACTTCACATCTCCGTTCAGTCTCCTCTTTCCTTCCAAGACTTTGTTCTCCCTCACCCCTCCTATCTTTGGTTGTGTATGTTATGTTCACATTCTTGGTCCACCTACTGACAATTTGGCTGCTCACACCACCAAATGTGTTTATTGGCTACTCCCGCACTCAGAAAGGATTTTGTCTGTTACTCTCCTACTGATGACAAGCTGATCTTTTCGACTGATATAACATTTCTTGAGTATCAACCATTCCACTCCTCTCCTTCCACAGCATCTCTACCATCCCCCGTCGCTCGTCCTGCTGTCCCTGCCACGAGCCCGTCTCTCCCACTTATTCCTTCACCGCTCTCGGCCCCCGCAAAACCTCCACCACCTCTGTGTCTATACTCGTCGTTTGTCCAAGACTGATTCTCTATAGCAGCTCCCTTCTACCGATGCCATCCCGCCGCCAGTTGATCCCGCATCAACCTCTACGGCTCATCCCTTGACGAATTATGTATCTCTACATCGCCTCTTTACGTCACTCGTAAAATTCGTGATCTCTCTTTCCTCCATTTCTATTCCTAACTCTGTGCAGGAAGCTCTTCAACACCCGGGGTGGCGTGCGGTTATGGAAGACCAAATGACTGCTCTATGGGCTAACCAGGCCTAAGATCTAGTTCCTCTTCCTCCCGGCCAGTCCCGTGTCAGTTGCAAGTGAGTCTTTGTTATCAAACATGCTCCCGATGGGATTGTTGATTGCTTAAAAGCTCGCTTTGTGGCCCGGGGCTTTACTCAGCAACAAGAACTTGATTATGAAGAAAGCTTCTCCCTAGTCGCCAATTTAAATACCGTTCGAGTCTTAATCTCCTTAGTCGTGCATCGTCAATGACTCTTACATCAGTTAGATATTAAAAACGCCTTTCTCAATGACGATCTCCAAAAAACTGTTTATATGCACCAACCTCCCGGGTTTGAGATCATGGGGGAGTCTCGTGTATGTCACCTCCGGAAGTCTATATATGGTCTGAAATAGTCCCCTCGTGCTTGGTTTGAAAAATTTAGTAAGGTTGTTCGAGAAGTTGTTTTTACACGGAGCTGACTTCTCCCTATTCACTCATCATCAACCAACAGACACTGTAATTCTCCTTGTATATGTTGATGATATTCTGATTACGGGCGACGACTCCACGGGAATACAAACAATCAAGCAACATTTAAATTCAGCATTTCAGATAAAAGATTTGGGAAATCTTCGATACTTCCTTGTGCTTGAGGTCGCAAGATGTCCTGATGGCCTTGTCCTATACCAATGGAAGTACTGCATTGATCTTCTTCAAGATGTCGACTACTCAAGGTGCAAACCTGCGACACCCCTATAGATGTAAATCACAAGCTCTCTGCACATGGTTCTGATTCCGACCCACTGCTTACACATCCAGAGTACTATCGACGCTTGGTGGGAAAGCTGATATATCTTACGGTTACACGACATGATATCTCATTTGTTGTGGGGGTTGTGAGTCGATTCATCATGCTCCTCGGACATCTCATCTCCAAGCCGTCGAGCGCATTCTCAAATATTTAAAGACTGCTCTGGACAAGGACTCGTTTACAAACCATCAACCTCTCTCTCTTGTTGCGTATTCTGACGGTGACTACGCGGGTTTTTTTTATGATAAGTGTTTCACAACTAGTTTTTGTACATACTTCAGTGGACACCTTATTACTTGGCGTAGCAAGAAGCAGATTGTTGTTGTTCGCTCGTCTGCTAAGGCCGAGTACCGTGCTATGTCAGCTGTTGTACCTGAGCTAACCTGACTTGAAACTCTTCTAAATGATTTGAGACTCAAACTCTTATCTCCGACAACCTTGTTTTGTGACAGTCAAGCAACAATACATATTGCCAAGAATCCCATATTCCATGAACGAACCAAGCATATTGAAGTTGACTGTCACTTCATTCGGGAAAAAGTTCAATCAAAGAAGTTAGAATTGGAGCATGTTCCTGCTACAGGACAAGTTGTTGACATCCTGACTAAAGCTCTCTCTCGACCATTATATCACCAGTTTTTATCCATGCTTGGTGCTTATGACTTGTCTACTCCAGCTTGCGGGGGAGTGTTAAGAAGAAATGATAAAAACCCAATATAAATAGCCCACTTTTGAGGCCCATGTAAATTATTTTTAGTCTCACATCATAGGATTGGAGTTCTCTCAACTTCTCTTCTCCTATATAAGTATATGCATACATGTAACCTGTACAAGCCGGAGAAAATTAATAAAATTTGAATTATTTTTCTCAAATTCTGCTTCTCTTTACAGTTACCAATCGGAAAATAGCACTTGCAATAGAAGAAATAAGCTTGATACAATCACGAGGTATGCTCGTGCTCAATTTTAGGTGGCTGGTTCCTCCTAGAGGCATATTATTTAAAATAGGAATGACAAACATACTACAAATACGCTCATAAGTAACATCTTTCCTCATTTTGATGCTTGACTAGCTGTGTAGACTGACTTTTTTACCTACGAAATGGAGACTGATAGTTTTGTCATAGAGGAATTTTAAATAAGACTAATTTTAGATGACATCTTCAGTTCCTATGATTTCAGTTAGTACCAAATTAACATATGAAAGTGATCACAAATGGAAAAACATTGATCAACACCACTTGACATTTTATATCTTTCATGATCAGGTTGCAATGAACAAATGTTGGTGCTGCAATCTCTCGTTCAAAGGCATCATAGATCTCCAAAACCATTTGCATGCGGCTGATGCCATTAAAAAAGATGGAATCTTTCCATGGGATGATGATTCATACTTAAAACCATTCATAATTGATGATGCATTGTTGCATAGTTTTCCTAATGATGATGATTTTGATAATGAGGATTTTGATCCGCCAGTCACCAAAGAAGATATTCTGGGTGAACTGATAAATAATGCATATACTTCTGAAATCTACAATAGCAGCCTTGATATTTTGGACACTGAAAAGCCACAGCCTAGTGCTTGTTATGATATAAGAATGGATGTTACCGAAGAGAATGCAGCCAATCGTTTCGAGAAAAACAAAAGTAACGCCATTAATGGAGGGTGTGACAGTGGAGAACTGCCTCAAACGCAGGAGTGTAAGCTTAAGGTTTCATTTGCTAATGTAGTTTCCAGAGAAATAAAGAATGTTAATGAGAACTATTTTGGATCTTATGGTTCTTTCAGCATTCACAGGGAGATGATTAGTGACAAGGTATATGATGTCTTCTAAAAATATTTGTTCTATCGCAAGTCAATTTGATGGAGACAACTTATTTAATTTAATGCAAGAACCATATTATAAGAAGGTTTAATTTCAAATAATGAATGCTTAGGATATGAACTAGTTCACTGACATAATATGTTACTAATGTTTAGGTGAGAACAGAGGCATACAGAATTGCAATTTTGAATAATCCTTCCTTGTTAAATCAAGCAACTATTATGGATGTTGGCTGTGGTACAGGAATTTTAAGGTTAGTCCTACATTTGTTTCTTATTTAAGATATGCACCATTTAATTAATATAGGTGGTTGTTATAAGCAAACCATGTTTGGCTATTAGCAAATCTTATTAGCAAACCATCTTTTTTGACAATAGCTATTAGCAAACATTTTTGTTATTAGCAAACCATAGCAAAAATTTTTTTAAAAAAATAATTCTACCAAAAAAAGAAAGTTCAATCAAATTTAAGTTTTTGACAATTTTTTGCATCAAAATATTACAAAACTTTAAAATATGAATGAACATATCCATCTTTTTGATTCAAAATCTCCAACCTCTTCAAACAACCATATATTCTGCCAAAAAAATATTAGTTAGCACATTATGCACATTTCAAATCATGTTTTTCAAATATTTGATAAAGACTAACCATATTGATTCCATTGATTATGTTTTCTAACTTGTAGTATAAGTCTTCAATCTCTCCAAAATAACACTATGACTTTGTTTGATTGAGCGGTGGCGGGAGGAGCAAGCGGGTCCAAAGGGAGCTTTCGAACCGGAGGGGGGAGGTGGCGGTCGAAACAGACCGGTTGGGGGGCGTTTCCTCCTTGTTGCGGGTGCAAACGGAGTAAACGGAGACGGAGCTTCGTTTGGTTACCTTCCGTCCGGTGGCGTTTGCCCCAAACGCCGCCCAAAAACGCTAAACCAAATGAAGCCTATACAATACCAAAATAGAAGTTTCAGAACATATTGAACCTATCGCAAATAAAGATAAAAAGACAAATATGAGAGTAAGACTTACTATTTGTGGTCTTTAGCAATGTAAACGCGACACATAAGTAGTTTTCCAAGAACTAGCAATTAGATGATGAAATCTCCTCCAAGTTGAATAAATTTGAGGAACGGACATCCATCTTTCATTCGGAGCCCAACAAAATGATTATTATTTATAAATCCGATGAAAAATGAGCTTATGATTCGAAGGAACCACATAATCCAATGGAACAAAAGTTATGTTTTGACCCTTTGATACAAGAACCACCCCAACATTGTAGCATGATGGGATAACCAATCTCATGTCCGACATGGACATCCACTTCTCCTAAAGTGTTGGAACGATTAGACAATGTAATGAATTAATCAATTCCTTGCATCTTGAAACTCCGAAAATGTGACCCTAAATGCTTTCCTTTGTACTCTTCTCAGTGGAGAGACCACTTCTAACTTTAAGCCATTCATCGGAAATATTCAAAGCTTCCGCAATAACATGGTAACCACAATGTCCGTCAGATGTAAACATCTACCAAATTTTCTGCAAATTGTAGTGGAAGTTGTCGACGTACCCGATCAAAACAATTGTTTTTTGACTTATTTGACTTCTAGATGATTTCTTCAAGTTTCGTAACGAGAGTGAAGCATGCATCAGAACATGCTCAAAAAATGATGGCTCACGCTTTGTATTTCTTATGTTTTCTTTTAATTTTTTGTACTTCATTTCGGTCGTCCCTTCAACTTGATAGGTAAATATGGCTCAATTGTAAGGCTTGAACCCGGTTCCATGATTTCCCGTAATTTTCTCTTCATTTCTGATTGTTGATGTTGAGAGGTGTTTTGAAACCTTTTTTTGATCCCTTCAATCTCAATGTCTATGTCATAGTTTTCAGTTTTTTCATATTCGTTTGTTGGGCTTTTGGATTCAAGCTCGATGTCGTGTGTACTCAACTGTTTTTAATGCTTATGTATTAACCATAACGGATAAGCTTCTCTTTTGTGATATGGAAGATCAACTCATGAGCGCATGATAGTCCCAATATAGACCGAGAAAGATGGGCGCATTCCTCTTCACAAGCATACTCGTTGAGGACCTGAGGTAATATTTTTTCTTCTTCCTTTATGATGGACAATGCCTGGAGTGAAACACGGTCCATTAGATCGGAATATAGTACACTATGAAAATCTTTGCTTGATTGCATTGTAATATGACCAAATGCTCTTTTAATTTCGGTATGTTGTAGATCAATCATTTGATCAAATGCCCTCCAAACAGTCATCAAGTTGCCAATAGAGACTTCAAGAAACTTTTTCAACTGACTAATGTCTACTCTCCACACGATTTGTTGTTGACTTTCTTAGGTGTAGATATTTGTCAATTCACCAAGAAACAAAGTATTCTTTATATGGTTTCACCCATGTAGAGCTAACATATGCAACGACATTAGGATATGAAGAAGAATATGTTGAGATAATGTCATTATACCACATATGGAATTTATTCGCAGTTCTAGCATCAACCAACCACTGCCACACACCAAGAAACTTTTCACATTCTTTCCCCTCAAAATATTTCTTACAATTTGCCAAAATGTTCCTATGAATGTGTTACTTGACATAAGATATGCTTTGAATTTGGGAAGCAAAACTTGATTGCTTTCAACAATGTCAATTCCCTATCAGTTACAAGCACTAAAGGTAATGATTTTTGATCTAAAATGCTTTTGAAATGATCAAGTGCTCACCTATAACTGCTCTCAGTTTCATCTGATAAAAATACAAAGGCAGAGAAAAGTGTTTGTCGAGTTGATGTCATTCCAACGATGGACAACAAAGGGAGCCGAAACCTATTCGTCTTGTATGTGCAATCAAGCAAAAACACATTTGAAAATATTTTGCTAAGACAAATTGCAGTTGGATGGGCAAAAAATAAGCTCTCTAAATTGTGTGTGACCTCATTCACCTTGCTAAAATTGACATAACCTGTTTTACTTATACATTTGTAGAGAAACTGTATTATTGTACCACCTTTCAATTCCTTGTTATGCAGTCTAAGTCTCTCATTGTATATAGTTCTCATGACCGAACTATTACTTGGATTCCTCTTTTTAAGAGTGGAAAGTATTTTTCTGGATTTTACATTAGATGCGTACATATCTTGCACAATTTTTTGTTCCTCCGTATTTAATCTTCCAGCAATAGCATGTGCTTCTATATGTACCAACTCGTGATTATGTGAGCCACACTTCAAGTTTTCACTCGTCACACAAAGCTTCCTTTTGTCATATCAACAAAAATGGGCAATCACATCGTTTAGAGGTTGTTTTCCTCACATTTTTTGACCCATCCTTTCTTGCATTGGTTAGTATGATAAAATTTACCTCTATCGCAACCCAGTAATACACGTGGTCTAGTTCTACAACCAGATAATTTATCTGATCCTTTAATAGTGATAGCAAAACTAAGAGATTTAGCAACATTACAAATCCAATCAACCAGCTCCTCACGTGACGGAAATTTGATATCATTTTGAAAGTGAGACCCAACATTCACCTGTAAGCTGAAATAGATAATGAATTTTTAAGATAAAATCTAAAACAACCTAGCAAAATCTTACAAAAAAATATGAACAAAACATGATTACCTAAACCCAAGAGAATTTTGACATTCCTCCTCAACAAGCATTATGCTAAAACACTCCTACAAGAGAAAAAAAACTTAATCCTCACTCAAAACAGGAAATAATACAAAAAAAAAACTAAGCTTTAATTAGGTTTAGGGCATGACAAAACAAGCAAAGATGGAGATGATAGTAAAACAAGGACGTCCTAAAACAAGCCCTAAACCGTCGACCGCGGATTATCTTCGGCCGCGAGACGAGAAACTGGAGGGACGACAAGAATCCGTCGGCCGCGAATGGGGGCGTTCTGGAAGGAGAGCCACAATCCGAAGAAAGGAGGAATCCGTCGACCGCGAATGAGACGAGAAACTAGCGACGACGAGAATCCATCGCCGCTAGTCGCCAGCACCGCGAATAGCTTGTGCGGAAAGGTGCAAACCATAAAATCATGAATGGACGAGGGGGAATTCTGGATGCGCGCAGCATGCAGAAAGAAGAAAAAAAGAAGCTTTAAGGGAAAAAATCGGATTTTTTTGAGCTGCTAGTAGCCAATAGTGGTTTGATTATAACAATGCCCTTAATATAGTGTGGGGCCAGCGCAATGGATGCCATTGTACGGCCTATTATTGCTTCATTGTTTTCATTTTTGAACAATAAAAAACATGTTAATGATCTGACGATTCCTATAAAGTTCCAAATTATCTAGTTTTAGTAAGTTTTCTATGATGTATCTATCCTAAGGTGTTAACAAGAAAACAAGCAGTTTTCCCTTACTGGAGTATGAATGAGCATGATATTGAGGTTTGGTACTTGCTCAGTGAAATGAATCTGATTATAAGCTTAACTAGGCTGGATGTGGCTTGTGCCTGTTGGATAGAATTGTTAAAATTCAAAACAATGATAACGGCATTCAAGGAAAATAAATTAAACATAGTTATTTCGAGGCACATAGAACACATGACTTTAGTTAGCGAATTTGTTAGAATTAAGATATTTTATGAGTATATGTTTTGGTTCATTCTGTTACATTGTTTTAGCTCCTTAAATATAATGAAAAGGACCTTACCTCACATTGCAGTTATAGTGTTTTTCCTCGTTTAGGTCCTCACATCGTATTAGAGCCCCAGAGGAGAAAGAACCACGACGCCTCCTCCATCCCGTGCTTTATTCATCACAGTATAACTTTACCAACATTGTTGGGTGCATCGGGCCCATCTCTTGCAGTTGACAATGTCGATGCCCTCTATTCTTCTTCCCATCTACAATGATCCTTAATGTTAAGGGTTTGGTTGTAGACAGCGGCTTAGATGTCGCTTCTTCCTGTCTACGACCATTTCTCATTCGTCCTCGACATGATCTCTCAGCCACGCCTCTATCTAGCATTTCTCATCCGTCCTCGACATAATTTATCAATTACTCCTCTGGAGAGCAGATTCCTCGACGAAATTACCCCACAAAACACATGAGGATCCCTACAGAGTAGTTTCTGACTTCCGTCGCATGCCTTAATCCGCTACCATGATCTAAACTCAATTCTTTATCTTCTATTGTATTTCATTTAGTAGATTTAATTACCTTACCCCATCCATTGTGATCTTTCTTTCTTGATCTTCTATCCTAGCCTTCTACTTGTGTTGAATCTATTTATTACAACTATCGAAAGACACTCAACCCGTTTTGCTCTGTTGCACGTCAACTATAGCAAGTTTCCTCCTAATGCCAAAATTATTACTTTTATCTTGACCTTCTCCATTGTCAACTGTGGAAGGGTGTGATCATGTCCCTGTCTGGCATACGTCATATGCACCAGCTTACACATCTTGTTCATAAATTAGATAGTCATGAGTATGAAGATTAGTTTAGATTGTTGTGATGATTGTCAAATCTTTGCCCTCCTACTTATCTAGTGGAACTGTGGAAGATTCTTGTAGATGAAATTCTTGATTTATGGGAAATTTCTTCCACCATAGAGGAGTACCATACACAACAGGAACATCTTGTCCTACTTTGGTTGCTGAATGGCCTTGCACCCAATTTCTCCACTACCAAGATAGAGATATTGGTCAATCCATCTACCTTACATACGACTGATGTGTATCATTGTTTGACTAAGGCAGGTCTAGTCACTACATATATACATCCTTTTGCACTATGGATATCCTCCGGTTCATCTGAGTCCAATCGCATGTTTGTAGTCATGATATTAATACCAGACACTGTACCCAATGTGAATGTCATGGTCACGACAAAGATACACGTTGAACACTTCATGGGAAGCCAAAGTGGCCTTCCAAGTCTACTTCTTAGTCTACCTCGTATTGCTTCGCTTACGCCATCGATACTGGGGCTTTTTTTTACTATTGGGATTTTTTAGGATGAATATTGATGACTATAGTCCCTTTAGCTAAATACATGTCTAATCATTCAGACATCATGTACTGCTCAACGGGCGTTCATTTGTTTTGGCTGATTTTAGTGTATCTAATCATCTCACCAGCACTGTAGGTAGGTCTCTTATATTCATACCATCCTCATAGTTGTACATCTATTGTTGTTATTGATGGGTTGACTCCCCCCATCGTTGGATTTGATGATTATGCGGTTATTTCTTACATGACTTTGACCTTTGCAGCTCATGTGCCATAGTTCACTTACAATTTGATGTCTATTATTAAGCTTTCTTCTGTTGAATTGCAATGCTATCTTCATCTATTATGGTTGCATTTTTAGGAACAATCAACAAACCGTAATGTAAGTTGGGTGGGGTGTGTATGCTCTTGATGAATCCACTTTTGTTGCGTGCCCTGTTGTCTCCACTCAGATCATGGATCTTCGTTACCTCCATGGCCACCCTACTGTTTTTGTCTTTTGGAGTATGTGTCTTGAGTTGGGGGTCTGTGACGCAGTGGTAGGTCGACTCGGGGTGGATTTACTATATGCAAACCTATATGTGATGAATTATATAAAATATGCCAAAGTATGTCCGAATTATTAATCACAACAATAATTTATTATTATAAAGAAAATTAGCAAGCGCACAAACTTTGCCAAAATTTTGATTTAATAAAACAATTAATGATATCACGAACCAAGCGAGATGCAAGTAATTAAGCAGGCATAGAATAGACCCTGCAAGTTGCACAGCGAGTGAACTAATAACACAATAAAATAGAAGTCCACCACAATATAAGTTACCGAAATAAACAACAATAGAGTAACAAACGTTACCACCATTCACACATGCAGGTAGCGACAAAGGCGGTGGTTGGAGGGCATCCAAGGTTTGCTGCGAGTGGGGAGGCGCCAAGGAGGGATCTGGGTAGAATGGTGGATTTGGGAGATGTAGTAGCACTAGCAGATGTAGAGGCTCACAGTTATAAGAGATTAAGGGTTGGTGGTTGTGAAGGCTCACGGGAGGGTTTTGGAACAGTGACAAGGAGGCTGAAAGCTTTTGGAGGTGGAAGGAAACCCCAAACAACAGAGCACATGGTGGGAGGGAGACACGGGACTATGGTGGAAGGTCGACGAGATGATGTTAGGGGACGCTGGGGAGGAGGAGGAGGACCAGAAAGGTTGGGGAAGCAGCGGGATTATGTTGCGAGCGGTTATGGGGCGGCCAGCTGCTTCAGGGGCAGTGGATGCGACCGAATGGGAGGCGGACGGATAGGGGAGTAAGGATGCTGCAGGGCGGGATGGAGGAAGAGGCGGTGGAGGCTCTGGCGGCTGACTGGCGGCGGGGAAGAAGGCCGGCTAGGCGTCGTACCCAGCGGGAAACTCCTGGCGTTGCACCAGGGAAGAGATCGACGGTTCCAACTTTGCCAAAACCCACAATACCCCCTAAAACCGCCTGTCGCCCATATATATTTAACCCTAAGATAAAACCGCCTAATAACCGCACATCAAACTCCCAAATCGAACGGCTTATACTGTTCTGGCCGATCGAGCTCTAAATTCAAATAAAAAAAATAAAACTAAAATATGAATTTGACTCGGAACAATCATCTGGACGCAACCACAGACTCCGATTGTCCGTCTGGGCAGTGGATCACCGCCTGCTGCGGGAATACACTGGTGTCGGTCGTGGCACGCTGTCAGTCTATTCTTCAATTCAATTGTGAGTCCTCCTATCTTGTTAAACATCCTAAAGTCAGTTATATACCTCTTGATTATAAACTAGCTTTAACAGCTTTTGAGTTAGCCGATTTTGATGTCTCGGGATCATATTTGGTTCCAATTTTATTACGTATAGTTATTATGCGACATTTACCGATGATTTTCTCACTTGACATGGGTGTTTTTAATGAATGTTCATTCTAAGTTGTTTTCTATTTTTCAAAATTTGTGGAATGAAATCTTTACTTAATTTTCTATTCTATGAAATGTCTTTATACGAAACAATGATTCGGCGTATTTATTTCATTTTATGTCTACTTTTCTTTGTGATAAAAGCATTATACATCAAACTATTTCCTCGGTGTTGTCGAATGGAAATATTGTCTTCTTCTTGAGGTCACTCGAGCCTTATTAAATCATGTGAAAGTGTCTAGATATTTCCAGAGTCGTTACCGTTACATATCTTCTCAATCGTCTTCTGAGCCACATCCTTCATCGCGAGACACCTCATCATACCCTATTTACTACACTACCAACACATCCTTTACCTATTCTTGCCAGTTGTGTGTTATGTTGTGATGCTCGCCCATCTCTCTTCAAGCTTGATGCACACTCTCTAAAGTGCATCTTCTTAGGATATTACCGCATCACCAAGGTTATCTTTATTACTTTCCTGATCTAAGACGATACATTCTATTTGACGATGTTGCCTTTGTCAAGCTAGCTCCATTTATTACTTTCCAGACTATGTTCTCTTGATTTTATTCTTACTCTTTATCCTGAGTCGCCACCTTTCCCGACTAAGGACACTAGATCTCTTTTGGGGTCAAACTTGCTCGGTTGATACTACATCCGTGCTTCCGCTTTTGCCTATTCTTATTGAAGGCATATTCGAAATTGTTTCTCTATAGTCACCATACAACTGGATGTCATTGAGACTGCGAGTGTTTTGGCTCCTACCGAGCTCTCGATTTATGTTTGCAAAGATATTCGTACTTGTCGAGATACGCCTGTGTATGTTACTTCTTATCGAGGCTTATCAGTGCCTTATTGAAGACATGAGCGAGATTGTTTCTCTAGTCACCATACAACTGGATGTCACTAAGACTGCAAGTGTTTTGGCTCCTACTGAGCTCTTGATTGATGTTTGCAAAGGTATTCTTACTTGTAGAGATACGCCTTTGTATGTTACTTCTTATCGAGGCTTATCTACCTTTATTGTTGCTTTGCTACCTACTCTTGATACACATTGTTCAACGATCTTTTGAGGCCAAGGAAGTCTTCGGTTGGGTGGAGGCCATGTAGATAGAGTTAGATCCCTTGGAACTTAACCAAATATGGGAACTATTTGCTAAGCATGTTATTGGCTGCAAATGGATATATACTGTTAAAGTGAAGGCACCTGGTTCTCTAGATCGACTAAAAGCTCATTTGGTTGTCAAGGGTTGTGCTCAAACATACAATATTGACCGTGATAAAACTTTTACTTATGTTGTTAAGATATCTTTAGTTTGTTTGTTTCTTTCACTTGCATTGACTCATCACTGGCATATGCCAACTTGATATTCAAAATGCATTTCTCCATAGTCTTTTTGATGAATAGATATATTAGTATATATGGATGAACTTCCCTGGTTCATTGTTGAGAGGGAGAGATTGATGGTCTATTGTCTTGGGAAGTTGTTGTTTCGATTGAAACAATCTCCACATGTTTGGTTTGAACCATTCTATGTTGTTGTTACGCCGTTTGATCTTCAAAAGAGCCAAAAAGATTCTTCTATTTTTTATCATCACACTTCAACTTGTAGTATTTTATTAGTGGTTTATGTAATTGACATTGTCATTATTGGAAGTGAATCGTCTATGATTATTCACCTCAGAGCATTCCTATCCCAAAACTTTCAGATGATGGACCTTGACCCGTTAAGGTACTATCTTGGCATCGAAGTTGCAGGTCACAAGAGATATGTTTTTTTTATCTTAATGAAAATATGTTCTTGATCTACTCAAAGAGGTGGATATATCTCAGTGTAACACAATGAATTATCCTCTTGAGCGGGGTGAGACAAATCTCTATGTTGAGAGTCTCAGTCCATTTATTTTGTTTCCCGAGAGGTGCCGTAGATTGGTTGAGAAATTGAGTTACCTCACTAGTACTCTTCCCGATATTTCACTTGCAATTAGTAAGGTTGGTTTATGGCAGGGAACACCAACCAATGCCTAGTGGGTTGAAGTTCTTTGTATTATTAGATATGTGAAGAAGTTTCCATTTCTTGGTCTCGTTTATAGTAATCATGAACGCACTAATATTTCGGCAATCTATAATTCAGATTTGGTTGGATTCTTGGTTACACGGGAATCCAATCCACTATTGGATTCATTGTTTTATAGGCGGTAATCTGATTTCATGGCATAGTAAGAAGCAAACCATCATTGCTAGATCTTGTCCAGAGATTGAGTATCAAGCTATATCTCACACTATTGCAGAAATTTTGTGGGCCAGTTATATTCTAAAGCAGATAGGCTATCTTGTTCAGAGCCCTACACAGTTTTGGTGTGACAACCAAGCAGCTATTCAGATTGCCATTAATCCTTTTTTCATGAACCTATCAAGCATACTAAAGTGAATTGTCACTTTTTAGAGGAAAATATGAAGAATATTTTCTCACATGGCCACATCAAGGCTGGAGATCAACTTTGATGATATCCTCACTATCCTCACTGAAGGGGGGTTCCAGGACTATGAATAAAATATCTTTTTAACAAGTTGAGTTCGATTAACATCCATGACCCAATTTGAGGGTGAGTTAAAATATTAAGATATTTTATGCTTGTATGTTTCATTTTGTTCCATTACATTTTATTAGCTCCTTTGATATAAATATTAGGACTTAACCTCGCATTGTGGTTAAAGTGTTTTCCCCCTCATTTGGGACTTCACACGGGGTTAATGTTATGAATATTTAGTCATGTGTCTCCATTAGGGGTCTTATTTAGGTATCTTTATTTAGAGGGTTAATTAATAGTTTTGTTAATGTATTTCTATGCTGTGTATGCTTGCATTATGTTCAATTGATTGAACTTAAGCGTAAATGTCGTTGTGTTGTGTTGTATTATGCCCCTTAAGGTTAGAGTGGAGGAGTCAAAAAAAAGTTAGTCCCGTCTTTTCCGCTTTAGTTCTTCCCAGTGTAGTTAGAGTTTGATGCTTCTTTTTGAACTCCCGCCACCTTTATCGGTCTGTTTATCACTTCCACCATCCTAGATTTGAGTATCCTTTGGCATATATTTTGGCATTATTTTAAGTATTTCTCTTAATTTATGAGAACCCCAAAGGAACCATTTTATACCTTCTAGTTGCATATGTAGATTTCCCCATGCTTTCCAAACATGTTTACCATCAATAAACAGCTATTCGTTAACAAAATACTTCCTCTGAATGTGTAACCATTTTCCGCTATTTCTCGGTATAGATTTCCTTTCTTTTGCCCGTTGGTTTGTAAACCAATACCATCTTTTCACACATTCCTTTTTTTACACAGCTTGTTTGCAGCTCAGTCTGGGGCTTCAAAGGTGATATCTGTTGAGGCAAGCTTGAAGATGGCTACCATGGCTTCTCAGGTTTGTGTTCTTCACATTTGCTGTTTTACCCTTCCGTGTCTGGGATATCTTCCGGATCTTTTCATTTTCTGATTGCATGACAAAATACAGATTGTCAAAGACAACGGATTTTTATATGAGGAAAACATTAAAGGTGAGGAAAACCATTGTTCTCGTGTTATAGATGTTGTCCAAACTATGGTCGAAGAACTCGACAAATTTAGGAATATACCCCCACATAGCATCGATCTGTTAGTAAGCGAGTGGATGGGGTACTGCCTTCTATACGAGTCAATGCTCAGCTCCGTTCTTTATGCGCGCGATCGCTGGCTAAAACCCGGTGGTGCTATCCTACCGGACACCGCTACTATTGTACGCGCTTGATAAAATCTTTGACTTTTCAGTTTATTTGCAACCATCCATAAAAACATCAATGTGATTATTCATCAGTTTGTTGCTGGATTTGGAAGAGGCGGCACGAGCTTGCCATTCTGGGAAAATGTGTATGGTTTTGATATGTCTTGCATCGGTAAAGAGGTGTTGGAGGACGCCGCCTTTTCCCCCATTGTTGATGTTGTGGACAGTAAAGACATTGTGACAGAATCTGCTGTTCTTCAGGTTTCATCACTCCATATTTTTATTTGACATGGTTACTTTTGTAACACTTTAATCACCTTCCTAATTTTGTAAAAAAATTATTATCAGTCGGTTAAATGGAAAGGAGAGGGGATTTGATCCAACATGAAGAATTTACACAACTGTACGAAGTAGAAGGGGCACTAGAAAACGCCCCTTTGAACCCAACAATATCCACTCTTCACTAAAGAGAAGCACTTAACATCTTTCTCTCTCATGCGTGCTCATGCATACACACATATACGTATATTTAACAATGTGGATTCCTATTCTAAAAAAACCCCACGAACAATGGTCAAGCCAAGTCGTTACCTATTGGAGTTATGCACAATAACGCCTATACCCTCAGTGAGGAGTTGGTTGAGGCGTGCGGGATGGCTACAACCCCCTCCATTTTGGTAGTGTTGAGCGGTCTTCTAGTCTTTTTTATTTATGTAGGTGTAGGGTTCTCTATATAAACGACATCATCTTGTAATTGTGTAAATGTGTAATATAACTTAAAGCAATAATAAATCCTAGTGCACTCGCTTTGGAGTACAAAATTTCAAATCATGTAAATTATGTTTGTTATTTTTTACATTTTTCCATTCTAGTTTTGTCATCTCTAACAATCATTGGAAGATATCCATAATATATTCATAAGAGCTAAAGACCTCATTTCAAATTTAAACAGGTTAACATGACCTGTAATTATTTTAAGTTATATAAATACAACAACAACACTTGAGCTTTTTATCCCACGATACTGGGGTCGGCTATATGAATACTTTGTCGCCATTGTGCCCTATCTTTAGTCATAATCTCAATATTGCCTAAGTATATCATGTCTTTACTTATAGTTTCATTCCAAGTCTTTATTGGTCTACCGGTCTACCCCTCCCCCGTTTAACATGCCTAATGACTAAACTCTCACAATGCCTAGCAGGTGCCTCTAATGATCTCCTTTGTATGTGTCCAAACCTTCTTAGTCGTGCTTCTCCCATCTTCTCTGCAATTGGTATCACTCCTGTCTTATCCCTAGTACATTCATTCCTAATTTTATCCAACCTTGTGTGCCCACACATCCACCTAAGCATTCTCATCTCCGCAACTCTCATTTTTTGCTCATGTTCACAATTCACTGCCCAACACTCAAAACCATGGAGCATCGCTAGTCTAATTGCAGTACGGTAAAACTTTGTGGCTTTGATTTAGACAGCAATACTCGACGAATTGTCGCATGGCGTTGAGAGAGTTGACATCACTCAACGCTTGTGGACTTAGCGATCGCATAAGATCCCTAACGCGCCTCTCCACTTCAACCAACCTGCTTGGATTCTAGCATACCTAAAACAAATTATTTAGTTATATGCATACCTAAAACAAATTATTTAGTTATATGCATACATCAAACAAATTATTTAGTTATATGCATACATCAAACAAATTATTTAGTTATATGCATACATCAAACAAATTATTTAGTCAAAATCCTAACATTTATTCCATAACCATGTAACGTTTCTTTGAATTTTCTGATTTTCTGCGATTTCAGACATTTGATCTAACAACCATGAAGCCAGATGAGATGGATTTCACATCAAGTTGTGAGCTGACTTTAAAGCCCAGCCCCAAAGATGGTTCATCCATTATATGCTGGTGCTACGGTGTAGTTCTATGGTTTGACACTGGTTTCACAAATAGATTCTGCAAGGAAACTCCAATGGTGCTCTCGACCTCCCCTTATTCTCCGAGGACTCACTGGTCGCAGACCATTTTTACATTTCAAGAGCCAATTGCCATGACATCCGCCGAAGCTATCGCTGAAGATAACGGAATGGTCGGCACTGAGCAGTGCCCTGCCGAGAGAATTAGATCTCGTATCAGCATTACTCGATCTCCAGTGCATCGAAGCATAGATATATCCATGGAGACCACTGGGATCAGCACGGATGGGAAAAGGCGTCATTGGCCTGTCCAGATCTTCGACCTTTGATGTCTCATATAAATTTTTTTTAATTTAAGTAATTTATAGTTGTAAAACTGTTCTTGTGCTTCAAGAGAAGAAATAACTTATTAATGAGTTTATGAAATTTATCGTGTTGCTAGGTGTGGTACATCTTGGAGGATTCTTTGGCTTTGTTTGCATGGAATTGAAGGAAATTGAATTAATTTTGGCTTTGTTTGCATGGAATTGAAGGAAATTGAATTAATGTGAGCACATTATTTATTGGCTTCATTTCAATCTCATTTCATATTCATTTAGACAGATTGGTAAACTTTGTGCAAAGCTTCTTATTCCTGCTAATGAGTGGCTTCAGTTGCTTTTAGTTAGTTAATAACAATGTTAAGTTGCTTTTAGTTAGTTAATAACTGTGCAAAACTTCTTATTCCTGCTAATGAGTGGCTTCAGTTGCTTTTATTTATGTATTATTTGAATAAATTAATGGTTTGCGGCAATACCAGTACTAGAGCACTGGATCCCATCAGAACTACGCAGTTAAGCGTGCTTGGGTGAGAGTAGTATTGGGATGGGTGACCTCCTGGGAAATCCTAGTGTTGCACCCATAGAGATTAAAAACCAACCTATGATGGTCCCAAGCCCGTATGAAAAAATGGTGAGGGTTGTGTTAGGTAGACGGTCATCATAAAATTTATTCACCCCTATAAATATGAATAATTTGAGAAATTGTGCAAAGCTAGGTTGTTCCCCTTAAGGAACGCGTCGCATGATCCAAATGCGGCGTCTTGGCAAAGATCACTGCATCTTCAGGATTTTGGTGTAGTGTTAAATTTTTAAGAGTCCTCGTCATATGGTTTGAATGTGTCGTTTTGGAAAGGACCGTTGCATCTCTAATATGACTTGGGTGTAGTGTTGAATAGACAAAAGTCCTCATATATTAGACGTCCTAGGGAAGTATGTCGCAGGGATTGTGATCGACTTAGTTTTGAAAGTTGGAATATAGGTACACGAATGGAGAAAATAATGAAAGTAGTGGATACGATGATCAAGCGAAAAATAAATATTTTATGGGTGGGTGAGAAAGCTAAATTTTTAGGTAATTTAGGTTTTACATTATGGTACAAAAAAAATAAAACAAGCAGCGGAGTAGGTATTATTGTGGATGTTACTTTTTAGGATGAAATTGTTGGAGTAAGTAGAAAAGATATCTTAGCTATTAAATTGGTCATATGAAAGAAAATTATTAATGTGATCAATGTTTATGCGCTATAAGTAGGATTAAGTGAAGCTATTAAAGTACAATTTGGGGAAGACTTAAATGATTTAGTAAGAGAAATCCCACAAAGAGAGAAGATTTTCATAGGAGGAGACTTAAATGAACATATATGGAAGAAAAATGTAGATTACACAGCCGTTCATGAAGGATATGGATATGGAGAAAGGAATGAAGATGCACAAACCATTTTAGAGTTTGTCGTAGCACATGAGTTAATTGTATAAAATACGTTTTTCATAAAGTGAGAAAAACATTTAATTACGTTTTAAAACCAATCAAATAAATCACAAATTGATTATTTTATGACTCACAAAATGAATAAAATAATTTGTAAGGATTGCAATGTCATAACCGAAGAAAGTTTGACAACACAACATATGTTAGTTATATTAGATGTATAAATTAAATATAATAAATTTAAGACAAAAATAAAATTATTGTAAAAAATTTGGTGATGAAATTTGAAGATGGAAAAACAAGTTGTTTTCAAGACAGCAGTTATGAAACAACTAGTTGATGACCCTTATGTTGATCTTAATGTCTCATGAGAAGTTATGTTTTCACATTTAAATATAATTGGAAAGGACATACTTGTAGTATCAAAGATCGTGCGCTTCCAAAGAAAGAAACTCGGTGGTGGAAAGAAGAAGCGCAAGACAAAATGAGGGCAAAAGAGGACAACTATAAATCACTCTTTTCTTGTAGCAATGATGAAAACTTAGTCAGGTACAAAGTCGTCAAAAAAAGCTAAACATGCAGTAACTAAATCAAGAAGTCAAACTTATGAAATTTTTTATAAGCGACTAGATACCAAAGATGAAGAGCGTGATATATGTAAAATTGATCGAGCTAGAGAAAGAAAGACAAGAGATTTAAGTAAAGTAAAATGCATAAAAGATGAGACATATACAATTTTGACGGATGATGTGAATATTAAAGAATGATGAAAAGATACTTTTATCAATTCTATAATGAAATAATGAACAATGAATTGAACCTACAAGAGTTAAGTAAATCAGAGTAGTATAAAAAAATAACGTTTTATCGTAAAATTCAAGTATTTGAGGTAAAAGATGCTCTAAATAAGATCAAAAATGGAAAGGTGGTTGCAGTAGATGATATGCTCATCAAAATATGAAAATGTCTAGGAAATAAAGGAATTTTGTGGTTTACATGTTTTTTCAATAAGACACTGAAGTCAAAAAAAGATGTCAGACTAATGGAGAGAAAATATATTGGTACTTTTATATAAGAATAAAGAAGATACAAAAATTATGTTAATTACAGAGGAATTAAGTTGATGAGTCATACCATGACACTTTGGGAACGAGTAATAAAAAGAAGTGTAAGACATGAGACTAACATCTTGGAGAATCAATTTGGATTCATGCTAGGGCAGTCGACCATGGAAGCAATACATCTCGTGAGGAGACTCATTGACAACTATCGAGAAAGAAAACTAGATTTGCATATGTTGTTTATTGATCTTGAGAAGGCTTATGATAGAGTTTCAAAAGAGATCATATGGAGAGTCTAAGAAATGAAAGGTGTAAAAGTATCATATATTGACATTAACAAAAATATGTATACAAATTCAGTGACAAGGGTGAGGACATCTGGAGGATTAACACAATAATTCCCTATCATTGTTGGCTTACATCAAGGTTCAACTTTAAGCCCTTATCTCTTTACCCTTATCATAGATAAGCTCACCAGACATATCCAACAAGCAATGCCTTGGTGTTTATTATTTGCGGATGATATCGTTTTGGTTGATAAGACGTGCGAGAGTGTAAACGCAAAACTTGAATCTTAGATAGAAACTTTAGAAAAGAAGGGCTTTAGGTTGAGCAGAGCAGAGACAGAGTATATGAAGCTTAAATTTAGCACTATAAGATGGACGGATGACTTCATTATTAACTTGGGTGATCAAGATATTTCTTGCAGTGAGTGTTTTAAATATCTTGGATCGATAGTTCAAAAAGACAAAGGTATTGATAAAGATGCGACACATAAAATCCAAGCCGGTTGGTTGAAGTGGAGAGGCACGTCAGAGATCTTATGTGATCGCAAAGTATCACTAAAACTTAAGGGCAAGTTTTACTGTACGACAATTAGACCCGCAAGTCTCTATGGTTCTGAGTGTTGAGCAGTGAATTGTGTACATGAGCAAAAAATGGGAGTTGCGGAGATGAGAATGCTTAGATGGATGTGTGGACACACGATACTGGATAACATTAGGAATGAATGTATCAGGGATAAGACAGGAGTAGCACCAATTGCAGAGAAGATGCGAGAAGCTCGACTAAGATGATTTGGACACGTACAAAGGAGACCATTAGAGGCACATGTTAGGCGTTGTGATAGTCTAATCATTAGGCATGTTAAACCTGGGAGGGGTAGGCCAATAAAGTCTTGGAATGAAACTATAAGGAAAAGATAGAGCACAATGACGACAAATGATCCATATAGCCGACCCCACTATAGTGGGATCAAGGCTTGAGTGTTGTTGTTGATTTGAATAAGTTAATGATTATAATCTTTGGCTAGAATCAGTAGAGGAGTATTTTTTTTTCTTATGTGCATTTTGCTATTCTCTTATAAACTTAGGCTCTGTTTGGGATGGTGGTGGTGATGAGAAAACTTATATTCCCACCGTTACCACTGTTCTGGAGGCATTTGATTTTTTAATGGTGGGAAAAGTATTTGTTTAAAAAAATATTTTGGGATTTTTTTTGAAAAGCATTGAACATTCTAACTTCTAAAAAAGTTAAAATAAGCTTTCCAAGTTTCCATGCGTCTCTTACCATTGGTCAATACTCTCTTTTTCTCATATTGCTTCTCTTACAACCCTAGGATCCGTTTGGCATGGCGGTGGTGGTCATGAACGCGGTGGTTATGAACTGTCGTTCGTGAACGTCTGACCTCAACTAAGGAACGCCATCCACTTTTATGTTCCAAACTTGTTTTTTTTTCTTCGTGGTGGTCATAACCATTGTATTGCCAAACATTTCTTTTGTGATGGTGGCATTTTTGTTCAAACTCTCGGAAAAAAAGGCCGCGCCAAACAAAATTCTAATCACAACATTGTTTCCCACCTCTAATTTCCCCCAACCATGGCCACCCTAGACAACCTTATTCTTTGCACCCAAGATCATATTATTCTCATCTATTTTTCTTATTATTTTATTATTATAAAGTATGCCAAAAATCATAGGATGATTGAAAGAACATTATATAGGTGAGCTCTTAAGTGTCTATTTTTGTGCTTCAAAAATATCTTATACATGTAAGGCTCTATTTGTTTGGGCGTTTCGGTGCTCTGTTTTGGGCAAACGCCGCCGGAAGGCGGGTAAACAAATGAATCTCCGGCGGCATTTGCTCCGTTTCCACCCGCCCGCCTTGAGAAACGCCCCAAAAAGTTCCGTTTGGAGCAGCCACCTCCCCCCTCCGTTTCAAACACTCCGTTTCCACCCGCCGAATCGATCCGCCACCGCCGAAACAAATGAAGCTTAAGAGTTGAACCATTTTCACTCTTTAGCATCAATTTAGCAGTTCAAATTATAAATTGTGTTCGTGTCTGTTGCAAAAGAAAATAGATAGAATTATATATCAAAACGTTTCAAAAGGGATCAAATTTGAGATAACATTGATGAAAGCAAAAACATCATTTGGCGAGAATGTGATCCATGGAAGGTGCAAAAGAGCCATAACAAATCAAGGGCTCCTCGCGAGGGCACGTCGATCCGAGCAGCAAAGATCTGACAACTCCTTTCTCGAGTTTGAGGAGCACTCTCTTTTCTCTCCCTCTCTTGACCTAGACTTAAAAGGATGAAAAGAAATGGAATGAGGGCAATAGGGTTCGACCTCCCTATTAAAGCACTCAAGCGCACCACTCGTGGCCATTTGATGGGATTTGAAGAAGATCTAGCGACTGAAATTGGGAGATTAAACAAAGTTAGCCCGTCTGGGAGCTACCGCTCCGCAGTATCACTACCACACAACGTGAAAGATATGGGATATATCTAATATACTCTAGAGGGGGGGGGGTGAATAGTGTAATTTAAAATCTTTTGGTTGTTTTTATAATTTATAAGAGAAATTAGTGATAGTAGTGGTAGTAGTAGTATAAAATGAAATAGAAACTAGGCTAAACTACACAATCACAACACAACAAAACAAAAAAGAATGAACACACAAACAATACAAGAATTTATAATGGTTCCCCAAATCTGGGTACATCCACTCTTCTACCATCCTGGTAGGAATCCACTAACAATTTTTTGATTAGGTGACTGCCACCATAGTTTTTTGCTCAGGTGCCTTGTCACCACAAGATCTATTTGCAGGGAGATCTAACAACCCTTTAGGCTTTTGATCAGGTGCTCAAAAACCAACAAAAACTTTTGAAGGGAGTTCATAAACCCTTTATACAGGAGGTTAAGAAGGTGATGTTGTCTTCTCTTTCTCTAAACAACAGAGAATGCTTTAGTGGATTGCTGGTGTCAAAGCTCCCCCTGATATGTTGAAATGTTCAGGAAGACAGGAGCTTTGCTCAGGGTGTAGGTCTTCAGCTTTGACTTGTTGAAATTCAGGAATTTGTAGACTGATCTAGAAGTGTTGTCTTTAAGGATACCTGGAGTAGAAGTTAAAGAGGACACTTGATATATGTTTGATGTTCTTCTTCAATCTTCTGTAAGATCAAGGTGAAAATAGCTTGTTTTTCTACATAGAGAAGGAGCAGAGTTTTTCTGTATATTATTCTGTGTAGGTGTATCTCTTCTGTTTATTTTGCTGTTTCTTCTATTAAGCCATCAAAAGAAATCTCTCCTTTATATCCTGCCGTCTAATTCTTCTTTTGAATTTTGAATTATAAGCATTAATTGCTGATTAGATTCTGGAAATTGAAACGGCTGGAATATAGTCTTTAATGAGTTTCCCCAACTATCCCTGTAAAATAAGCAAGTAATTAACTCTGATGAAATCCATAATTAATGCTGCCATGAACGGCTATATTCTTGAGAATATGAACATTAATTACTCAGAGAATTATTGCCAAAGAATAGAATGAATTGGAGACAGAAATATGGAAAACTTATCATTCTGACTCTGAATAGAGTTCGTCGACCTCTAGGCAGATTTCATAGACTGGAGTTCCAAGTTCGTCGAGCTGAGAGATCCTATTCGTCAAACTGAGCTCAGCGAACCTCAATCTAGAAATGTCTTGTTAATTCTGAGCTCCAAGTTCGTCGATCAAAGAATCTGTCTTGACGAAGAAATCGTCGACCTGAGCTCAAATATCATCGAGCTCAACTCAGAGAAAGAACTCTGAGTCCGTCGATCTGCGATCGACGATCATCGAGCTGAGTTCGAAGAACTTTGAACTAATAATCTGAACTCTGAATTCTTCTAAGTCTCAAGTCTCCTGAAGTCCACTGCAGGCTGGTCCATGAAGATTGATTCTAATGACTAGCCTAAACTCTAGGACTGACAAACTTGACCCTAGATATACAAGGTGAGTCAAACATCCTAATTGAAAGTAATAGTGCCGAATCACCTAGAGGGGGGGGGGGTGAATAGGTGACCTATATCTTTTTGACTTTACAGGCAGAAATACAGGACAGTAATTGCAATTCTACAAGTATCACATCACAGCAATCATACAAGCATACATTCACAGAGTGCACACAGGATTTATAGTGGTTCCCTAAGGTCTGGGTACATCCACTTTCCCCCTTCGCCTATCTAGTAGTGTACTAGATTCAGCATAACTTCTCCACTTCTCCTCAGATCCTCAGATCTTACAACTCAGAACCC
The DNA here is from genome assembly GCA_039583875.1 of Platanthera guangdongensis. Classification (NCBI taxonomy): domain Eukaryota; kingdom Viridiplantae; phylum Streptophyta; class Magnoliopsida; order Asparagales; family Orchidaceae; genus Platanthera; species Platanthera guangdongensis. The sequence goes on from CM077155.1 coordinate 5,412,768, forward strand.
CAAACAGGTTCCTACAACTCAGAGTGATCCCACTCCTACAACTCAGGCACCAAGCCCTACCACTCAGTCTTCAACAAGACCTACACTCAGGCACAACAGCCCTACCTCAGCCTTCAACAAGGCCTACACTCAGAGAAATGATTCTCCTACACTTAGGCTCACAGGACCTACCTCAGCCTTTATAGATTTAGGCTTACAACTCAGATCTATACAAGATCCTACAGAAATTAGAAAATACAAAGTATATGACCACAACTCTGATAGAGAGAGATGAGTTGACTGGCTTCTTGATGAGTTCTTGGAAGAACTTGGCAGAGATCAACCTCCATTGGCTTTCTTCAAAGCTTCTTGAATTAGAACACAGTAGGGTTGTATCTCTATGCAGATGATCTTCAATCAACTGCAGTCTTGAGATTCTGATTTCAATCTGAATCTACTTATCAGCCTGGTTCAACAGCTGGTCTTCTTAGAAGGAGCTCTCTCTCTCCAACTTCTTAGATCTTCTCTTGAAGGTCTTCTTCTTGTTGTTTTGTTTTTCACTTTATTGATTACTACTTCCTTCTGTTGAAGGAATAAGCCTTTATATAATCTTTCTTCATGGTGACCGGCTGATCCGGTTTCTAACAACTTTCTGTTGGCTCTGACAGTTGCAGTTGACCGGTTGAAATGGCAGCTGTCAAGTCATCCAGTCACTTCTTGAAATCTCTGTCACTGTCTGAAAGTGTCGAGACAGATAATCTTTATGTGTCGACACTAATAGACTAAGTGTCGACACAAGTAGACTAAGTATCGACACTAGCCTTCATGGCGTCGACACAACTCCTTGTGTTGTTGTAATAGCTTCTCGACACTGCTTCTTCAGAATGTGTCGACACTGATCCTGTGTGTCGACACAAGTCCTTCTTCTTCAATACTTAGTTGATTTCTGCTAAGTGTCGACACAACTCCTTTGTGTCGACACATCTTCTTGTGTTGAAACTTGCTAAGTGTCGACACATCTTCTTTGTGCCGACACATGCCTTCTGTGTTGAAACTTTTGCTGAGTGTCGACACATCTTCTTGTGTCGACACATTCTTCATGTGTTGAGACTTTGCTGAGTGTTGACACATCTCATTTGTGTCGACACTTGTAATTAAACTTTGTTGAAGTTTGCTGAGTGTCGACACAACCTCCTAGTGTCGACACTTTTGTTGTCGACAAAGTTTCTCTTAGTGTCGACACTGTTTCTAAGTGTCAACACTGATTATGTAGACAATTCTTCATTGTGTGTCGACACAACCTATATGTGTCGACACTTTTCTTCTGGTGTCGACTCTGCCTTTCTGGTGTCGACACAATTACTCCAAGTGTCGACACAGCTTCTCTGGGTGTCGACACAAGCCTTCTTAAGTGTCGACACTTTTCTTGTAGGTGTCGACACATGGACTTAGAAACGTTTCCTGCAAACCTGCAGTTACTTCACCTACACAAATAAACTCAAAGCACATCAAATACACCTTGATGTATATCATTGAGTAGGGTGAGGCTTATTCAAATCAGGTACATATATTCCAATGTACCCAACAATCTCCCCCTATTTGGAGAAGTCATAACCCTTAGTCAATGATATACACCATACATAATAAATTTTCAGTATGATGTAAAACAGTATTATATGACAGGGAAAATACTTAAACATGCATGAACAGAACATGTATGACACAATGTTCTTACAAATTCCAATATTTTCATTAATCAAAATTTTACATAGAATTTAATGCAAATGATTACAATTTGTAAACTTAAGAAAATGCTATCCCATGGCTGCTCTGGTTCCTTGATTACAATCCCCTTTCCAGATTGAATCTTTGCTTGAACTGGAGCTTCATTGTTATCAGCAGCAGCAGGCTTCTTCCCTTTGAGATCTTTCTTTTTCAGCTCTTCAGCCTTTATCTTCTGCCTTTTAAAATAGTGATAAGGCTTAGGGAAATACTTGCTAGGCTCCTGTGCATTAGGAGGTAGCTTTCCCAGTTTAGCTTTTCTTCTATACTGTACTATGGCCTCTTGCCTATTCTCATGTTTCCTCCACTCCTGTTCAGAATACCATTTGCCTCTATCCAGGATATTATCCTTAGCAGCCTTCCAAGTAGTCAAGATGATATTCCTGGATGTGGGGCTCCATTGTTCAAAATCTGGCCTTAATTCAGCTTGCTCTCTGAATCTTTTCTTAGATAATTGAGACTCTTGTTCTTTTAACAAAGCCTCTTGCTCTTTTAAGATTCCCTCTGGCACAGGCTGGACAACTTTCTCAAGAATGATATTCTGATTACCCTCAGGAGGACTATACATAGACTGTACCTCCTGATGTATCATGTTAAAATCTGCAGGAGGATATATCACTTGAGCCACTTCAGCTTGCTCTCCTCCTAAGTATGCAGGATTTATTCCAGACTCTGCCACATTGTCATCATCACATAAAGGTGGATATCCAAGAGTGGCTCTGATGGAGTTTGAAATCCATTTGACATGATCAGAGCCAGCTTTGACTAATATCCTCTCCCCCTTTATGACTTCTCTCTCTATGTGATCCCTAAGATCATCTTTCTGGAATCGGATTTGAACATTCAAATAATTAACTTCATCCTTATAGAAAGGTTTGAACTTCTGAAGCTGGGCAGAAATAGCATTCTGAGAATCTTCAATGGGAGTTTTCACAGCATTGAGACTCTCTTGTAATTTCTTATCAAATTCTTCTTTGGCAGTGACACTTACTATAGGCTGTGCAATACTTATATTTTTCATTTCAGTTACAATGGCATTATGTGAAGCAGTGAGATTATCATTCATCCTTATCTGGTTTTCCAGGACATAGCCTTGCTTCACAACAATGTCATCAACCTGTTTCTTGATGTTCTCTTGATGAGTTGCCAGATAGACTACTGCATTTCCTCCTTTATGGAAGCAGTCAGTCATTTCCTTTTTGTTTTGATTCACTTCAAATCTTATAGATTTGATGTCTTGTGCCAGATCAAATTGCAGGGATTTATGCCCTTCATCCATATACTTTTCCAAAGCTTTGCTTTGCTCATCTAGCTTAATCTGCAAAACCACCATCAGTGAACTATAATCAGTAGATGGGGCTGGCCGTGGAGCAATTATCTGTAGGGCTTTCTTATAGTTCTGGCTTCTTCTCTTGAAGACCTGGAACTTCCTTTTCTTGGCTCTAGCAGCCTCTTCATCTTCTGATGCAAAAGTACTGACTATGTCTACTCTATCCTTAGGACTAGGATGTGAATCCTTCTCAGTCCTTGGTAGCCCTTCAGCATCTCTTGGCTCCTCAGTCTCCTTGCTTGCAGTTTCCTCTACAATCTCCACATGCTCCCCCTCAATATTGTCCTTCTCCCCATCAACAACAGCTATTTCTCTCTCAAGATCTGTCTGTACAAGATCAGGGAATAACTCCTCTAAGGTGAATTCCTGTTGAGAAGGGCTGGAGAATCTCTGATCTCATCAACCACTTTATCAACAACAGATGTGTCCTCCATGACAACATCTTGTGGTTGAGGTTGATCTGTGTTTGCTGATGAACATCAGGTAATGAATCAGTCAAAACTTCATCCTCAATAGGGAAATCTAATTGATTAATTGCACTGATTACCTCTAGAATGGTTTGAGTAGCCCTTTCACTCTCTAGTGGAGTTGGCTCTTCCACAAGTAGAGGCTCCCCCTGGAGTGGATCCAGGTGAATTGGGCTAGCTGAGGGTAGCTCCCCCTGCCTCTGTGCATCGTCTTGTCTTGCTGGAGACTGTTCAATATTTCTTCCCTGTTCATCATCAGAACTAAACACCACTTGCTCTTCAAAGCTGCTGGAGGATTCAGAAGCCACAATGGCTTTCTTTTTCTTCTTCTTCTGTGGTGTGTCCTTTTCTGGAGATGGCAGTTCCTTTGTCAGCACCCTCTTCTATCTTTAGAAAATTCTGACATCCATTCTCCTCATGTGGTTTATCTTTGAACCAACAGCTTGATTCATCACCTCAGGAATACTTCCAGCTAGGTATAGACTCAGAATTCTTCCCAGATTGGGTTTCTTCAGGCTCTCTTTTATCTTATCAAACAGTACTACTGACCAGTCAGTCTTAAGCTGGAAAATTATTCTTGTCATCAGACTGAACATATGAGCAGATATTCTATCATGCCCACCAGGCTTGCTCAGTATTACTTTTCCTACTATTTCAGATAGAAACTTTCCTTGAATGTTCATCCCTTTTCTGTTGAAAACTGATCCAATTTTCAGGTTTGAATCCAGTCCACACCATCTCAATGCCTCTCTAGTCTTAGAAGCAGATACATCTTCTTCCTCTTTTGTTCTTGGTAGTTGAAGTACCTTCCTTAGACTTTTCTGTGTGACCTTGACTTTGGTCCCATGAACTCTGGACTTAATCTTGAGTCCAGTATCATCAAGTGAAGCTGCACTCAAAAATTCAAGGATCTCCTTCTTCCAGATCTTGATTGGTTCTGATACAAGGTATTCCAATCCAGTCTCGGCAATTAGGGTTACCACACCTTTGATTTCGGGTTCCGCGTCATCAAAGGCGTGTCACACGAGCTCATATCCTTCGTTAATGTTCTCTTCTAGCTTGGGTGCTATTAGGGTTTGAAGAAATTTTGAATTTAGAGAAGAGAGATGTTGACACACAAGTTTGTTCTCGAGACTAAGGTGAGCATGTCGACAAACACTGGGGAAAGCCTATTTATACCTTTCTAGAATCGAAGGTGAAAAGGCGCGTCAAAATACTTAAATTGTGTCGACAATGTTGAAAAGTGTCGACACTTACTGCTAATGTCTCGACAACTATGTGTCGACACAAGTATAGTCGACATAATATATATGTCGACACTTATATATGTGTCGACACCACTCAGCTCGACACTTAGTCGAGACTCTACTAGACTAATTCTGTGTAAATCCTAAGTGTCAACACCACCCTGGATGTGTCGACACCTACACTGCATGTGTCGACACTAATTCTCTGAAGTGTCGACACAGACTTCCTAGATGTGTCGACACTATTTCTCTGAAATGTCGACACCATTACTATGTGTCGACACAGACAACTCTATGTGTCGACACCATTTTACTTAGCCAATTTTTGTAAACTATTCTAAGTTTATCATCCCTAATTCAATTTTAAATTTATTGAATTTGGTTTCATCTAAGGGCTTAGTAAACATATCAACTAACTGATTATCAGTCTTAACATACTCTAAGGAAATATCTTCTTTTTCCACATGTTCTCTTAGAAAATGGTATTTTATTTCTATGTGCTTAGTCCTACTATGAGAGACAGGATTATTTGCAATAGAAATGACACTAGTAGAATCACAAAATAAAGGTGTTCTACTTACTTGAATACCATAATCTTCTAGCTGGTGTTGTATCCATAGTAGTTGTGCACAGCAGCTTCCTGCAGCAACATACTCTGACTCTGCTGTGGAGATAGCCACACTGGTTTGCTTCTTGCTACTCCATGAAACCAGCCTACCACCCAGGAATTGACAGGTTCCTGTGGTACTCTTTCTATCTTCCTTACAGCCTGCAAAATCTGCATCTGAATAACCTGTCAGTTCAAAATCTCCATTCCTAGGGTACCAAAGGCCTAGATAAGGAGTGCCCCTAAGATATCTCAAAATTCTTTTGACTGCTGTCAAATGAGATTCTTTAGGGCAAGCTTGGTACCTAGCACAGACACATATAGCATACATGATATCTGGTATACTAGTAGTCAAATACAGTAGGGAGCCAACTATCCCTCTATACAATGTTTCATCTACAGGTCTCCCTGCATCATCTTTGCTTAGAGACATTGTTGACCCCATAGGAGTTTTCATGGTAGTGGATGATTCCATACCATACTTCCTTATCAATTCTAGAGTGAACTTAGACTGGCATATGGATAATCCATCTTCAGTCTGTCTAACTTGGAGACCCAAGAAGAACTTAAGTTCCCCCATACTGCTCATTTCAAATTGTCCTTGCATTAGTTTTGCAAACTTTTTGCAAAGACTACTTTCTGTAGACCCAAATATGATGTCATCTACATATATTTGGACTAAGATAATCTTATCTCTGGATTCCCTAAGGAATAGAGTCTTGTCTATTTTCCCCCTTGTAAATTTATTCTCAATGAGGAAACTAGACAGAGTTTCATACCAAGCCCTAGGGGCTTGTTTTAACCCATACAAAGCCTTCCTAAGTCTATATACATAATCAGGTTTAAGAGAATCTACAAAACCTGGTGGCTGCTCTACATAGACTTCTTCCTTCAGGTTTCCATTCAGAAAAGCTTACTTAACATCCATTTGATATACATTAAATCCTTGAAATGTTGCATATGTAAGGAACATCCTTATAGCTTCCAGTCTTGCTACTGGAGCAAAGGTTTGATCAAAATCAATACCTTCTTCCTGCCTATATCCTTTTATAACTAGTCTAGCTTTATTCTTTATAATAATTCCATTCTCATCCAACTTGTTCCTAAAGATCCACTTAGTTCCAATAATATTGTGGTCTTTTGGTTTAGAAACTAGCTTCCAGACTTTGCATCTTTTGAAATGGTTCAAATCCTCTTGCATGGCCTCAATCTAATGAGGGTCTAGGATTGCTTCTTCAAATTTCTCTGGCTCTATTTGGGATAGAAAGCTAGAGTAGAGAACTGAACTTAGATTCCTGATCCTTGTTTGTACCCCTTGTCTGAGATCTCCAATAATTTGATTGACTGGATGATCTTTTAAATGCCTATTTGCTGGAGGCAGCCTGTCTTCTGGTTGTACACCTTCAACTTCTTCATTTAGCTGCTCCTCTTGGTCTTCTTCAGCAACAGGAGTATCTTGTACTCCCCCTGGACAGCAGCCACCTTCTTCCACTTGCTGACTTGCAGTAGGACCTTCTGCAATAGTAAGCTTGTCCATCATCTCAGTTACACCTGTGGAGCTGCAAACACTTCTAGGCAATTCATTGTTAATGAGTCTAGCTTCATCAAAAACTACATGAACAGACTCTTCTACAACTTGAGTAATCAAGTTGTAGACCCTATAAGCCTTAGTGTTGTTGTTGTACCCAACAAAGATTCCCTCTTGGGATTTGACAGCAAACTTGGTTAGATAAGACTTACCATTGTTAAGGATATAACACTTGCAACCAAAGATCCTGAAATAGGATAGATTTGGTTTTCTGCCCTTCACAATCTCATAGGGGGTCTTCTTGTGGCTCTTGGTGATAGTAGCCATATTGATTACATAACATGCAGTATTAACTGCCTCAGCCCAGAAATATTCTGGGAGAGAAGTGTCACTCAATAGGGTTCTACCAGCCTCTATCAAGGTTCTATTTTTTCTTTCAGCAATACCATTTTGCTGAGGTGTTCTTGGTGAGGAAAATTCCTGAAAAATTCCAAACTCTTCACACAGTTTTGTCATACTTTTAGACTGAAATTCAGTACCATGGTCACTTCTGATTTTGACCACTATACTGTTCAATTCATTCTGAATTTGTTTAACAAAACTATACAAGATACTTGGTGTTTCAGATTTTTGCCTTAGGAAGAACACCCAGAAATACCTTGAGTAGTCATCAACTACCACAAATGTATAGACCTTCCTACCTAGGCTGTGAACATGCATAGGACCAAAAAGATCCATATGCAAGAGGTATAGACACCTCACAGCATCTTTGTTCTCAAGGCTATGAAAGGTGGATTTGGTCTGCTTGCCCTTTTGACAAGCTGAGCATATCCCAACCTTTATACACTTAACCTGAGGACCATTCCTCACTAACTCTTTGCTAAAGAGTTGGTTAATTGTCTTATAGTTAAGATGAGCCAGCCTCTTATGCCATTTAACACAATGTGAGACTTTCTCATCAGCTACAAGACAAATTGGAGAAATAATGTTCTCACACATAATGTCTAGACAATAGACATTTCTCTTCCTATATCATGTCAGAATGATCTTTTGATCACTTGACCTACTGATATGACAACCATCCTTGACAAATGAGATGCCATATCCTAAATCACTCAGCTGACTTATGCTAATGAGGTTATGTTTCAAACCCTTAACATAAGCTACTTGAGTAATTGTAATTAGGTTGCTAGAAATGTTACCAAAGCCTTTGATGATTCCTTTTTCTGAACCACCAAAGGTAACTTTAGGACCATCCTTGATTGGTGTATAGTCCTTCAGCAATCCCCTAGTTCCAGTCATGTGCCTGGAACATCCACTGTCCAAGTACCATATAGGGGCATGGCCACTTGGATTCACTTGCAAAACAGATTACTTAACCTTAGAACCCAAATAATTCTTGGGTCCTTGGTGCAGGTTAGTTTGACTTTTAACAAAACTACCTGTAGATCTTCTAGCAGGCAGTTTGCTACTCTCCTTGACACTTGAATTGTGCCAGCAGTCTATGGCAAAGTGACATACCTTGCCACAACACCAGCACTCAAATCTGTTGTACTTTTGTTTAGGTACAACCCTGGCTGTTTTATCTACAACATGCTTCTTGTTGAGTACTAGGGCTTTGCCCTTAGATTTGGACTTTCCTGTCCAGGCAGGTTTTGTAAACCCCAATCCAGTTTTACCTTTATGAGGCACAAACTCATCTATCAAAGGTAGAACAGATTTTGGTTTAGAAAAACTTGCTACAATATCCTTCTCCTTCTGAAGTCTAACCTCCAGATTCCTAATTTGATCATTCTTAAATGTAATAGTACCCATCTAAATGACAGTAATGTTCTTCAGCCTGGCTATTTCATTTAGTTTCTGATCAAGCAACTTGTTTGAATCAGCAGCAGCCAATTTAAGACAAGCAATCTCCTTTGCCTGAGTTTTGGCCAAAGATTTGCTTCTCTTTAAGGCCTGCAACAAGTCCCTATATTCATCAATTAACTGATGAATATCTCCTTTAGATTCAGACCCACCCACATCACTTGATGTAGATGTATCTGATTCTGACTCAGTACTAGAAATTGAACTTGAAGAACAACTTAGTACCTTACTTGGTACAGGCTGATCCTGGATTTTGTCTCCTTCTGTGAAGGCCATCAGTCCATTGCACTGATTGTCCTCATGCTCATAAATTGAGTTCATTAATTGCATGAACTCATCTTCCTCCTCTTCAGCAAATAGTCCAATATAGGCTTCAACTTCTGAATCTGTTTCTGAAGATGACTGATCAGTCAAACTCTTGTCCTTCTTGGCAACAAAGGACCTTTCCTTTTTGCCCTTGAACTGAGTCTTCTTCTTGTCAGTTGACTCTTTCCTCTTTTCTGGACTGTCAGCTACAATATGTCCTTGTCTATTGCAACAATAGCAAACTATCTTTGAGGATGCATTTCTACTTGCCTTGGACTTTCTTTTGTCATTCTTTGATGACTTCCTGTTCTGATAATAGTCATCTTTAGACTGTGAAGTGGATGGCTTAGACCTCCACTGCTTCTTCTTCAGAAACTTTTGAAACTGCCTTGTAAAGGCAGCAAAATCCTCATCACTTCCACTGCTTTCTGAATTTTTACTATCTGAATTTTCTGATACTGTCTCAGCAACTATTTGTGGTGGAGATGGAGACTTGCTTCTATATTTCTTAGTGGCTTCAGTCTTGAAGGCCATAGCTCTTTCCTTGTGCTCCATTCTTGTAGTCTTCTCTTCCTCCTTCCTAACCATTAGCTGCATCTCATAAGATAACAATTTTCCAAACAATGTTTTAGGAGGTATATCAGCTAGTTTGGCCATTTCCCTTATGACACAAATCTTAGTATCCCAGTCCTTAGTTAGGGATCTCACGAACTTATCATTCAGCTCATAATTGCTGAATTCTCTTCCATAGGACATCAATTTATTGACTATCCTATAGAATTTCTTATAACACTCAGTAATGCTATCAGACCTTCCTTGTCTGAAGCTTTCATACTCTTGATTTAACAAGGACTTCCTATCTTGTCTCACTTCTTCAGATCACTCCATGTAAACTATTAGTGTGTCCCATATTTCTTTTGAGATTTTATAATGTATTAGGTTCTGAAATGTGGCATCATCAATTGCACTTATAATAATATTCTAGGCCCTCTTGTCCATAATGGCCAGAATAATCTCATCTTTAGTCATTTCTGAATAGTCTTTGGGAGTTCTCTGATTTGCATCTAGAACAAATACTTTCATTAGCACATATGACCCTTCTTTGACTGTAATGTAAATTCTTGGGTCAGAGGCTTCCATAAAAAGTCTAACCCTCTCTTTCCTATGCCAAAAATCTCTTTTCTGCAGATTGGTAATTTCATGGACCCCAGCTCTTTGTGATTCTCAATAGAACCCATTTTCTTGATTCTTGATTATTCTGATTCTGCCTACAGGATCTTTACTCAGACTGTTATGTCCTTTTTGAGAAACCTCGCTTTGATACCACTTGAAAGTAATAGTGCCTAATCACCTAGAGGGGGGGGGGGGGGGTGAATAGGTGACCTATATCTTTTTGACTTTACAGGTAGAAATACAGGACAGTAATTGTAATTCTACAAGTATCACAGCACAGCAATCATACAAGCATACATTCACAGAGTGCACACAGGATTTATAGTGGTTCCCCAAGGTCTGGGTACATCCACTTTCCCCCTTCGCCTATCTAGTAGTGTACTAGATTCAGCCTAACTTCTCCACTTCTCCTCAGATCCTCAGATCTTACAACTCAGAACCCCAAACAGGTTCCTACAACTCAGAGTGATCCCACTCCTACAACTCAGGCACCAAGCCCTACCACTCAGTCTTCAACAAGACCTACACTCAGGTACAACAACCCTACCTCGCCCTTCAATAAAGCCTACACTCAGAGAAATGATTCTCCTACACCCAGGCTCACAAGCCCTACCTCAGCCTTTATAGATTTAGGCTTACAACTCAGATCTATACAAGATCCTACAGAAATTAGAAAATACAAAGTATATGACCACAACTCTGATAGAGAGAGATGAGTTGACTGGCTTCTTGATGAGTTCTTGGAAGAACTTGGTAGAGATCAACCTCCCTTGGCTTTCTTCAAAGCTTCTTGAATTAGAACATAGTAGGGTTGTATCTCTATGCAGATGATCTTCAATCAACTGCAGTCTTGAGATTCTGATTTCAATCTGAATCTACTTATCTTAGCCTGGTTCAACAGCTGGTCTTCTTAGAAGGAGCTCTCTCTCTCCAACTTCTTAGATCTTCTCTTGAAGGTCTTCTTCTTGTTGTGTTGTTTTTCACTTTATTGATTACTACTTCCTTCTGTTGAAGGAATAAGCCTTTATATAAGCTTTCTTCATGGTGACCGGCTGTTCCGGTTTCTAACAACTTGCTGTTGGCTCTGACAGTTGCAGTTGACCGGTTGAAATGGCAGCTATCAAGTCATCCAGTCACTTCTTGAAATCTCTGTCACTGTCTGAAAGTGTCGAGACAGATAGTCTTTATGTGTCGACACTAATAGACTAAGTGTCGACACAAGTAGACTAAGTGTCAACACTAGCCTTCATGGTGTCGACACAACTCCTTGTGTTGTTGTAATAGCTTCTCGATACTGCTTCTTCAGAATGTGTCGACACTGATCCTGTGTGTCGACACAAGTCCTTCTTCTTCAATACTTAGTTGATTTCTGCTAAGTGTCGACACAACTCTTTTGTGTCAACACATCTTCTTGTGTTGAAACTTGCTAAGTGTCGACACATCTTATTTGTGTCGACACATGCCTTATGTGTTGAAACTTTTGCTGAGTGTCGACACATCTTCTTGTGTCGACACATTCTTCATGTGTTGAGACTTTGCTGAGTGTTGACACATCTCCTTTGTGTCTACACTTATACTTAAACTTTGTTGAAGTTTGCCGAGTATCGACACAACCTCCTAGTGTCGACACTTTTGCTGTCGACAAAATTTCTCTGAGTGTCGACACTGCTTCTAAGTGTCGTCACTGATTATGTAGACAATTCTTCATTGTGTGTCGACACAACCTTTATGTGTCGACACTTTTCTTCTAGTGTCGACTCTGCCTTCCTGGTGTCGACAAAATTACTCCAAGTGTCGACACAGCTTCTCTGGGTGTCGACACAAGCCTTCTTAAGTGTCGACACTTTTCTTCTAGGTGTCAACACATGGACTTAGAAATTTTTCCTGCAAACCTGCAGTTACTTCACCTGCACAAATAAACTCAAAGCACATCAAATACACCTTGATGTATATCATTGAGTAGGGTGAGGCTTCTTCAAATCAGGTACATATATTCCAATGTACCCAACACTAATAGTGGACCTTAGCCCAAATCCAAACTAGGGATCCAACAATCTCCCCCTATTTGAGTGAGGTCACTAAATAAAATACAATACAATCACAACACAAAACAACAAATATCTGACAGAGAATAAAAATCTAGTAGATATATACAACAAATGCTTTATGATGAATTAACATAAATAGTTCAAAAAATATACTAATCAAAAGGTTATTTAGGCTTCTTGGATTTGTCTTTCTCAGCTTTCTTAGAAGGTTGTCTGAATATGATTTCCCTGTTAGAATTTGCAGCTTCTCTCTTGGACATTGTCATATCAGATGCTCCAATGATGTTGCAAGAGGTTGCTCTTGGGACAACAGCTTCTGCGTGAAGTCTATGTAAGCATCAATATTGAAAAACTGAATTGCCTTATTATACCTTTTTAACACTTCTTTCCTGTAGGAAGACATGGTAGAGTATTGAGAGGGATTCTTGTCTTCTTATTTAGCTTTATTGATCAGAGATAGTCCAATTAGTTCTTGAAATCTGGCCATTTTGGAAGTGCTCCTGTTTAGGATCAACAAAGGGAATTAGTGGAGATTCAGGCCTTTCAGAACTATTCTCTTTTTCAGGTTCAACTGGAGCTTTTATAGGACTTGCTGGTTATGGAGGAAGATGAGAACTGCTTCTTGAAGATTTATGATGTTGATGCTGTCTGCTTCCTTGAAAATAAGATCTTGAAGATCTGTCTTGCCTTTGGTATGTTTGGGTATATGAGGTGGATCTATATGATATATTTCCTGAAGCACCTGCTGCTGGATGAGGAGGAGGAGGACCTCTCCAGTTCCTTTTAGAAGGAGGAGGAGAGTACCTTCTGCTCTTCTTCCTTACTTTTTGATCATTCTTTAACAACCACATCCAGTTAGGCATCCCTTTATATGGAGTTATTTTGTTCAAAATATAATAGGGAGTGTCAGCAGTTGGGTTAGGCTTAGGAACAGCCTTAGCAGGAGCTTTCCTCTTCTTAGATTTTGCCTTTTTAGAATTTGATTCATCATCATCATCATCATCATTGTCATCAGAAGATCCAGGAGTATTATCATACAAATCATCAATCTCTTTCAGAATTTCCTTATAAATCTACTTTTCAACCTGAGGTTGCACTGGAATTATTGGCTCTGCAACACTTTCAAAAACAGTCGGATCTCCTTTCTCTTCTTCCATGTCAGCAAAAAAGATGTCATCTAGGTCTGGCATATGAGACTCAGCCCACATGCGAGGAGGAGGGTTGCACACCTCTTCAGCAACTATTATTTCTGAGATCACAGGGGCAACCAAACGCGCCCTTATTTGGTCCACAACTTCTTTTCTTATGTAAGCTGTATAACAAACAATAGCCTTGGAATGTTGTTGTTCAGAACTTGGTAAAGAATTTATATGCACGTAATCAAAAGAATCTAATAAATAAAATAAATCAACTATGGTATTGATAATATAATCACCAACAGTTATAATCTCTGGAATTTCTACTTCTGCATCTATACAAACCATTTCAATATCAACTGCTGCTACTGTAACTGCTGGTACTGATCCTGGTGTTGGACCTACTGCTGTAGGAGCTAGAGCTTCTTCATTGAACATCTCCCCCTGCCTGGATTCAGATGGTACTGAAACCAGGTCCCCAAAAGAAGGGACAGCAGAGAGAGCAGCAATTTGAGTAGAGAGAGAGAGGAAATGGAAGCAGAAAGAGGAGCAATAGTAGTTGCTCAAGAGTTGGTGAGATGAAAGCAAGAATATCTTTTGCTATATCAGAAAAATTTAGGTAGAGGGGTTCAGGAGCAGAAGAGGTATAAGGGGTGTGATGTCCACAATGTGAACACACAGAGAAGGCATAAGAAAGGTCTGTGTGGGTATAGTCTGGGAATGTGGAAGGGGGAATGGATGGAATGTTAGTGGTAGAAGTGGGAACTGTGGTAGTGGGTGTGGAGGTGGGTTCCTGAATTGGAGAGTTATGTGGAGATGGTTGAGGAGAGAGTAGATTGAAGGAAGATTGTGAGGTAGATGGTATGTCAGAGATATAAGTTTGAGGTGGAGATTGAGGAGGTGGAGAGGGAATTTCCTCATGAATAACTATGGGAGAGTGTGGAGGTGATGGTGGTGGAAGTGGTGAAGTAGGAGGGATAATTGAGGAGGGTTGTTGTTGTGGAGGAGGTGAAGGGATTCTGGTGGAAGGAAGGACATCTTCTAGAGGTAGTGTTAAGGATGGAAGTGGTGGAATATAAACTTCTTCTACAGGTTGGGAAGTGGCTGGTACAGCCCTTGTACTCTCAGAAGCTGTGGAAGAGGATGTAGCCCTGGATGGCTTAGAGATTGTCCTCTCCCATCTGCCGAAGAGTGCAGATATAAGCCTCTTTGAGGCATTGATGAACACTGTCGAGGAGACAAGTAGTTCATGTGCCTTCTCCTGAAGGAAGATTCCTAGAATTCTCGCAAAACAAACTTCTTTCTTTGTATTTTTCTTTTTAATCAACTCAAAAAGAATCTTTCCCCAGTTCACATGTTTCTTGTTTACCAATGCACACATGAAGGATGGTGTGAAAGATACCACCCCTGGTTAGACTGTTTAACTCTAGAGGGGGGGGGGGGGGGGTGAATAGAGTATTTCAAAATCTTTTTAGATTTTTATTGCATAAGTAAAATAGTGATACTTATAAATGTAATGAGAGAGTGCAAAAATAAAACTAAGTTGTTCAGCAATAAGCACACAGAAAGAAATAAGATAACATCACAGACGACAGAAGAATTTTATAGTGGTTCATCTAAAACTTGGGTACATCCACTTTTCTACCACCCTGGTAGGAATCCACTCAGGTTTTTTATTAGATGCCCTGTCACCAATCAGGTTTTTGCTCAGGTGCCTGTCACCACAAGATCTGCTTCAGGTAGATCAGGAAACCCTTTAGGATTTTGATCAGGTGCCTAAAAACCAAATCAAGTCTTTTGATCAGGAGACTTGCAACCAAGTGTTTAACTTTTGAAGGGAGCTAGAACCCTGTGTACAGTGGGGTAAAATAAATAAAACTAGATGTTGTCATCCCTTTTCTCAAAACAACAGAGAAAACTTGTGGATCCTGATGGTGTCAAAGCTCCCCCTGAGATGAAGTTCTGTTCAAGAAGAATGGGAGCTTTGCAGGGTGAGTAGGTCTTCTTGAAAAGTTCTCCAGAAAGCTGTAGACAGATAGAAATTGATTGTCTCTTGAAAGCTTGCTGGAGGAAGATCACTTGATGAAGACAGTTCAGAGCTTTTTCTTTATATATATCAGTTATGTCTTGTTCTCTATTGTGTTCTTTGTGTTATATTCTTCTCTGGTCTCTATCGATTGAAAGAGAAAATTCTTTTATATATCTCTGTCTAATTCTCCTTTGAATTTTGAATTCTTTTTGCATTAAATGCTGACTGCCTGGAGAATGAAAATGCGGCTGGAGAGAATATCTACTGTTGGAACACCCTATTACTAATTTGGGTCAGGATCACTATGTCTCTTAGGAACCTATTTTGACCTCATTGTATAGATCTAAAGGTCAATTAGAATTGA
The DNA here is from genome assembly GCA_039583875.1 of Platanthera guangdongensis. Taxonomy (NCBI): domain Eukaryota; kingdom Viridiplantae; phylum Streptophyta; class Magnoliopsida; order Asparagales; family Orchidaceae; genus Platanthera; species Platanthera guangdongensis. The sequence goes on from CM077155.1 coordinate 5,428,630, forward strand.
GTCTAAGGGTTAGTAGTTAGGTTTGGAAGCTGCCCTGAAGACCAAGGTTTTTCAGTCTGGAAACTAAGTCATTTCGTCAAGCTCAGTACGACGAATCGTCGAACTCCATTCGACGATCGTTGAGCTCACTTCGACGAGTCGTCGAACTCCATTCGACGATCTCTGAGCTCAACTTCATCAAAGTCGTCGAACTCCATTCGACGATCTTCGAGCTCAGTTCGACGATCTTGACTCCAGTTTGATTCTCAATCTCTGAGCTCAGTTCGACGATAGTTGAGCTCAGATCGACGATCTCTATTTCTGTCAAAGTCCAAATCTCTGAGCTCAGTACGACGATAGTGGAGCTCAGTTCGATGTTTTTTTGAAGAGTTAAATGTTTTTCAAGATTCAAATTCAGACAGTTGAGGAATTATTGTCAACATTTAATTCAGAGATCTTGTAGCCGTTTTCATTTATTCTGGAGCAAGTTTCAAGGAATTATCAAGGAATATTTTATTGGACTTTCCTCCAGAAGACAAAAGCAATTAAGGAAGTAATTAATGACAGGCTAACTGCTATTCTGGACAGTGGATCATTTCTATTCAGAGAAAAAGGAATAAGAGACAAGATTTTTGAATTCCAGGTACAGGAAGAAGAACAAGGAGAGATACATATTCTGCAATATTCATTCTCTGCAAAACTTCTTCTGCAACAACATCTTTCACAACACCAACTATTACACAAGAAAAAGAAAGAGAGTTGCAGATATTTTCTGTCTCAATATTCATACAAGAACACACATTCAAAGGAGATCAACAAAACTAAAATCTTCAGATCTCTTGTGATTCAAGTGTTCAAGGCCATCAACATTCAAGACTCCAGACACCTCACATTTCAGCTGTTGCTGAAATCATCATTTGATGGAGATCAATTTTCTGAAGGCCTATCACCCTACTGCAAAGCTTCAATTCCTGAACAACTACAGATCTCAGGGGGAGCTTTGATAACATCAATATCCACATAGTCTTCTCAGCTGCTTTGAGAAAGAGAAGACTTCCTTCACTCTCTCATCCCCACCTATGTAAAGCTTTTTTCAAACTCCCTTCAAAAGTTTGTGTGTGGTTTTTGAGCACCTTATCAAAAGCTCATTGGTGCCAAGACACCTGATCAAAAAATCTGGTTTGGTTTTTGAGCACCTTATCAAAAGCTCATTGGTGCCCAGGACACCTGATCAACTCATCCTGCAGTGGATTCCTACCTAGGGTGGTAGAAGAGTGGATGTACCCAGGTTGATTGGGGAACCACTATAGCTCCTTGTGTCTTCTGGTTGCTTGTCTTTTTTTTTGTGTCTGGCTGTGATTGTTTTATGACTAGGTTGCTCTGTGCTTAGATAGGTTTGCTTCCCTGTTCACATTAGAATACAACAACTGTTGTAAAAGTTTTTAGCAAGCACCATACTCTATTCACCCCCCCTCTAGAGTATATCAGATCTAACTCACACTTTCAATTGGTATTAGAGCGAGGTTGGTTAAAAATACCACATCTCAGTGGTTGCACAGGCTAACACCTGAACCCAAAGATCCCTAGTTAGATCTTCTTGTTTTGATTTTGTTGTTAGAATTATTTACTCACAAATCATGGCCCAAAACAAAGATTATGCTAGCACCAGACCTCCAATGTGCAATCTGTCTAAGTTTGCACTTTGGAAGGCAATGATTAGACTCTACATGAATTCTATTGATGAGGACATTTTTAATTCTGTTTTGATAGTTTGTCCAAGACCTCCAGAGAACACAAGCACAAATACTGTTCCACCACCATCAGGAATAGATGCTGATATCAAGAAGTGAAAAGTAGCAGATGCAAAGGCTATGAATATCTTAGCCCAGACTATGTCTGATGACATTTTCCAAAAGATGGCTGAATGTAATTCAGCAAAGGAAATCTGGGATAAGCTCTCTAAAATAGTCTCATGATTAGCTGATGAAAGAAAGGACAGGAGATCCCACCTCATATCCTAATATGAGAATTTCAAGAAAGGAGAAGCTGAGTCAGTAGCTGAAATGTATAACAGACTCAGTCTCATAGTCAATGAGCTGAAAACCTTAGACAAGGAGATCTCATTGACTGAGCTAAATGACAAAATCCTAATGTGCTTCCCAAGCACTTGGGACTCAAGAATCTGGCCAATCAAGGATGCCAGAAGTCTGAATGAGATTACAACAGAAGCTCTCTTGGGCAAGCTCAAGTCTTATGAGCTGCTCATTAAGAACAGAGAAGAAGAACAGAAGGCTGCCTCACCAGCCACAAGAAAGGAAAAGACAATAGCTTTCAAAGCCACTGAAGATCAGCCTGAAGACAAAGTCACAGGAAATGATGAGCTGCTTAGTTTATTGGCTAAAAGATTTTACAAGATGGCCAGGAAGGACTTCAGGAAGAGATCATACAAAGAGCATGACAAGCTAAGGTATGATAGATCAAATAATAAAGAAATTGTTTGCTTTGGTTGCAGGAAACCAGGGCACATTGTGCCTGACTGTCTAGAGAACAAAAACAAGGACAGAAAGGATAAGAGAGAAAGAAGAAAAGACATAGACTACAAGAAGAACAGCAATGGCAAACCCTCCTCAAGTAAGAACAAACATACAAGGAAGGGATTTGTTGCTGAATCTTGGAGTGAGACTGAAGAGGAATCAGAAGCTTCATCCAGCTCAAGTGATGATGAAGATGATGCTGAAGAGAAGGAGTTCTGCATGATGGCAATCAATGCCTCTCAACACAATTCAGATGAAGAAGAGTCAGAGTCAGACTCAGAGACTCAACTTGAAGAGGACCAGATAATTAGTTCTTTTGATTTCAATTCTGAGGACTTTAAGTATGAATTTAAACCACTGTGCTTAGACTTATTAAAATCTGAGAAGGAAATTATCTCTCTCAGAAATTAATTGTCTGAACACAGTTCCTTAAAATCAGAAAACCTCAAACTCTCTGAGGAGTTGGAGTGCTGTAGGGAGTAGGCAGCTTCACTGAAAAGTGAACTATCAGAGGCCAAAAAGTTTGAAGAATCTTTTAATGGGGGAAGCATCAAGCTAATGGACATCACAAGCACAGTGAACTCTAGATTCAATAGTACACTGGGCTTGGGTGCTTCATCCAGCCAACCTATAGTTCTAACAACCCCAATCAAATTTATCTCTGATAAAGGGAAGGGAGTTGTAGAGGTAGCTAGGAAAAATTCTAATCTGCCTAAGAAAACCAAGTTCCAGCAGAAATCGTCGAACGGAGCTCGACGATCGCCGAACGCAGATCGACGATCTCAGGCAAAATCGTCGAACTCAGGTCGACGATCTCTAATTCCCGAACTCTGCCACAGTCGACCGTCAAACGGAGCTCGATGATCTGACCCAAGATCGTCGAACGCAGCTCAACGATCGTCGAACAGAGATCAGAGCTATGAAAATTCCTTCAAGGGCAAATCAAAATCCAATCCTAGGGGTCCTTCATCCCAAAGATTTAACCCTTATACTGAATGGATAATACCTCCAAGGAGATATCATCCTGAAGGTTATAAGAGTCAGCCAGGGATGTCATTTATTTCTGAATTTAAAGGTTATCAACCTAGGCCCAAGGTAAACTGGGTCAAAAACAAGTGAATTATTTTATGTGCAGGTGAAGACCTATCCAACATCAAACCAGCAATGGTATTTGGATAGTGGGTGCTCAAAGCACATGACAGGAAGCAAGGACAATCTCACATCCTTTAAAGCCAAGCTTGGACCCAAAGTCATATTTGATGATTCAAACTTTGGACAAACAAAATGATATGGTGCAGTTCAAATTGGGACAGTCACATTCAAGAAAGTAGCCTATGTGGAAGGACTGAAGCATAATTTGATCAGTATCAGTCAGCTATGTGATGAAGGCTACCAGGTGACTTTCAGCAAAGCCTTATGCAAGATCAAGTCAGAGGACAACACAACTGTATTGACAGGTAAAAGGAAAGGTAACATCTACTTAGCAGATTTTCTTTCAACAGATGTAGACATTTGCCTGTTTAATTCTATTAGTAGACCTAATGTATTATGACATAAGAGATTAGGACATATAAACCTTAGAACCATTGCTAGGCTATCCAAGGACAACCTTGTTAGAGGACTACCTTCTGGCCCCTACAAGAAGGAAGGACTCTGCAGGGCTTGTCAATTAGGCAAGCAAACTAAAAATAGTTTCAAGTCACTTAATAAGAGTGATTCACCTAGGATTTTGTATCTGTTACACATGGATCTGTTTGGACCCATCACAGTACAAAGCTTAGGAGGGAAATCTTACACTTTAGTAGTTGTAGATGACTTCTCTAGATTCACATGGGTGTTCTTTCTGAGGAAGAAGTCTGATAACTTTAAGTGTTTGACAGAGTTTCTCAAATGCATACAGACTGAGTTCAATACTCACATTGTCCTGATCAGAAGTGATCATGGGACAGAGTTTGATTCTCTTCTTATGCAAGAGTTCTGTCAGAGTGAAGGGATTAGGCACACTTTCTCAGCTCCTAGAACTCCTCAATAAAATGGGGTAGCTGAAAGGAAAAATAGAACCCTTATTGAATCTGCCACTACATTATTGTCAGATGCTCACCTTCCTCTATATTTTTGGGCAGAGGCAGTGAACACCTCCAACTATGTGCTGAACAGAAGTTTAATACATAAACTAAAGGGCAAGACTCCCTATGAATTACTCAAATGGAAGAAACCTAAAATAGATTATTTTAGGATTTTTGGTTGTATTTGCTATATACACAATAATGACAAGAAGTATTTAGCAAAATTTCAAGCTAAAGCTGATGAAGGAGTGTTTCTAGGACACTCCATGAACAGTAAGGCTTATAGGGTTTACAATAAATCAACTCTTAAAATTGAAGAATCTGTTCACATATCTTTTGATGAAACTAACATGTCTTTCAAGGAGAAGAACACTTCTATCATAGAACCTTTGCAGGTACATTCTCTTGCTGAAGACTTGGACAGATTACAAATTACTCAAAAAGGATGAAAGCAGTGAAGATGAAAAAGACATTAAACATCATGAAGAGAAACTTTTTGAAGAGCCAGTTGTTGTACCACAAAAGGAAACAACAACACAGGTTGGTGAACAATCAACACCCCTGTTGATTTAGTAACATCAAGAGACCATCCAATTTCCCAAGTAATTGGAGACATCTCAGTCGGTGTGCAAACCAGAAATCAGGTCAACCAAAACCTGTTGCACACTTGCTTCCTATCTCAAATTGAACCTCAATCCATTCAAGATGTAGAGCAAGATCCACACTGGATCATGATAATGCAAGAAAAGTTGCATCAATTTGAAAGGAACAAAGTTTGGGAACTAGTACCAAAGCTTAAGGATCACTCCATTGTTGGAACAAAGTGAGTGATCAGAAACAAATTGGATGATCGAGGAGTAATTGTAAGGAACAAGGCAAGGCTAGTTGCTCAAGGGTACTCTCAAGAAGAAGGCATAGACTATGACCAGACTTTTGCACCAGTTGCAAGGTTGGAGGCTATTAGAATCTTCTTAGCATATGCAGCACATAAAGGTTTCAAAGTATACCAGATGGATGTAAAGAGTGCATTTCTCAATGGAGACATCAAAGAAGAAGTCTATGTCAGAAAACCTCCAGGTTTTATCTCTCCAACCCATCTTGATTATGTTTTTAAGCTGAACAAAGCATTATGTGGTCTCAAGCAAGATCCTAGAGCATGGTATGAGACCCTAGCATGCTTTCTCCTGAAAAATGAATTTATAAGGGGTAGAGTAGACCAAACTCTTTTTATTAGAACCCATAAGTCCCATACCCTACTAGTACAGATCTATGTAGATGATATTATTTTTGGTTCTACTGATTCAACCTTGTGCAGAAGGTTCTCCAACCTAATGCATTCTAAATTTGAAATGAGTAGCATGGGTGAGCTATCTTTCTTTCTAGGATTGCAAGTCAAACAACATGCTGAAGGCATATTCATTTCTCAAACTAAGTATGCAAAAGAATTGGTCAAGAAATTTGGTATGTCTGAAGCATCTTGTATGAAAACACCTATGCCTACTAATGCTGTATTGGATGCTGATGAACATGGGAAACCTGTTGATCAGACAACATATAGAGCAATGATTGGCTCTTTACTGTACCTTACAGCTAGTAGACCTGACATAATGTTTGCTACATGCATATGTGATAGATTCCAAGTGAGCCCTAGAGAGTCACACCTAACATTAGTAAAAAGGATTCTTAGGTATGTTAAAAGTTGTCCAAATCTAGGTCTCTGGTATCCAAAAGACTCAGCATTTGACTTAACTGGATTTTCTGATGCTGATTATGCTGGATGCAGAATTGACATGAAAAGCACCAGTGGAACTTGTCAGTTTCTTGGTGACAAAATTGTCTCTTGGTTTTGCAAGAAACAAACATCTGTGTCAACTTCAACAACTGAAGCTGAATATATGGCTGCAGGTAGTTGTTGTTCACAAATATTGTGGATTCAAAACCAACTCCTAGACTATGGCTACAACTTAGAGAAGTCTAAAATCTTTTGTGATAATACCAGTGCTATTTCTATAGCTCAAAATCCAGTCCTCCATAGTAGGACAAAACACATAGAAATTAGGCATCACTTTTTAAGGGATAATGTTGAGAAAAACAAAATTGAACTTCAATATATCCTAACTGATTTGCAAAGGGGAGATATTTTCACCAAACCCTTGGATGAAAAGAAACACACCTTCTTCCTAAATCAGTTAGGAATGTTAGATGGAGGAAGTTTAAAATAAGTTCCAAGATCTTAAAACTATAAAAATTGACAAAGACTAGGCAAACATCTTGATTTTTCTAGTGTCTAGAGTGTTTCTAGTCTATGAACTGCGCTCGACGATTTTCCCCCAGATCGTCGAACGGAGATCGACGCTTTCCGAGATCGTTGACCAGAGTTCAGCACTTCTCAGATAGTGTTCAACTATCTCTCCAGGTCAACGATCGTCGAACGACGCTCGACGATTTTGTTTTCTGAACTATCGTCGAACGGAGCTCGACGCTCTCTAATATCATCGAACGGAGATCGATGATATTGAAGACCTTTCAGATTCCTTTATAAGCCCCGATCGTCGAACTGAGTTCAAACATCTTTCCTTTTCTGCGTCGAACCCTAATATAAAATTCATTTTTCGGTCGTCGTTCTTCTTTTGCGCTTTCAATCTCTCTGCAAATTTTCTCTTTCCCTCCAAACCTCTCTACACTTGGTCGTTTGGTTGTTTATTTTTTGCAGGAAACCATGGCCATCTCTGTCGCCGTTCTGGCCGCCATGAAATTTGATGCAGGATTCGATATTGACATGGATTCTTTCAACACCAGTGATCAAATCTTCCAAAACATTCTAGAATTGTTCAAGGAACAAAAGCTTGTTGCTATCATGTCTACCAGAATAAAACTGCCTGTAGATGAAATCAAGGAGTGGGTGTATACTACCCACAACCAGGACCAAAATACAGTTGTTGGATCAATTTCAGGAACTCAGGTACCTCTTACACCTGCTGCCCTGACAGAAATTTTTGGATTAAATTCTGGAAGAGATTCTGTTGAAATGTCTGGAGAAGAATTTTCCACTATGCTTGAAAGAATGGGTCGTTCTGATGCAAACCCTAGCAAGCTGCTGAAAAAGAATTTGGCTGTTGAGTACAGGTTTTTAGCTGATGTATTGGGAAAAGTGCTTTTGGCCAAACATTCAGCCCATGATACCATCTCTAGGTATCAGCTGTGTTTGATGGGTGCTTTAGTGGATAAGAAACAATTAAACTGGGGAGAGATCTTCTTTGATCTGATTAAGAAGAAGATAAATAAGAACTTTGTGAATTATGGAAGGATATTAGGGCTGTTTCTTCAAAACAGATGCCTTGCCCTGCTTGTATCAATTGGGATGCACATCAATGCCTCTAAGAGCCTCTCCTGTGCCCTCTTTGGCAAGTGGGACAGACAGATTGTGAAGCCTAGCAGGCCCTCTGCAGCTGCAACTTCAAGCACAAGGACTGTTACAGTCTCTTCCCCTCAAGTCTCTGCCCCTGCAGAAGACTTGCCTGCTGCTTCTCCTCCTCCTCCACCTCTTATTTCATCTCCACCAGTCACCTCCACCATACTCTATTCACCCCCCTCTAGAGTATATCAGATCTAACTCACACTTTCAATTGGTATCAGAGGAACTACTCCATCCTCTCCATCATTATTTCCAGCCCATCTCCAACTTCAATTTCTCCACCTCCACGTCAAACAGAAGAACTACTTCATCCTCTCCATCACTACCCTCAACCAGATTTTGACACATCATCTCACATTCCATCATTCAATCTAATAGATGATTCATTTATGGATGATTCACCTTCATCCCCTCCTGATCTACCCTCTTCATCCACATCATATCAACAGCTACTGCAAGACATCATTGCTCAACACTCCTTCACACCTTCTATTTTCATTCCACTATCTTCCATTTCCACACTCCCCTCATCTCAACCTTCCTTTCCCCCATACAACAGCTCTCCACCAACATCTCCAGCTGTTCCACCTTCATTCTCTACCTCTGCTCCAGTCCCTACTGAGCATGTAGATATTCCAGCCTTAGCAGACATACTGTATGAGCTGATAGCTCCCAGTCTATCACTCTTGTTGGAGACCTCCTTGGCTCCACTTCTACAGTCATTTACAGACCTTTCTGCCAGGCTCTCTTCTCTCATTCCTCAAGCAATCCCTTCCTTTGGGTGCCTTGATCCAGCTGTCTCTGAATCTAGGCAGGGGGAGATGCCTCATGAAGATGTTAGATTGCCTGCTGCTGCTGTTACTTCAACTCAAGCTCAAGCTTCAACACCACCTCAGGTTGTAGTTTTCTCAGTGGACCTCAGGTCACTTTTATCAGAGTTTGATTATATATATTTCAGCTGTCTTCCAGAGAACACTGCAGTCCAGTAATCTGAAGACCTCTCCAAGGCCATTGTGCCCATTTCAAGCTGTGACACCAGTGTTATACATTCCTTTGTAAATTCAGTTTATGCTGCTGGTTCTGTTATTGCTGCCCCTACTGCTGTTATTGATGATACTGCTGATGATTTAGTTTCTAAGGATATACATATGACAGAGGCATATGAATTTGAGCCTGCTGTCACTGCTGATGTTGCTCCTGCTGATGTTTTTGTATCTGAAACTATTTTCTCTGAATCTGCTGCTGCCCCAGTTACTGCTGTTACTACTGCTGCTGTATCTTCTGAGAGTGTTGCTCCTGAAAGTTCTGTATCTACTGTATCTACTGCTGCTGCTACAACTTTTGCCAGTGCTATTTTTGCTTCTACTGCTGCTGCTACAATTGCTGTCACTACTGTTACCTCTGCTCCAACCCAACAACAGAAATATTATCTGAAAAAGATTGATGCTTTATATGATGAACAAAGCTCTGAAAGTGATCAGTTCAGAACTGATTCTGATGATTCCTCAGCTACTATAGCAAGGAAAAGAAAAGCAAGAAGCAAGGCAATGAAAAGAGTTCCTCCAGCTAAAGTCAAAGATACAAATGATATTCCCTACTACATTCTGCATGACTGCCCTATAGCAGAACATTGGATGCAATACTCCAAGAATCAATTAAAGGCTATGAAAAAGAAAAGAAAATATGACAAAGGATCTTCTCAGTTTCATCATCCTCCTCCTCCTCCTCCTTCACCAGGTGCAGGTGCAAGTGGTAGCTCTGCATCTCAACCCTCTGCCAGAAGTCAAACCCCATATCAGCCTCAAGGAAGATCTCAACATAGGGGAAGCCAATCCAGAGACTATCAGTCAAGGAGAGGAAGCTACAGAGGCAACCAAAGAGAACTTCAAGTCTATTCAAATGGTTATTCTAGACAGCATCCATACTCAAGGGAAGGACCAGGTTCATCTGATACTACCTCAGGTCCATTTCCCTACAAGCTTAAAGAATTAGTCTCCTCCAGAGCTCCTCCAGATAATCCCTCCAATAGATATGAGCCTCTAGTGCCTTTTGAGGATCCAGAGAACAATCCAACTTCCTGGACAGCTAGGATGAAAGAGTTAGCTGCTCTGGACCAGATCAAGAAAGCCAAAGAGCAAGGCAAAGACACCTCCAGTATTACTACTTTATCTGAACAAAGGAAAAAGGAACCGGAAAGATACTCCTCCAGCAAGTTCTTTGATTCTGAAAGCTACATGAAGCTGCACCCTGAAGCTGTAGTACCAAGGCCTAAGCATCAAACATCTCTAGGTGCAGCTGATGACAGAAGATCAAAGAAGGAAGCTCTTAATCCAAACAGAGAAATAAAACTTATAAAGAGCAAAGAAAAGGAGTAATTCTGTAAGGTGACAATATACTCTGTTCTCTGATCTATCTGAGTTATATCTATGATTCAGCAATGCTTTGTTTATTTCATTTCTGCATTGTTGCTTTGAATGATTGCTTTTATTTTCTTAAATGTCTGTAAATAGTAATCCTAACCCAAATAGGGGGAGATTGTTGGAACACCCTATTACTAATTTGGTTCGGGATCACTATGTCTCTTAGGAACCTATTTTGACCTCATTGTATAGATCTAAAGGTCAATTAGAATTGAGTCTAAGGGTTAGTAGTTAGGTTTGGAAGCTACCCTCAAGACCAAGGTTTTTCAGTCTGGAAACTAAGTCATTTCGTCGAGCTCAGTACGACGAATCGTCGAACTCCATTCGACGATCGTTGAGCTCACTTCGACGAGTCGTCGAACTCCATTCGACGATCTCTGAGCTCAACTTCATCAAAGTCATCGAACTCCATTCGACGATCTTCGAGCTCAGTTCGACGATCTTGACTCCAATTTGGTTCTCAATCTCTGAGCTCAGTTCGACGATAGTTGAGCTCAGATCGACGATCTCTGTTTCTGTCAAAGTCCAAATCTCTGAGCTCAGTACGACGATAGTGGAGCTCAGTTCGACATTTTTCTGAAGAGTTAAATGTTTTTCAAGATTCAAATTCAGACAGTTGAGGAATTATTGTCAGCATTTAATTCAGAGATCTTGTAGCCGTTTTCATTTATTCTGGAGCAAGTTTCAAGGAATTATCAATGAATGTTTTATTGGACTTTCCTCCAGAAGACAAAAGAAATTAAGGAAGTAATTAATGATAGGCTAACGACTATTCTGGACAGTTGATCATTTCTATTCAGAGAAAAAGGAATAAGAGACAAGATTTTTGAATTCCAGGTACAGGAAGAAGAACAAGGAGAGACACATATTCTGCAATATTCATTCTCTGCAAAACTTCTTCTGCAACAACATCTTTCACAACACCAACTATTACACAAGAAAAAGAAAGAGAGTTGTAGACATTCTCTGTTTCAAGATTCATACAAGAACACACATTCAAAGGAGATCAACAAAACTGAAATCTTCAGATCTCTTGTGATTCAAGTGTTCAAGGCCATCAACATTCAAGACTCCAGACACCTCACATTTCAGCTGTTGCTGAAATCATCATTTGCTGGAGATCAATTTTCTGAAGGCCTATCACCCTACTGCAAAGCTTCAATTCCTGAACAACTACAGTTCTCAGGGGGAGCTTTGACAACATCAATATCCACATAGTCTTCTTAGCTGCTTTGAGAAAGAGAAGACTTCCTTCAATCTCTCATCCCCACCTCTGTAAAGGGTTTTTCAAACTCCCTTCAAAAGTTTGTGTGTGGTTTTTGAGCACCTTATCAAAAGCTCATTGGTGGCAAGACACCTGATCAAAAAATCTGGTTTGGTTTTTGAGCACCTTATCAAAAGCTCATTGGTGCCCAGGACACCTGATCAACTCATCCTGCAGTGGATTCCTACCTAGGGTGGTAGAAAAGTGGATGTACCCAGGTTGATTGGGGAACCACTATAGCTCCTTGTGTCTTCTGGTTGCTTGTCTTTATTTTTGTTTCTGGCTGTGATTGTTTTGTGACTAAGTTGCTCTGTGATTAGATATGTTTGCTTCCCTATTCACATTAGAATACAACAACTATTATAAAAGTTTTTAGCAAGCACCATACTCTATTCACCCCCCTCTAGAGTATATCAGATCTAACTCACACTTTCAATTGGTATCAAGGCGAGGTTGGTTAAAAATACCACATCTCAGTGGTTGCACAGGCTAACACCTGAACCCAAAGATCTCTAGTTAGATCTTCTTGTTTTGATTTTGTTGTTAGAATTATTTCCTCACAAATCATGGCCCAAAACAAAGATTATGCTAGCACCAGACCTCCAGTGTGCAATCTATCTAGTTTTGCACTTTGGAAGGCAAGGATTAGACTCTACATGAATTCTATTGATGAGGACATTTTTAATTCTGTTTTGATAGTTTGTCCAAGACCTCCAGAGAACACAAGCACAAATGCTGTTCCACCTCCATCAGGAACAGATGCTGATATCAAGAAGTGGAAAGTAGCAGATGCAAATGATATGAATATCTTAGCCCAGACTATGTCTGATGACATTTTCCAAAAGGTGGCTGAATGTAATTCAGCAAAGGAAATCTGGGATAAGCTCTCTGAAATAGTCTCAGGATCAGCTGATGAAAGAAAGGACAGGAGATCCCACCTCATATCCTAATATGAGAATTTCAAGAAAGGAGAAGCTGAGTCAGTAGCTGAAATGTATAACAGACTCAGTCTCATAGTCAATGAGCTGAAAACCTTGGACAAGGAGATCTCATTGACTGAGCTAAATGACAAAATCCTAATATGCTTCTCAAGCACTTGGGACTTAAGAATCTGGCAATCAAGGATGCCAGAAGTCTGAATGAGATTACAACAGAAGCTCTCTTAGGCAAGCTTAAGTCTTATGAGCTGCTCATTAAGAACAGAGAAGAAGAGCAGAAGGCTGCCTCACCAGCCACAAGAAAGGAAAAGACAATAGCTTTCAAAGCCACTGAAGATCAGCCTAAAGACAAAGTCACAGGCAATGATGAGCTGCTTAGTCTACTGGCTAAAAGATTTTACAAGATGGCCAGGAAGGACTTCAGGAAGAGATCATACAAAGAGCATGACAAGCCTGAGCTTGAATATTGTCGAGTTGAACTTCTAGAATTCGCCAACCTGAGCTTGAATATTGTCGAGTTGAACACAATGATTTGATTTTGAGTTCGTCGAGCGGAGCACGACTATCATCGAGCTGAGTTTGATGAACGTCGAACTCACTTTCTAAACTTGATTTCCTTCTAAGTATTTAAGTCTTCTGCTGTCTTCTGTTGGTTGGTCCATGTGAGGTTGATTCTAAGTACTTAGCCTAAACTCTAGGACATAATGACATGACCTTGGGTATACATAGTGGGTCAAATATCCTAGTTAGTGAACCTAGCCCAAATCAAACTAGGGATCCAACAATCTCCTCCTATTTAGGTAAGGTCACTGATATAAATAAAATGAAAACTTTCACAAAGCAGGAAGAAATATATCTGGCAAAAAAATTTAAGCATGCAACAGATATTTACAATGTAGATTTGTGATGGCAAATAGATATAAAGTTCAGACAAATAGAGACAAAATAAATTACTCTCATTTCTTCTTCTTCAACTTCTCCTTTAGCTTGTCATCTTTCTCCTTGTCAGAAGGCTGTGTAAACTTGATTTTCCTATTTGGATCTGCTGCTTGCTTCTTGGACATTGTCATATCAGTAGCTCCAATAATATTCAGAGATGTAGCTCTAGGTACAACAGCCTCTGGATGTAGATTCATATAAGCATCTACATTAAAGAATTTGTTAGCTTTCTCATATCTTTTTAGTTCTTCTTTTCTGTATTTGGACATTGTGGAATATTAGGAAGGATCTTTTCCTTCAGCTTTAGCTTTGTCTATCTATGATAATCCAACCAATTCCTGTAACCTGTCCATTCTAGCAGTTGTCTCTGTCTCTGGATCCACAAAGGGAATGGGTGGTGACTCTGGCCTTTTAGGACTGTCATCTTTTACTGGTTCAGGAACTTGCTATTGCTGTTGTTGAAGTTGCTGATGTTGCTGATATCTGCTTGAAGAGTACCTCTGCTGGCTGCTTCCTTGAGATGATGAGGATCTACCATGTTGTCTATGGTATGTTTGAGAATATGAGGTAGACCTCTGAGAAGTGCTACCTGAAGCACCAGCAGCAGGTGGTGGAGGAGGAGGAGGTCCTTTCCTGTGTATCTGAGGAGGCGGAGAATATCTCCTGCTTTTCTTTCTTGCTTTCTGCTCATTCTTAGACAGACACATCCAGCTGGCATTCCAGGATAAGGAGTGATGTTCTGCATAATATAATAAGGAGTATCATGAGTTGGATTTGACTTGAGAGCAGCAACTGGAGGAGCCTTTCTTTTCTTAGACACTTTCTTGATGGCAGAAGGGATATCATCAGAATCATCAATATCATCATCATCTTTTTCAGAGGAAAATCCCTGAGTATTATCATATAAATCATCCAGAGCTTTCAAAAGATCTTTGTCAATTGGCTTGACAGCCTGAGGCTGTGCTTGAGGTACTGGAGCTGGAGCTGGAACTAGAGCTGGAGCTGGAGCAACTGCTTCAGGTTCTGGAGCCTGAGGCTGTTCAGCAAATGATAAGTTTTTTTCCTCTATATCTGTCATGATTTTTTCATCCAAATCTGGCAGTGGACTGTCATCCATCTTATAAGTAGGAGCTGAGATAGCCTCTAGAGAAGAGATATCTTCCAAAATGTCAGTCTCAAACAATCGAGCTGAAACTCCCCGGACCAAAACGTCCGTCCCTTAACTATCCAAGCCGAAGCTCCCAACTATCTTACTGTGCTATCTGTGTTCGTGAAATGTGCAACCCTTATTACTAAGTTACTCTTTTCTGCTTGTTAATACAGTTTACGTTAACCCAGGAATGCCCTCGGTATTCCCTGTGAAGGGCACTCAAGGGGCACTAGGAACTATGTTGGGTTTACGCCCAGCGTTCCCTTTCGCAAGGTACTTATTATTATTGGTTGATTCCCTTACCCATTACCTTCTCATATTACAATAGGCTAATCCTAGGGTGATTTGACTCTACCTCACCTCGGGGAAGACGATCTTTCGTTGAACCCGAGCGCCTTTAAACTCTAGCCAAACTAATTTCTCACCACTCTTCCTATCCTTCTATGGTGAACTCATCCACATCTATCCAAAATGACTAACTCCTACACCATGCCCCATCGTATCTTATTGCAATTTACCCATCTTGCCAAATGCAGACCATCCTAGGCTATATGTCGGACCGGACAGAAGATAATCCAAATACTCATCCAAATGGCCTACCTTATTTACTGGAGACTTATTATGACAAAAATAGACTAAATCCAGGAAATTATAATTTTCCTAATTTAACTGGCATTTAATTAATTTCCTTAAAGCTTCCAAAGGCTACCAGTTTGAACATGAACTACCTTATGTACTCATGCAGGATGCCTAACAAAATTATGATAAATAATAGGTTATCTCAATATGGAAATCCAAAGTATCACAATTTTTCTATCATCAAAAGGGCACTAAAACTATTTTAGCAATATTTACTATCTTCCGTTGTTTATGAATCAAGTACAGAAAATATCCATCCAAAAAATATAAATTAATTATACTATGCAGATACAACCTTAAAAGTAGCATTGGACACGTTTCATAATTTTTCAGCAAGTATTAATCTCTGAATAAATTAATTATCAATAATCTCCATATTATGGACTTGTAAAGAAAGTACTATAATCAGCCCTCTAAAAATTATGAATAAATTCCTACAAGCATATTTTGGCCTGAAATCATCAGTACCTAAGTCTCATGATTTTTCAACAGATATATCATCTATAAATAATTTTATATCACCAAAGCCCCTTTTTGAAACTAGTGAAGGAAGTACTAAATATCATCAATTAAAAACTGTAACAAAATTCAGGGATATTCACTTAGACCTACATCATCTACTAACCAAGTTTCATCAGTATCAAATGAACAAAATAATCAAATTAATTAAAACACCATTTTGGGCCTATTGATATTTAACAAATACAGTACTAGCAATATAATCCATAAAATCCCAATAAAATTAATAGGGGTTCTAGATGTTATAAAACTTACTCTACCCAAGTTTCACAACCTTTAAATAAGGTTTAGTGGCTGAATTTACAAAATTGTGCTTCTACCCTAAAACTAGGGTTAGGGTTTTGAGTTGTCTACCTTCCTCCAAGTCCTCTAAGATTCTTTCCAGAGAACTTAGGTTACACTACCTTCAATTCTACTGAGTTTCAAGGTCATACAAAGGCATTAGCCCCCATGTCCTTCACAACCCCCAAAAGTCCTTCCCTAGGGTTTGAGGTTGAACCCTAGGGTAAATCAAGCATAAATCACCCCATTTTCCTTAAGAGGGTGACATTGGCCATACTAAGTCAGTGTCCAAAACCTCAGCCTCTATTGAGGGGAGGTGGCGACCCTAAGCCCATGATGCACTTTTAATCAAAAACACCTCCTTAAGGCCAAACTAGGGTTTGGTGATTCCCTAACCAAAACCCATCCAAATGAGTCGAAATTTTGTACAGAGCTAGTTATTGATGCCATGGACCACTCACCAAAATTTGGGAGGGTTTGGAGGTAATTAGACCACTTAATTAAAATACCCTAGCATTATTAAATAAAAGTAAAAACTTTAGGCAAAGTTTCTCCAAAAAAAATCCTAATTTTGGACAGACCCTAATTATAGTTAATACTGATCCCATGTACAAATTTCAGCCCATTTGGACAATGGATGAAGGGTGGGCATCCATTTGAATCTCAGGACAGCCCTAGGTATAGGTCCCACCAAAATGGGTGCCCTGGTCAAACCAGGCACCCAAATGGGTTCAAATAAATTATAAAATAAAATAGACTCCTAGGGCTACAAGTTTCATGTTGGTGACCTTTTCAGTAGAGGAGCATAGGTATTTTTAAATATTAAAACCATTAAATACAAAATACTGTGACATAATGAAATAATCAGGAATATTAATACTATAGTTTCAGATCTAATATGGCACGAATCTTGGCGCAAAAGAACGGGATCCGTTCATCTCCTTCCTTGAGCCGACGACCATGATGTCCCCATCCTGGGCCTCCTTGCGAGCTGATTTCCCGGCCACCCGTCCACTTCCCCGGCTGGCCACCGCCACCACTCCCTTCGTGGATATGGTGGCTACCCTCAGTCGGCGGCACGACCGCCGGAGGGGACGTTTCCGGCGATCCCGATAGGAAGAAATTCCTTGGAAAAACCAGGAAATCGAAACATGGATCAGGCTCAATTGAGCCCGAACCTTGAACCTAATTAGCCCTAAGATCTACCCATGAAGTAAGGAGAGGGGGAGGACCTTTCTAGCATCCTGAATGCGGGAGGAACGGCGGGATGCCATGGTCGACGGCGGCATCGCTCGTCTTCTGCAACAGCACAGTAGGACGGCTTGTTCCTTCCAGGTAAGAGTTCGAAAATGCTCCCCTCTGCCCACTGATGATGTTTAAATGGTCAATTGGGTAGGGGGCGGCTGGTTTTTCAATGCCCATCAAACACCATTAAAGGTGTGGCTTGGGGTTAGTGGGGGGGGGGGGGGGGGGGTGGGGGTGGGTGGGGGGGGGGGGGGGGGGGTGGGGGGGTGGGGGGCTGACCCTACCTCTTGGTGGCCGGGAAATGGCTAGAATCAACTCCTATTCCCTAGAAGAGTTGATTGCAGCCATAAAGGATGGCTGTTGACCTCCTTTGGCCGGTTCCCATCCATCCCTTCCTCTCCCCCAACTCTCTCTCTCCACCATTATCATGAAGGGAAGCTCCTTTCTCTCTCCTAGTCACCCATGTTGACTGCTCAACTACATAGGATATGTGCAACCCACTTAATCATAATAATTATGAAAAGTGAGGTTAGCCTAAGGGAAAATGGCTTGAGCTTGGGTTAGCCCATTTGGGCTAAGTTTGTCTTGGCTTAGGCTAGGGTTGACTTGAGTCAATTTGATCATTTGGGTTGACCCCAATGGGTCCTTGGTGACCCATTGGCCTCCCCTAAGGTCTATGTAGGGTTGGGTAGGGTTAACTTGGCACCTTGGAGGTCACTTGACCCTTGGTAAGGGCACTTTGACCACTTCGGGGCTTGAGTTGACTTGGGTCAACTTAGCCACTTGGTTTGACTCCAATGGGTCCCTAGTGACCCATTGACCTCACTTTAGGTTTAGGAAGCCCTGAGTAAGGTTGGTTGGGCACATTAGAGGTCAACTGCCATTGGTTAGGGCATCTTGCCCTATTTAGGCCTATGGTGGTCCTAGGTCAAATTGGCCACTTGGGGTTGACTCCAATGGACCCTTAAGGCTCTAGTGGACCCTCTAATGGGTTAGTGATGTTGTGGTGGGGTCATGGATTCATGGTGAAGCCCTAAGGTCAAACCCTAGGTTTGGTGATGAGGTTGTGCCATAGGCAGACCATGGTGATCCTCACCTTGGCCTTCTATCTCTTGGCCCATTTCTGGCTTCCTAGGGTTTTGTCATGACCTAGTCATGGCCAAAACCACTCTTAGGGGTCTAGTTAGAAATGAGATGTTACAAATTCCAATAAACAAAATAAAGATTTCGTCCCCGAAATCAAGGTTACGCCTATGGGAATTTCTATCGAAGAAAAGAAACTTGTAACATACCATCACGACGCCATGTTTGCTAAATTAGGTTTAAAGGGAAACCTAAATCTATGACCAATTCGCCCAATTGACAAACCAAGATCCCAATAAACAAAAGATTAGCCTCTACTCTTCCTGGAGCAGCCTTACTAGTTTAAAGCAGGAAAATAAATTAAATATCTTGAGGGGTTGTGAGGTGTACCTGACTGAACAAATCTGGGTACTTTTGTCGCATCAGGTCCTGCGGTTCCCAGGTATACTCCTCATGCCCGTGGTTCCTCCACAGAACTTTGACTAACAGAACCTTCTTGCGAAGCAAGATCCGTACTCCTCTGTCGTCGATCCGAACCGGCTCTAAGCGAACTAACCGGTCTGAAGCTACCGGTACATCTGTGGTCGAAATCTGCTGCTCCGAGCGTAGTAGAGCCCTCATGAGCGAGGAAATACGGAACACATCATGCAAGGCTGCTAGCTCTGGTGGCAACTCCAGCCTGTAAGCTAGGGGTCCGATCCGCTGTAGGATACTATAAGGGCCCATATACCTAGGGCTGAGCTTCTTCTTCCGACCACGCACCCGTGAAACTCCATGCATGGGCCGGATCTTTAGAAACACTAGGTCCCCCACCTGAAACTCCACATGACGATGTCGGGCGTCATAGTACTTAGCCTGTCTGCTCTGCGCCTCTGACATCCTGTCTCTGATCAGCCTCACCTGAGCCTCGGTGTCTTCAACAAAATCCGATCCCAACACCTTCAGATCCTCGTCCTGAATCCAAGAAAGCGGGGTCCTGTATTTCCTTCCATACAAGGCTTCGTAAGGCGCCATCCTGATGCTGGACTGGTAGCTGTTATTATAGGAGAACTCGACCAGGGGTAAGAGCTTCTCCCACGGTTCCCCGCGGTCCAAAATGCATAGCCTCAAAAGATCTTCCAGCATCCGATTGGTGCGTTCCGTCTGCCCATCCGTCTGGGGATGGAATGCGGTGATGAAGGTCAATCGCGTGCCTAAGTAAGCCTGCACGGATCTCCACTCCCTGGAAGTGAACCGGCCATCCTGATCCGACACGATCGTCTTGGGCACCCCGTGATATCGAACGAACTGCTCCACAAATCTCCGCACTAATACTCCCACAGAGTCGTCCTTCCTGATCGGAATGAATCTGGCCACCTCCGTCAACCGATCTACGATGACACAAATCGAGTCGTTTTCCGTCCGTGAAAGGGGAAGTCCATGAATAAAATCCTTCGCAATGTCTTCAAACTTCCACTCCGGTACCGGGAGTGGTTGTAACAATCCTGCGGGGTTTTTGCACTCCGCCTTCACTAGCTGGCACGCTTCGCAGTGGGTCACAAACTGAGTGATATCCTTCTTCATGCCTGGCCAGTACATAGTCTTCTTCAAGTCCGTAGTCATCTTCGTGATCCCCGGGTGCACCGAGTACGGCTTACATCCATTTCACTATATTTACGACGCAAACCTTTCTAGATGAGATCTAAGGGAAACCCAAGTCAGTAACTAATTTGCCCAATAAACAAAAGACACGCCCCCAATAAACAAAAGATAAGCCCCCGATAAACAAAAGATAATCCTCTACCTGCCTTGGGCTGAGTATCTTTGATATTACCATGTTATATCTATCCTAGCTGGGTGCACAATCCCTAGGGCATCAATCTTTGACTTGGGGTTCCAACCTGAATCTGTTGATATACTCCATACTTAAAACCATCCGAGTCATATTTACGACAACCTTATCCGGGTCAAAAAGTTCCCAATCCCAACCGAGTCTCTTCCAAACTTGAATTCTTATCCGACCCTTGGTGCTTGTCATGGTGGTTGTCTCCAGGTAATCTTATTACTGGTACAAGGGTTGAGACTATGTGTCTTCTACCATTCTGCTAATGGATTTTTGGTCTCAATTCTCCTTAAGTAGTCCTTCCGGTTTGAGTAATCCTTGATAGGGGCCGTAGGGCTACCTGAGTTTATGGCTTAGGTAGCCATTCTCGTGTTATACTCATCCTTTATTCTCTTTAGGAATCTCCTTAGCTTAACCAAGTTCATACCCAAAGTCTATTTCAGACTAGGGCATACTATAAGTTATCGTGGTTAGTCATGTCTCCTAGTGGGTTGAGTCTAACTCGTTGACTAGAGAATTATAAGGTGAGATCTTTGCAGCCGGAGGTGCTACCTGCTGGGGGCAGGATTTGCCGCAGGCTACAAAAAAAATTCCAATTGCTAGCTGATGAACAAGTGGAATTAATGAAAAGGTGGACTTTACATGTGATTCCCCTTATGGGCACACCACTGCTTTCGCTGCTTAGTTTGTCCCCAAACTAAACTCGCGCGGGGTGACCCAGGGGTTGTGGACTGTTACTTTTCGATCGAGGTCTTCTCTGATACCACTTGTAAGACCCCCGTTTTTTTTCTTTTTCAAACACCGGGTCGCCCAGAACCGCCGTTTTGCGGTGACTCCTTCACGCCCTGAAGGGTCATCACCACAAAGCGCCGATTCTGCCGGCCAATTCGATCACAAAAAAGTAGCAAAACAAAGTAAACGCAAAATAGCAGTCCACAAAAAAATCACATATCATATAGATAATCTCCACGAAGGGAGTGTCCACAGAATAATTTATCAGAGTACTAAAATACGGGCTTATGCCAGGTACATCATGTCCTCACTACAAATCACTCATGCGGAAGCAAAAACAGAACATTTACTCAAGGTCAAGACTCACGATCCCAGCTGTATGAACTCCGGAGCTTGACTGCCCCATCTCCAAGCGCATCGGTCTCTGGGGCTGCTCCCCCGTGCTGGGCTCCACGATTCTCTAAAATGATGCGGTTCTAAAACCGTTAGTCTAAAAGACTAAGCCCTATCATCCCCCACCCCTTCCCCCATGGCTCCTAGGCACCGAGCTGAGAGGAAGAAAGGGGAGGACTTGAAGGTGGAGAATAATCAAAAATAGATGGTAGCGGACCTATACTAGCAATTCTATAATATATATTGACAATAAGATGAAATATGAAAAGTAACCTTCACTTATGTGAGAACACATAAGCCAAGGGGTCTTCTACAGGGCTCCCATCGTATAAAAAGTCCCATACCAGTTTATACGTTGGGGTGTCGGTTATCAAACAGCAGTATATATATATATATATATATATATATATATATATATATATATATATATATATATATATATATATATATCAAAATTGACCTTAATTTATAAACTTGCCCACACAAGCTTATAGACCAAGGAGTCGTTTTGCAAGTCCTAATGTATAAGCATCCCATTCCACTTATACCTTAGGTTTCAGGGGTTAAATAAATTGATTATGCTATGACATGCAAGTGGGTATGATGGAACATGCAAGTGCAACACACACACCCGACTCTGTGCACACAGACCTTTAGTTCCCCCTTTCTGGAGCCGTAACCTCCCAGGATACCTCCGTAGTGGTAGACGGAAGCGGTGGGTTGGGCCTCGCCCACCTCTAAACCAGTAAAGCACTACCGTCAGACCTATCGTATGCCTTAACGCTTGGTGCACGAAGCAGACTCCTGCGTACTCTTGCCGGCTGGCGCACCAGACTTCTGTTGGCGAAATGCTAACCACACTTGCCGAGTCAGCGTATTGACATCGGTGCATCGACCCTCCAATACCGAAGTCCCACCACCTTAATTTTATTTCCTTTCAAGCACATGCAAATTTATTATATTCAAAACCGAGCCGAAGCTCCCCGGACCAAAATGTCCGTCTCAAACAATCGAGACGAAACTCTCCGGACCAAAACGTCCGTCCCTTAACTATCCAAGCCGAAGCTCCCAACTATCTTCATGTGCTATCTGTGTTCGTGAAATATGCAACCCTAATTACTAAGTTACTCTTTTCAGCTTGTTAATACAGTTTACGTTAACCCAGGACTGCCCCCGGTATTCCCTGTGAAGGGCTCTCAAGGGGCACTAGGAACTATGTTGGGTTTACGCCTAGCATTCCCTTTCGCAAGGTACTTATTATTATTGGTTGATTCCCTTACCCATTATCTTCTCATATTACAATAAGCTAATCCTAGGGTGATTTGACTCTACCTCACCTCGGGGAAGACAATCTTTCGTCGAACCCGAGCGCCTCTAAACTCTAGCCAAACCAATTTCTCACCACTCTTCCTATCCTTCTATGGTGAACTCATCCACATCTATCCAAAATGACTAACTCCTACACCATGCCCCATTGTATCTTATTGCAATTTACCCATCTTGCCAATTGCAGACCATCCTAGGCTATATGTCGGACCGGACATGAGATAATCCAAATACTCATCCAAATGGCCTACCGTATTTACTGGAGACTTATCATGACAAAAATAGACTAAATCCAGGAAATTATAATTTTCGTAATTTAACTGGCATTTAATTAATTTCCTTAAAGCCTCCAAAAGCTACCAGTTTGAACATGAACTACCCTATGTACTCATGCAGGATGCCTAACAAAATTATGATAAATATTAGGTTATCTCAATATGGTAAATCCAAAGTATCACAATTTTTCTATCATCAAAAGGTCACTAAAACTATTTTAGTAATATTTCCTATCTTCCGTTGTTTACGAATCAAGTATAGAAAATATCCATCCAAAAATTATAAATTAATTGTACTATGCAGATACAACCTTAAAAGGTACATTGGCCTAGTTTCATAATTTTTTAGCAAGTATTAATCTCTGAATAAATTAATTATCAATAATCTCCATATTATGGACTTGTAAAAAAAGTACTGTAATCAACTCTCTAAAAATTATGAATAAATTCATACAAGTTTATTTTGGCCTGAAATCATTAGTACCTAAGTCTCATGATTTTTCAACAGATATATCATCTATAAATAATTTTATACCACCAAAGCCCCCTTTTGAATCTAGTGAAGGAAGTACTAAATAGCATTAATTAAAAATTATAACAAAATTCAGGGATATTCACTTAGACCTAGAGCATCTACTGACCAAGTTTCATCAGTTTCAAATGAAGAGAATAATCAAATTAATTAAAACACTATTTTGGGCCTATTGATATTTAACAAATACAATACTAGCAATATAATTCATAAAATTCCAATAAAATTAATAGGGGTTCTAGATGGTCTACAACTTACTCTACCCAAGTTTCACAACCTTTAAATAAGGTTTAGTGGCTAAATTTACAAAATTGTGCTTCTACCCTAAAACTAGGGTTAGGGTTTTGAGGTGTCTACCTTCCTCCAAGTCCTCTAAGATTCCTTCCAGAGAACTTAGGTTACACTACCTTCAATTCTACTGAGTTTTCAAGGTCATACAAAAGGTATTAGCCCCCATGTCCTTCACAACCCCTAAAAGTCCTTCCTTAGGGTTTGAGGTTGAACCC
This sequence comes from Platanthera guangdongensis, assembly GCA_039583875.1. NCBI lineage: Eukaryota > Viridiplantae > Streptophyta > Magnoliopsida > Asparagales > Orchidaceae > Platanthera > Platanthera guangdongensis. The sequence goes on from CM077155.1 coordinate 5,452,689, forward strand.
TAGGGTAAATCAAGCCTAAATCACCCCATTTTCCTTAAGAGGGTGACATTGGCCATACTAAGTCAGTGTCCAAAACCTCAGCCTCTGTTGAGGGGAGGTGGCCACCCTAAGCCCATGGTGCACTTTTAATCAAAAACACCTCCTTAAGGCAAAACTAGGGTTTGATGATTCCCTAACCAAAACACATCCAAATGAGTTGAAATTTTGTACAGAGCTAGGTACTGATGCCAGGGACCACTCACCAAAATTTTCGAGGGTTTGATGGTCATTAGACCACTTAATTAAAATACCCTAGCATTATTAAATAAAACTAAAAACTTTAGGCAAAGTTTCTCCAGAAAACTCCCAATTTTGGAAAAACCCTATGTATAGTTAAGACTGATCCCCTCTCCAAATTTCAGCCCATTTGGACAAGGGATGAATGGTGGGCATCCATTTGAATCTCAGGACAGCCCTAGGTATAGGTCCCACCAAAATGGGTGCCCTGGTCAAACCAGGCACCCAAATGGGTTCAAATAAATTTTAAAATAAAATAGACTCCTATGGCTATAAGGTTTATGTTGGTGACCGTTTCAGTAGAGGAGCATAGGTATTTTTAAATATTAAAACCATTAAATACAAAATACTGTGACATAATGAAATAATCAAGAATATTAATACTATAGTTTCAGATCTCATATGGCACGAACCTTGGCGCAAAAGAACGGGATCCGTTCATCTCCTTCCTTGAGCCAACAGCCACGATGTCCCCATCCTGGGCCACCTTGCAGGCTGATTTCCCGGCCACCCGTCCACTTCCCCGGCCGGCCACCGCCACCACTCCCTTCGTGGATGTGGTGGCTACCCTCAGCCGGCGGCACGGCCGCCGGAGGGCCCGTTTCCAGTGATCCCAATAGGAAGAAATTCCTTGGAAAAACCAGGAAATTGAAACATGGATCGAGCTCAATTGAGCCCGAACCTTGAACCTAATTAGCCCTAAGATCTACCCATGAAGTACGGAGAGGGGGAGGACCTTTCTGGCGGCCTGAATTCGGGAGGAACGGCGGGATGCCATGGTCGACGGCGGCGGCGCTTGGCTTCTGCAACAGCACAGTGGACGGCTTGTTCCTTCCAGGTAAGAGTTCGAAAATGCTCCCCTCTGCCCACTGATGATGTTTAAATGGTCAACTGGGGAGGGGGGCGGTTGGTTCTTCAATGCCCATCAAACACCATTAAAGGTGTGGCTCGGGTAGAGTGGGGGGGGGGGGGGGGGGGGGGGCTGAACCTACCTCTTGGTGGCCGGGAAATAGCTGGAATCAACTCCTATTCCCTAGAGGAGTTGATTGCAACCATAAATGATGGCTGTTGACCTCCTTTGGCGGGTTCCCACCCATCCCTTCCTCTCCCCCAACTCTCTCTCTCCACCATTTTCATGAAAGGAAGCTCCTTTCTCTCTCCTAGTTACCCATGTTGACTGGTCAACTCCATAGGATATGTGCAGCCCACTTAATCATAATAATTATGAAAAGTGAGGTTATCCTAAGGGAAAAATGGCTTGAGCTTGGGTTAGCCCATTTGGGCTAGGTTTGACTTGGCTTAGGCTAGGGTTGACTTGGGTCAATTTGATCATTTGGGTTGACCCCAATGGGTCATTGGTGACCCATTGGCCTCCCCTAAGGTCTATGTAGGGTTGGGTAGGGTTAACTTGGCACCTTGGAGGTCACTTGACCCTTGGTAAGGGCACTTTGACCACTTTGGGGCTTGAGTTGACTTGGGTCAACTTAGCCACTTTGTTTGACTCCAATGGGTCTCTAGTGACCCATTGACCTCACTTTAGGTTTACGAAGCCCTGCGTATGGTTGGTTGGGCACATTAGAGGTCAACTGCCCTTGATTAGGGCACCTTTCCCTATTTAGGCCTATGGTGGTCCTAGGTCAAATTGGCCACTTGGGGTCATGGATTCATGGTGAAGCCCTAATGTCAAACCCTAGGTTTGGTGATGAGGTTGTGCCATAGGCAGACCATGGTGATCCTCACCTTGGCCTTCTATCTCTTGGCCCATTTCTGGCTTCCTAGGATTTTGTAATGACCTAGTCATGACCAAAACCACTCTTAGGGGTCTAGTTGGAAATGAGATGTTACACAATGTATAGTCCTCCATAGGAGGTTGACAATATTATTATTGAGAAAGTGGAAATGTCAGAGGCTGCCAAGGTAGCTCAGAAGGAAGCTCTATTATCTAAGAAAAGGTTCAGAGAACAGACTGAGTTGAAGCCTGATTTTGAGCAATGGAGCCCAACTTCCAGGAATATTATATTGACTGCCTGGAAGGCTGTGAAGGACAAGACCCATGAAAGGGGTAAATGGTATGCTGAGCAAGAATGGAACAAGCATGAAGGTAGACAGGAGGCCATTCTACAATATAGAAGAAAGGCAAAAGCTGGCAAGCAACCTCCTAATGCTCAGGAGCCTAGCAAGTACTTCCCAAAGCCTTTTCACTATTTTGAAAGGCAAAGGATAAAGGCTGAAGAACAGAAGCAGAAAGTTTTGAATGGAAAGAAACATGTTGATGATGCTGAACCTACTGTGCGGGCTCAGATCAAATCAAGAAAAGGCATAGTCCTCAAGGAGCCTGATCAGCCTTAGAATATATTAACTAGATCTTACAACATTGTAATCTTTAGTTTTAAAAATCTATGTAAACTATTGTTAAGAAACTTTTGAAAGTTTAAACAAAACAATGATTAATGCTCATTATGTTTGCATCATTATTCTGTGATGACATTTTATACATGTTTTATTTATAAGTTACCCTGTCATGTAATGTTTTTATACATCATAATGTGTGTTTATTATGAATGGTGTATATCATTGACTAAGGGTTATGACTTCTCCAAATATGGGGAGATTGTTGGGTACATTGGAAAATGTGTACCAGATTTGAAGAAGCCCCACCTTACTCAATGATATGCATCAAGGAGTATTTGATGTTGTTTTGAGTTTATATATGCAGGTTAAGAAAATGCAGGAATGCAGGAAAAGTTTCTAAGTCCACGAGTCGACACCAGAAGAAGCTGTGTCGACACTTATGAAGACTTGTGTAGACACTGGAGAAAAGCTGTGTCGACACCTGGAGTCAATTGTGTAGACACTTGGAACGGCTGTGTCGACACCAGAAGAAACCGTGTCGACACACAGAGGCAGTGTTGACACTCAGAAAAGCTTAGTCGACATCAATTGTGTCGACATACAGAGGCAGTGTAGACACACAGAAGACCTTGTCGACATCAACTGTGTCGACACACATGACTTGTGTCGACACATAGCAGAGTTTCAATAAAGTTGATTTTTGTGAAGAGAAGAAGTGACTCTGTCGACACACAGAACTAGTGTCGACACATTCTATAGAAGCTATGTCGAGAAGCAGTGTCAACACCAAGGGAGCTGTGTCGACAACACCAAGGCTTATGTCGACACTTAGTCTACTTGTGTCGACACATGATGAAGTTCAGATTCAACACTTTGCTAACAGAGAGAGAGTTTCAAGAAGTGCCTGGAAGACTTGACAGCTGCCATAACAAACCGGTCTACTGCAACTGTCAGAGCTGTCAGAAGTTCGTTAGAAACCGGATCAGCCAGTTACCATGCAGGAAGTCTATATAAAGACATTCTCTATCAACAGAAGAAGATACACATACACATGAGATAAAAAGGGAGAAAACACGAAAAACAGAAGAAGATTTTCAACAGAAGATCTAAGAAGACATTCTCAAGTGGTGATCTACTCAGAGTTTATCAAGAGAATTCAAAGAAGAATTCAGAAGAATCTTCAGAAGAATTTGGAGAGAGAGAGCTCCATCTATTCAAGTGAAGAAAGGGACTTACATTAACAAGTCTCTGAAGTGCAGATTCTGAACCAGTCTGCCAAGAAGATTTCAGATTGATTTCTGAGTTTCAAGAAAGAAGCTGATTGAAGATCAACTTCAAAGGAGATCAACCCTACTGTGTTCAGATTCAAGAAGCCTTGAAGAAAGCTAAGATAGGTTGATCTCTAACATTAGATTCTTTTAAGAACTGATCAAGAAACCTTCCATACTTTCTCTCTCAACCAAGGTGGTGGTAAATTTCAAATTTACATCTATTTTTAGTAGGATATTTTTAAGATCTGAGTTATAAGCCTGATTTATAATGGCTGAGTTATAGGAGATTAAGTTCTCTGAGTGGTAGGCCTTGTTGAAGGCTGAGGTAGGGCTGAGAGCCTGAGTTGTAGGAGATTTTCATCTCTGAGTTGTAGGCCGTATTGAAGGCTGAGGTAGGGCAGATTGCCTGGGCTGTAGGAGTGTGGACTCACTCTAAGTTGTAGGAGCCTTGTTTGGGTTCTGAGCTATAAGATCTGCGGATCTGAGGAGAAGGAAAGAAGTTAGGCTGAATCTAACACACTGCTAGATAGGCGAAGGGGGAAAGTGGATGTACCCAGACCTTGGGGAACCACTATAAATCAGTGTGCCATCTGTGATTGTGTGTGGTATTGTTATTTCTTTGTTGTGATAGCTGTAGAACTATATGTTTCTTTTAATTAACTGAATTAATATTTTGCCTTAGAAGGAAAAAGAATTGAACCTATTCACCCCCCTCTAGTTGTTTAGGAACCAATTCTTTCAAGGACCACTCATAATACTAATACTCATAGGGGGAGTGTTCTAACACAATACCAAGGACCCAAACGTGTTTGGGTTCCTAAGGCTAACTGATTATGATTGCATGTATGTCCAAAGGCTACCAAAACGCCTATCTGGTATTTGAAAAGTGGATGATCTCGGCAGATGACCACGACAAGAAGCTTACTTCAGAATTACTCTCCAGTCCTGAACGGACCAAAGCTCATCTTTGGAGGTTTAGACCGAGGAATCACTAAAGGCTACGGTATGATCACTAACGGTAGTGTATCCTTCTCAGATGTAGCTTATGTTGAAGGATTGGAACACAATATTAGCATAAGCCAACTCTGTGATAAAGGATACATAGTTGAGTTTTATGCTGATAAGTGCTTGATAAAAATCTGTTGATAATATGAAAATGATTCTATCCAGCACTCAAAGCAGGAACATATTTTGTTTAAATTTCATTTGTATAGACTCTTCTACACCAGTGTGCTTTTTAGCAAAAGATAGTGCATCTCTCGGTGACCAATGACACAAGAGACTAGCACATATTAATTACAAAACCATTAATAAGTTATTTACACTGAATTTAGTACGTGATGTCTCAAATGTCAAGTACGTCAAAGATAGACTTTGTCAAGCATGCATAAAAGGCAAGCAAACAAGGGCTACCTTTAAAAACATTATTGGGAAAGATTCGAATAGATGTCTCCATCTACTCCATATGGACTTGTTTGGTCCACTGCAAATTAGAAGTTTGGGAGGTAAGGATTATACGTTACTAATTGTTGATGATTACTCGCGATTTGCGTGGGTGTTCTTTCTGAAACACAGTCAAATACCTTCGAAATCTTTACTAATTTTGTCAAGCAAGTCCAAAATAAATACAACTGTTCCATAGTCAAAATCAGAAGTGACAATGGTACAGAGTTCAAGTCTGGGGCCATGACAGAACTCTATAAAAGCTTGGGTTTCTTTCATGAGTTTTCCTCTCCTCGCAGTCCACAACAGAACAGAGTGGCTGATAGAAGGAATAGAACACTCATAGAGGCTTGCAGGACCATGTTGAGTGATGCCTCACTTCCAGAATACTTCTAGGCTGAAGCCGTCAACACTGCATGCCATGTGCAAAATCGAGCACTCATTAACAAAAACCATGATAAGACACCTTACAAAATTCTAAAGGGCAGAAAACCGACTGTCTCATATTTTAGAATTTTTGGTTGTAAGTGCTTTGTGCTTAACAATGACAAGTATCATACGACCAAGTTTAGTGAAAAAAGTTTTGAAGGTATTTTTATAGGATATAGTAGCTATAGTAAGGCTTACATGACATTTAATAGAAAAACTCTGGTTGTAGAAGAATCAATATATGTTGTATTTGATGAGATGAGCTTGCTGCAAGACAACTCTTCTAGTGTGCTAATTGAAGATGCAGGTACAAAGTTGAAAGAACTTAGCCTGGATGAACCGTCTGAAGACAAAAGTGAAAAGTTCATCAAGATCACCACTCCAACCCCTATTGGAGAGGCTGATGATCAAGATGAAGAAATCATCCAAGTTAATGAAGTCACTCTAGTGATCGAAGACAATCCAAATGAAAGGACCCTAGAACTCAAATATCTGAAGGATCACCCCATGGACCAAATACTAGGAGATCCCCGGGATGGTGTCAGAACTCATAGAGGTACAACTAACGAGAATTTATATTTAAGTTTTCTCTCATAGGTTGAACCAAAGAATTTTGAGCAAGCAAACTCAAACGCATCTTGGATAATGGCGATGGAAGAAGAAGTAAATCAGTTCAAACGCTGCCAAGTATGGAAACTTGTTCCAAGACCCAAAGGTAAGAACGTCATCAGGACAAAATGGGTCTACAGGAACAAGATGGACGAGGATGGAATGATCATAAAGAACAAGGCCAGACTCGTCGCTAAAGGATATCGTCAAGAAGAAGGAATCGACTTCGACCAGACATACGCTCCAGTGGCAAGGATGGAGGCAATCAGGTTATTCCTAGCATATGCTGCTCTTAAGGGCTTCACCGTCTATCAAATGGACATGAAGTCTGCCTTCCTTAATGGTGACATAAAGGAAGAGGTATATGTGGAACAACCTCCAGGTTTCATTGATTCTAACTTTCCTGATTATGTTTACTTATTACATAAAGCTTTATATGGTCTGAAACAAGCTCCTCGAGCTTGGTATGAGACCCTATCTAGCTTTCTACTTGAGAACAAGTTCATAAGAGGAAAGATAGATAAGACATTATTTCTTAGGAAAATAAAAGGCAAGATTTTGCTAGTGCAAATGTATGTCGACGACATTATTTTTGGCTTTACTGACGACAACCTCTGCAAGAAGTTTTCAAAACTTATGCAAGGAAAGTTTGAAATGAGCAGTATAGGAGAGCTGAAGTATTTCTTAGGGATTCATATGAAACAATCTGAAGATGGAATTTTCATCTCGCAGACCAAGTTCACCAAAGAGCTAATTAAGAAATTCAGAATGAAGAACGCAACCTCGATGAGGACTCCAATGGGTTCAGCTATGTCTCTGGACAAGGATGAAAAAGGAAACCTTTTGATGAAACCAAGTATAGAAACATAATTGGATCCTTGCTCTACCTCACTACCAGTAGACATGACATAATGTTTTCAACATGTGTACGTGCTAGATTTCAGGTGAACTCTAAGGAATCTCACTACGCGGCTGCAAAGCGGATTTTGAGATACCTTAAAGGTACACCAAATCTTGACTTATGGTACCCAAGAAGTAATGATAATGAGCTAATTGGTTTTTCAGATGCAGATTTTGCAGGTAGCAAAGACGACAGGAAAAGCACTTGCGGGACTTGCCAATTCCTAGGAAGAAGGCTTATCTCCTGGAGCAGCAAGAAGCAGAACTGTGTTGCAATCTCAGCAGTTGAGTCAGAGTATATCTCTGTAGGCAGTTGTTGTGCACAGCTGCTATGGATAAAGAATCAATTTCAAGATTACAATATGAAGTTCCAGAACATTCCATTGTTTTGCGACTCTTCTAGCGCAATTGCAATAGCCAATAACCCAATCTCGCATAGCCGGACAAAACACATAGAGCTCATGTATCACTTCATCCGGGAGTATGTGGAGCATGGGGACATAGATCTACAATATGTCTCTACAGACAGGCAGATTACAGACATTTTCACAAAGCCGCTGGACGAGACCAAGTTCTCGTTCTTCAAAACAGAACTTGGCATGCTCAACAAAGAAGGTTAGAGAAGGTGGACTCACAAGAAAGCTCAGAGATCAAGAATCAGTCAAAAGTTGAAATTCTACAAATTTCTAACTTTTTGACTCGAGTAAAAAGTAAACTACACGAGTAAGAAAATGACCTACTCGAGTAGCTTATCAGCCACTCGAGTAACCTACTCGAGTAGTAGAATGACCAACTCGAGTAATAAAGCTTCACTCTAGTACTTCAATATAACTACTCGAGTACTTTCAGACATCACTTGAGTACTTCCAGCTGTCTCCACTCGAGTACCTCCATATCTTCACTCGAGTACTGACAAGTCTCTCGAGTATCTGACAGACAAACTTTCTACCTTGATTCAAATTTCTTTATTCGGAACCCAAGGCTTATGCCGCCCTCTCCTAGGTATGTAAGCTTTATTTATTTCTTAATAAGAGAAAAATTAGGGTTATATAAGTCGAAATGTCCGGAATTTACTCTCTACACGAATCAAAACTCCCTCTCTCGAGTAAGCCACTAGACGTTTCATCTTCCGTCGAAAGTTGCAGTGCACGCGCCATCTTCCTCCCTGCCGCAAATATGTCTCCAATTTTTAGATCATGGCCTCTTCCTCCAAGATTGGCATCGGTTCAGAACTAGTTGCCGCTGGTATCGCCGAAATTTCAGATGATTTCCGAAACCTTCTGATACTTCTCGACACCGCCGGCCTCACCTTCGTTCTACAAGAGCCATGTAAAATCTTGTTTCTAGAAGTTGCAGAGTTCTTCAAGAATGTCCAAGTCAAGAGACATGGAACAGTTCTCAAGTCCAGAGTTAGAGGAATCAAAATCAAAATCACCAAAACCTCTGTTTCTCAACTTCTTCAACTGCCGATTATTGATGAAGAGGATGATCTCGGTCCTGAAGAATTTGACAGGAACTGTATGTTCTGTGGAATTTCTCCAGATATAGAATACATCAAAAGATCTGACCTGAATCCCGAAGGAAAATTGTTAGTGGATATCATAGGCAAAGTTATTCTCTGTAAAACCAGTTCCATCAGGGATATCTCTCTCCACTTCTTTGATATCATGCAAGTTATAGTCTGCAGGAAGAAATTTCAGTTTGGGATGATGATTCTGGACAAGATAAAGGATTATTTCTCTCCTCCTCCAGGAGATTAATCCTGAGGTGTTCAACTTCTCCAAAGGGACTGTTCTTCAACACATGAAGAAAGTCTCTATCTCTTCCATTCAAAGATGGGAGTTGAAAATTCAGAACACAGTTCAAGCTGCCAAAGCTCAAGAGCTTCCATCTATAGAGAATAGGACCCCATCTCGCTCTCCACTTCAGGTTGCCAGCTCCTCTGGTATAACTATTGAGGGGGAGTCTACTCATTCTGTTCCAGCAAGGATGCCTACACCTCCAGCTATTAAATCACCTCCACCTCAGACTCCTGAAGAAATTCCATCTGAAACCCAACTTCAAGAAAACCTACTATCAACTAAAGTAGCAATCATTGAGATGATTGAAGAACTGACTGCTGATGAACCCATTCCCCCTCTTACAAAAGAAACAACTACTGAAGTTCCAAAGCCATCCACTCCAATACCATCTCCATCAAATACTCCATCTCCCAACCAGTCTCCTGCTACACACAAAGAGCAGGATGACACCATCTTCATTTCTGGTGAGCAATCTCCTGAACCAGCTGAAGCTCCACCGAGAACCTTGGACTTCACCATGCCCACAGTCATTGATGAAGGGGATGCCCTGATTCATACTTCCAGAGTAAGAGCTCAGTCTCTATTGAAGATATATCTCCATGGGTTGCTCCTTCTCCTCCAGTTTGCTTTACTGTTGCTCCTCCTGTTACTGCTGCTCCTACCAATGAGTTGATGAATCAATTTGTACTTCTGCTTCAAGAACAAAGGACATATTTTGATGCTTCTCTCAAAGCTGTTACTGAGAAAGTCACTGCTCTAGAGACTGAGATGAGCAAGGGATTTACTGAGATCAAGCACAATACAGATCAGCTCAGACATCTCTTTCAAATTGGTGGAAAAGCTGTAGATCACACTATTACTAGTGTTTGTCAAGTCATGGAGCAAGGTGTGACTCTTGCAAATAATCAGATAGAATTAGATAAGAGAGCTGAAGCTACAAAGATGAAGATTTGTGAAGAAGTTGGAACTTTCAAAGATGATGCCATCAATACACTGACTCTATAAAAGTAAGGAGTTAGATCTGGAATACTCTAGAGGGGGGGGGGGGTGAATAGAGTATTCTTTAAATCTTATATAGCTTTTGCTGTAATTAAAAACTGCAGAAATAAAACTAATAAAGCAGATACACAGCAGTCCTAGTTAGCACAAACACATCAAGAACAAATGAAAGGGCAACCAGACAACACAAGAAATTATAGTGGCTCCCCAACCTGGTTACATTCACTCTTCTACCACCCTAGTAGGAATCCACTCAGATTTTTGATCAGGTGCCTGACACCAATGAGCTTTTGATCAGGTGCTCAAAAACCAAACCTCAAGTCTTTTGATCAGGTGACTTGCAACCAGGAATAACTTTTGAAGGGACTTATAACCCTTTATACAGAGAGGGGATGAGAGATGATATTGTCTTCTCTTTCTCAATATACAACTGAGAAGACTTAATGGATATGGTGGTAGCAAATAGCTCCCCCTGAGATATAGAATGGTTCAGGATATCTGGAGCCTTGCTTCCGGGTGATAGGCCTTCAGTGTTTTAGCCTTGACCAGGAAGTATTCAGGAACTTCTTGACAGGTGAATTTGTTGTTGTCCTTTGAAGTGTCCTGGAGTGTTGAAGAAAGAATACTCTTGATTTTGATTTAGTGTTTTTCTTCTTCTTCAGATAGATAATGTTCTTTTAGTCTAGGGCTTCTTTCCTGTATCAGAGTTCTGTCCAGAGAGAGAGAGCACAAAAAATTCCTTGATTCAGACTGATTATCGTACATAATGTTTGTCTATCTGTGTCTATGTGTGTATCTCCAGGAAAAGAGAGAAAATATTCTTTTATATTTCCTGTCAAAAAGTTCTCTTTCGAAATTTGAATTCCTCTACATTAATTGCTGACGGCCTTGAGAATAAACTGTATTGATTTATTTCCCCAACTGTCCCATGGAAAAACGACAAGCAATAATCCTGGAGAAGACCATAATCAATGTTATGTCTAACGGTTATATTCAGAGAATATTTTTGCATTGATTACTCAGGAATTATTGCAATAGGAAGGGGACAGAATGAAGGAAATAACTAAGTCTGGATTCATCAAACAAAGAACAAAAATCGTCGAGCTGAGTCCACAATTCGTCGAGCTGAGAAGCTGTGTTTGTCGACTAGATGACTTCTGTTCGTCGAGCTGAGTTCCAAGATCGTCGAGAAGAGAGCAGAACTGCATTCTCTAGAAACTTTGACAATTCTATGTATGGAGTTCGTCGAGCTGATAACTGGTTTCGTCGACTGAAGTTCAGCAAAGTATTTGTTGGGTATATTGGAAAATGTGTAGCAGATTTGAAGAAGCCTCACCTTACTCAATAATATGCATCAAGGTGTATTCGATGTTGTTTTGAGTTTATATGTGCAGGTTAAGAAAATGCAGGAATGCAGGAAAAAGTTTCTAAGTCCATGAGTCGACACCAGAAGAAGCTGTGTCGACACTTATGAAGGATTTTGTCGACACTAGAGAAAAGCTGTGTCGACACTTGGAGTCAATTGTGTCGACACTTGGAAAGGCTGTGTCGACACCTGAAGAAACTGTATCGACACATAGAGGCAGTGTCGACACACAGAGAAGCTTAGTCAACATCAACTGTGTCGACACACAGAGAAGCTTAGTCGACATCAACTGTGTCGACACACAGGACTTGCGTCGACACACAACAGAGTTTCAACAAAGTTAATATTTCTGTAAAGAGAAGAAGTGACTGTGTCGACACTCAGAATTAGTGTCGATACATTCTACAGAAGCTGTGTCGAGAAGTAGTGTCAACACCAAAGGAGCTGTGTCAACACCACCAAGGCTTGTGTCGACACTTAGTCTACTTGTGTCGACACATGATGAAGTTCAGTCTCGAAACTTTACTGACAGAGACAGAGTTTCAAGAAGTGACTGGATGACTTGACAGCTGCCATTACCAACCAGTCTACTACAACTGTCAGTGCTGTTAGAAGTTTGTTAGAAATCGAATCAGCCGGTTATCATGGAGGAAGTCTATATAAAGGCATTCTCCATCTACCGAATAAATAGATGAAAAAAAGGAGAATACACATACAGTTACATTAAAACAGAAGAAGATTTTCATCAGAAGATCTAAGAAGATATTTGGAGAGAGAGAGAGATCCATCTATCGAAGTGAAGAAAGAGACTTATATCAACAAGTCTCCTACGTGCAGATTCTGAACCAGTCTGCCAAGAAGGATTTAGTTTGAGATCTGAATTTCAAGAAAGAAGCTGATTGAAGATCAACTTCAAAGGAGATCAACTCTACTGAGTTCAGATTCAAGAAGCTTTGAAGAAAGCTAAGAGTGGTTGTTCTCAACCATTAGATTCTTCCAAGAACTGATCAAGAAACCTTCCATCCTTTCTCTCTCTACCAGGGTGGTGGTATATTACAAACTTAAATCTATTTTCTGTAGGATCTTTATAAGATCTGAGTTGTAAGCCTGATTTATAAAGGCTGAGTTGTAGGAGATTAATTTCTCTGAGTGGTAGGCCTTGTTGAAGGCTGAGGTAGGGCTGTGAGTCTTAGTTGTAGGAGATTGTTATCTCTGAGTTATAGGCCTTGTTGAAGGCTGAGGTAGGGCAGGTTACCTGAGCTGTAGGAGTGTGGACTCACTCTGAGTTGTAGGTGCCTTGTTTGGGTTCTGAGCTATAAGATCTGCGGATCTGAGGTGAAGAGAAGAAGTTAGGCAGAATCTAGCACACTGCTAGATAGACGAAGGGGGAAAGTGGATGTACCCAGACCTTGGGGAACCACTATAAAACTGTGTGCAATCTGTGATTGTGTGTAATTTTGTGAATTCTGTGATTGTGGTAGCTGTAGAATTGATAGATTAATTTGATTATCTAAATAAATATTCTGCCTTAGTGTAAAAAGGAATTGCACCTATTCACCCCCCTCTAGGTGTTTAGGAATCAATTCTTTCAAGTGGTATCAGAGGGAGGTTCCTTAAAGATAGACTTAACAGTCTGAGTGAGATCTGTAAGGCAGAATTAAGATAAAGAAGATGGGTTCAGGAGAAAACCATAAAAACTTGGTTCAATGAAATTGCTTATCTGCAGGAAGGAAATGTTTGGAATATGGAAGGAAAGGGTCAGATTATTTATGGAGGCATCTGATCCTATAATCTATATAACAGGTAAGGAAGGACCATATGTTCCAAAGAAGGTTTCTGTTCTTGATGCCAATCAAAAAATTCCAAAGGATTTTTCAGAGATGACTAAGGATGAGATCATCTTGGCTACAATGGATAAAAGAGCACAAAATATTATAGTGAGTGCCATTGATGATTCAACATTCCAGAATCTAATTCATTGCAAAACCTCCAAGGAGATGTGGGACACATTGATTGTCTACATGGAGGGTTCTGAAGTGGTTAGACAAGATAGAAAGTCTATGCTTAATCAAGAATATGAGAGTTTCAGACAGGCCAAGTTTGAAAGTATAACTGAATGTTATAAGAAGTTCTACAGGATTGTAAATGAATTAATGTCTTATGGAAGAATATTCAGTACATATGAACTGAATGACAAATTCCTTAGGTCTTTGACTAAGGATTGGGATACAAAGATCTGTGCCATAAGGAAAGTGACCAGACTGGCAGAGATTTCACCTCCAACACTGTTTGAAAAATTGCTGTCTTATGAGATGCAACTGTTAGCCAGAAAGGAGGAAGAGAAAAATACAAAGGGTGACTATATAGAAAAGTCTGTGGCATTCAAGGTAGAAGCCACAAGGAAGAATATGAGAATGTCTCCAACTTCTCCTAAGAAAGATGCAGAAGTGATTTCAGAAAATTCTGATAATCACAGTTCAGATAGTAGTAATTCTGATGAAGACTTTGCAGCATTCACAAGGCAATTCCAGAGGTTCTTAAAGAAGAAGCAGTGGAAATCTAAGCCATCCTCATCTCAGTCCAAGGATGACTATTATCAGAAGAGGAAATCATCCAGGAAGGACAGGCGTGGGACAAAGCCTGGCAAGTCAACTACATCAAAGATTATTTGCTATTACTGCAACAAACCTGAACATGTTGTGGCGGACTGTCCAGACAAAAGGAAGGAGTCTTCTAATAAAAAGAAGTCTCAGCACAAGAGAAAGAAGGAGAAATCCTTGGTTGCTGAGAAAGAGAAAAGTTAGACAGATCAATCAACTTCAGAGTCTGAATCTGAGGCCGAGGCATATATTAGTTTGTTTGCAATAGAAGAAGAGGATGAGTTCATGCAATTACTGGGCTCTATCTATGAGCAAGAAGACCATCAGTGCAAAGGATTGATGGCAGTGTCTGAAGAAGACCAGTGCCAGGATTAACCTGGTCCCAGTAAGGTAAAAAGTGTATCTGTAGATTCTGATTACTTCACTGGGTCAGAATCAGATGCATCTCCATCCAGAGATGAAGATGAATCTGAATCTGAAGGAGATATTCATAGCTAATAGATGAATATGGGGATTTGTTGTAGGCACTCAAGAGAAGCAAAAACCTGGCCAAACGTCAGGCTAAGGAAATTGCAGCTCTTAAGTTGGCTGCATCTGATTCAAAGAAGCTGCTGGATCAAAAGATGAATGAGATTGCCAGGCTGAAAAATAAAACTATTATTCAGATGGGAACAATCACATTCAAAATGATCAAATCAAAAGTCTAGAAGACAGACTTCAGAAAGAGAAGGAGATAGTGGCTAGTTTCTCTAAGCCAAAATCTATCCTACCCTTAATAGATGACTTTGTGTCACAAAAGGGTAAGGCAGGAATAGGCTTTAAGTGAGCTGAATGGGCTGCTTAGTCCAATAATAAAGGCAAACCCCTAGCACAAAACAAAAGATCTGCTGCCAACAATATAGCTAAGATTGTACCTAAAAAGAGGTATAATAAGTTTGAGTGCTGGTGCTGTGGCAAGATAGGCCATTATGCCTTAGACTGTTGGCACAATACCAGTGTTAAGGAGAATAGCAGTCTGTCTGTTAGAAGAGCTGCAAGAAGATTTGTTAAGTTTCAGGCTAACTTGAAGCAAGGACCCAAAAGTTATTTGAGTTCTAAGGTTAAGTAATCTTTGTTGCAGGTGAGTCCAAGTTGCCATTCCCCTATATGGTACTTGGATAGTGGATGTTCCAGGCACATGACTGGAACAAGAGGATTGCTGAAGGACTACTCACCAATATTGAATGGGCCTAAAGTAATTTTTAGTGGTTATGAAAAAGGAGTCATCAAGGGTTTTGGTAACATTTCCAACAACTCAATTACAATCACTCAAGTGGCTTATGTGAAGGGTTTGAAACACAACCTAATAAGCATTGACCAACTAAGTGTTCTTGGATATGACATTTCATTTGTTAAGAATGGGTGTCATATAAGGAGGTCAAGTGATCAAAAGGTCATATTGACTGGCTATAGAAAAAGGAATGTGTATTGCCTAAACATTATGTGTGAGAATAATAATTCTCCTATCTGTCTTGTGGCTGATGAGAAAGCCTCTCATTGTGTCAAATGGCATAAGAGGCTAGCTCATCTCAACTACAAGACTATTGGCCAACTCTTTAGTAAAGAGTTAGTGAGGAATGGTCCTCAAGTTAAGTGCTTTAAGGATGGGATATGCTCATCTTGTCAAAAAGGCAAGCAGACCAGATCCTCCTTTCATAACATAGAAACCAAAGACTCTGTGAGGTGCTTATACCTCTTGCATATGGATTTATTTGGTCCTATGCCAGTTCATAGTCTAGGTAGGAAGGTCTACACTGTTATGGTAGTAGATGACTATTCTAGATTTTCATGGGTATTCTTTCTGAGGAAGAAATCTGAAACCCCAAATATCTTCTGCAATTTTGTCAAACAAATTCAGAATGAATTAGATAGTTCAGTGGTCAAAATCAGAAGTGACCATGGAACTGAATTCTAATCTGAAAGTATGACAAGGTTGTGTGAAGAATTTGGGATTCATCAGGAATTCTCCTCACCAAGAACACCTCAGCAAAATGGCATTGCTGAAAGAAAGAATAGGACATTGATTGAGGCTGGAAGAACACTATTGAGTGACACTACTCTCCCAGAATATTTCTGGGCTGAGGCTGTAAACACTGCATGCCATGTGCTCAATAGGGCTTCCATCACCAAAAGCCACAAAAAGACACCCTATGAGGTTATGAAGGGCAGAAAACCAAACTTATCCTATTTTAGGATCTTTGGTTGCAAATGCTATGTACTTAACAATGACAAGTCTCACCTAACTAAGTTTGCTGCCAAATCCCAAGATGGGATATTTGTTGGGTACAACAACAATAGTAAGGCTTATAGGGTCTACAATTTGGCTACTCAAGTTGTAGAAGAGTCAGTTCATGCCATCTTTGATGAAACTAGACTTATTAACAGTGAGTTGCCAAGTAGTTCTTGTAACTCTCCAGATATACAACAAAAGATGAACCAGCATACTATCAGAGAAGATCCAACTGCAAAGCAGGATGAGGAAAATGGTAGTTGTTGTCCAGGGGGAGTACAAGACACTCAAGATGCTGATGAAGACCATGAGGTGCAACATAATGAAGAGATTGGAGAAGGTCAAACTACTGATAGATTACCTACAACAGTTAGACAGTTGAAGGATCATCCTGCACACCAGATCATTGGTGATCCAAGACAAGGAGTACAAATAAGGTGTAGTAACTTAAACATAGTTCTTTGCTCTAGCTTCTTATCTCAAGTGAAACCCAAGAGATTTGAAGAAGCTATTCTAGACCCTCACTGGATTGATGCTATGCAGGAGGAGTTTAATCAATTCAGAAGGTGCAAGGTCTGGGATTTGGTTCCAAACCCAAAGGGCCACAATGTTATAGGGACAAAGTGGATTTATAGAAACAAGCTTGATGAGAGTGAGATCATAGTGAAGAACCAGGCAAGACTAGTTGCCAAAGGATACAGATAGGAGGATGACATAGACTTTGATTAGACTTTTGCCCCTGTGGTAAGGTTGGAGGCTATCAGGCTATTTCTAGCCTATACAGCATATCAAGGCTTCAAAGTGTTCCAGATGGATGTTAAGTCTGCATTCTTAAATGGAGACTTAAAAGAGGAGGTCTATGTAGAACATCCCTCAGGTTTTGTTGATCCACTCAATCCTACTTATGTCTATAGACTTAGGAAAGCTTTGTATGGGTTGAAACAAGCCCCAAGGGCTTGGTATGAAACCCTGTCTACTTTCCTCATTGAGAAAAAATTCTCAAGGGGAAAAATAGACAAGACTCTATTCCTTAGGGAATCTAAAGGAAAGACAATCCTAGTTAAAATATATGTTTATGACATAATATTTGGTTCTACTGAAAGTAACCTTTGTAAAAAGTTTGCAAAACTTATGCAAGGGAAATTTGAAATGAGCAGTATTGGAGAACTTAAGTTCTTCTTGGGCCTCCAAGTAAGACAGACTGATGATGGCCTGTATATATCTCAGTCAAAGTTCACCCAGGAGTTAATTAAGAAGTATGGTATGGAGTCATCCACTACCATGAGAACTCCAATGGGGACAAGTGTGTCTCTAAGCAAAGATGATGCAGGGAAACCTGCAGATGAGTCTTTATATAGAGGGATAGTTGGCTCCCTCCTATATCTGACTACTAGTAGACCAGATATCATGTATGCTACATGTGTCTGTGCTAGGTACCAATCCTGCCCTAAATAATCTCATCTTACTGCTGTCAAAAGGATTTTGAGATATCTTAAGGGCACACCTAATCTAGGCCTTTGGTATTCTAGGAATAAAGATTTTCTACTAATTGGCTATTCAGATGCAGACTTTGCAGGTTGCAAAGTAGATAGAAAAAGTACAATAGACACCTGTCAATTTCTAAGAGGAAGACTTGTGTCATGGAGCTGTAAGAAGCAGACCGGTGTGACAATTTCCACAGCTGAGTCTGAGTATGTTGCTGCAGGAAGTTTCTGTGCACAGCTGTTGTGGATACCACATCAGTTAGAAGATTATGGTATTCAGGTAAGTAGAACCCCATTATTATGTGATTCTACTAGTGCTATTTCTATTGCTCATAATCCTATTTCTCATAGTAGAACAAAGCATATAAAAATAAGATACCATTTTCTTAGAGATCATGTAGAAAAAGAAGATATTTCTTTAGAATTTGTTAATACTGATTTACAACTAGCTGATATGTTCACTAAGCCTTTAGATGAAACTAAATTCAATAATTTCAAAATTGAATTAGGAATGTTGAACATAAATTAGATTAACAAATTTGGCTAAGTAAAATGGCATCGACACAAAAAGTTGTCTGTGTCGACACATAGTAGTTGGTGTCGACATTCCAGGAAAGTGGTGTCGACACATCTAGAGAATAGGTGTTGACTCTTCAGAGAAGTTGTGTCGACACATCCAGAAGTTTTGTCGACACTAAAAATCAACTGATCGACGAGCGCAGATTCAACAACATTTCGTCGACCTCAAATCGTCGACCTCAAATTGGCGACTTCACGGGCTCTTCGTCGAACTCGACCAAGATAAATAGAATTGATGTCGAGACATTAGAAGTCTGTGTCGACACTTTTTAATAGTGTCGACACATTAAAAGATTTTTGACGTGACTTTTCACCTTCATTATTTAGAAGGATATAAATAAGTTAGAAATTAACTCTGTCAACACACTCTCCATTTCGAGACCAAAACCTTGTGTCGACAAATTCTCTCTTCTCAATTCAAGATTTCTCTCAACCCCAATGGCGCCAAAGCTAGAAGATAACGTCAACGAAGGCTATGAGCTGGTTCGCAATGCCTTTGACAATACGGAACCCGAGATTAGAGCGGTAATAACCCTAATTGCAGAAAATGGTTTGGAATTTCTGGTATCTGCACCTACTAAGATATGGAAGAAAGAAATAATGGAATTCTATGACGTAGCTACTTTAGATTCGACTGGACTTAAGATCAAATGTACTGTTCAGGGAGCTAAAGTTAAACTTACCTTGAAGAGCTTGAGGAAAACTCTTCAACTCCCAAGAACTCAAGAAGAATAAGAAGTACCCACAACCAAGACTAGGGAAGCACTTCAGTGGTGTGGATTGGATCCCACCATGAAGATTGGGTCTGCAATGAATAGAAAAGGGATGAATCTACAAGGCAAATTCCTTTCAGAAGTGGTTGGAAAAGTCATTCTCTGCAAGCCAGGGGGACATGATAGGGTTTCAGCCTATATGTTTAGCCTGATGACCAGGATTATCTACAGACTAAACACAGATTGGTCTGCAGTAATCTTTGAAAAAATTAAGGAAAGCATTAAGAAGCCAAATCTGGGAAGAATCAATCAATTTTCAGATATTGCAGATGGTGCTCAGGTGCAGGCGGAGCCTCATCTTGAGGAAGAGCCAACCCACTTGGAAAGTGAGATGGCTACACAGACTATTCTTGAGGTAATCCAAGAAGTAAATCAATCAATTTTCAATAATGAGGATGAAACACTAACTGAACTTTTGATTGATGCTGACCAGACCACACAACTAAACAGTCAAGAACAAGATGTTGTTATGGAGGATACATCTACAGCTGCTGATGCTCCTGAGTTGGTGGTGCCTCAAGTCCCTACTCAACAAGAGTTTACCCTTGAAGAGTTGTTTCCAGATATAGTGCAAGCAAGAACTGAGGGGGAGCAAACTGAAATTGAGGGGGATAAAGCAGAAATTGTGGGGGAGCAAGTTAACATTGAGGGGGAGCAAGTAAGAACTAAGAGGGAGGAGCAAGGGACTCAGGGGGAGCAACCTAAGACTGAACAGGAATTGCCTCCTAGTCCTAAGGAAAGAGTTGGTATTGCTAGTACCTCAGCTTCTGAAGATGAAGGAGAAATTCAAGCCAAAAAGGGAAAGCTGATGGTTTTCACAAGGAGAAGCCAAAACTATAAAAGGGCTTTACAAACTGCTCCTCAACCTGCCCCAGCAACTGATTATAGTTCTTTGTTGGTTTCCTTGCAAGTGTAGTTAGATGAACAAAGGATAGCCATGGAGAAATATATGGATGAGACCCATAAAGATCTGCAATTCTCCTTGGCTCTAGATATTAAATCTATAAGATTTGAAGTAAATCAGAACACGAAGGAAATGACAGATTGCTTCCACAAAGGTGGCAATACTATAGTCTATCTTGCAAAACAACACGAAGGCATAAAAACTCAAGTTAATGATATAGCTGTTAAGCAAGGCTATGTGCTAGAGAATCAACTAAGGATGAATGACAATCTGACTGAATCACATAATTTGATTGTCACAGAATTAAAGAATACTGCTGTTGCCCAGACTCAATCAAATGCTAAAGCCAAGTCCGATTTTGATAAACAATTCCAGGAAGAACTAGCTGCTGTACAAATAGCTATTAAGAATTCTCAAAAGATAATTTCTGATCAGCTACTGAAAATAAAGTCATTTTATAAAGATGGTGTCAATTATCTTGATAACCAAGTAAGATTTCAAAAAGATGACCTCAGAGATCATATTGAAAGAGAAGTCATAAAGGGGGAGAGAGTATTAGTCAAAGCAGGCTGAGATCATGCTAAATGGATATATAATAACATCAGAGCTACCCTTGGATATCCACCCCTCTGTGATGATGATAATGTAGTTGAGTCAGTGTGCAACCTGCTTATTTTGAAGGTGATTAACCTGAAGTTGCTCAGGTTATTTACCCTCCAGCAGATTTTGATATGATTCAGCAAGAAGTACAGTCTATGTACAACCCTCCAGAGGGTAATAAAAATGTTATCATTGAGAAGGTAGAAATGTCAGAGGTAGCTGTGAATGAGGAGCAAGAAGCTCAACTATCAAAGAAGAGATTCAGAGAATATGCTGAGTTGAAGCCTGATTTTGAGAAGTGGAGTCCAACTTCCAGGAATATTATCTTGACTGCCTGAAAAGCTATAAAGGACAAGACCCATGATAGGGGTAAATGGTACATAGAACAAGAATGACAATAGCATGAAGCTAGACAGGAAGCTATTCTACAATATAGAAGAAAGGCAAAAGCTGGGAAGCTACCTCCTAATGCTCAGGAGCCTAGCAAGTATTTCCCAAAACCTTTTCATTATTTTGAAAGACAAAGAATAAGGGCTGAAAAACAAAAGAAGAAGGATCTAAAGGGCAAGAAGCCAGCTGAAGATACTGATGCTCCAGTACAAGCCAAGATCCAATCAGGCAAAGGGATAGTCATCAAGGAGCCTGAGCAGCCTTAGGATAGATTTACTAGATTTTACAACATTGTAATCTTTAGTGTTAAAAAAATCTATGTAAACTATTGATATGAAACTTTTGTAAGTTTAAACAAAATAATGATTAATGCTCATTATGTTTGCATCATTTCTATGATGACTTTTTATACATGTTTTGTTTATAAGTTACCCTGTCATGTAATGATTTATAAATCATAATATGTATTTGTTATGAATGGTATATATCATTGACTAAGGGTTATGACTTCTCCAAATAGGGGGAGATTGTTGGGTACATTGGAAAATGTGTACCAGATTTGAAGAAGCCTCACCTTAATCAATGATATGCATCAAGGTGTATTTGATGTTGTTTTGAGTTTATATGTGCAGGTTAAGAAAATGCAGGAATGCAGGAAAAAGTTTCTAAGTCCATGAGTCGACACCAAAAGAAGCCGTGTCGACACTTACGAAGGCTTGTGTCGACACTGGAGAAAAGCTGTGTCGACACTTGGAGTCAATTGTGTCGACACTTGGAAAGGCTGTGTCGACACCTGAAGAAATTATGTCGACACACAGAGGCAGTGTCGACACACAGAGAAGCTTAGTCGACATCAACTGTGTCGACACACAGAGGCAGTGTCGATACACAGAGAAGCTTAGTCGACATCAACTGTGTCGATACACAGAGGCAGTGTCGACACATAGAAGACTTTGTTGACATCAACTGTGTCGACACATAGGACTTGTGTCGACACACAGTAGAGTTTCAACAAAGTTAATATTTCTGTAAAGAGAAGAAGTGACTGTGTCGACACTCAGAATTAGTGTCGACACATTCTACAGAGGCTGTGTCGAGAAGTAGTGTCAACACCAAAGGAGCTGTGTCGACAACACCAAGGCTTGTGTCGACACTTAGTCTACTTGTGTCGACATATGATGAAGTTCAGTCTCAACGCTTTGCTGACAGAGATAGAGTTTCAAGAAGTGACTTGATGACTTGACAGCTGCCATTACCAACCGGTCTGCTGCAACTGTCAGTGCTGTCAGAAGTTTGTTAGAAACTAGATCAGCCGGCTACCATGAAGGAAGTCTATATAAAGACATTCTCCGTCAACAGAATAAATATATGAAAAAAGGAGAATACACATACAGTTACATTAAAATAAAAGAAGATTTTCGTCAGAAGATCTAAGAAGATATTTGGAGAGAGAGAGAGCTCCATCTATCGAAGTGAAGAAAGGGACTTATATCAATAAGTCTCTTAAGTGCAGATTCTGAACCAGTCTGCCAAGAAGGATTCAGATTGAGATCTGAATTTCAAGAAAGAAGCTGATTGAAGATCAACTTCAAAGGATATCAATGCTACTGAGTTCATATTCAAGAAGCTTTGAAGAAAGATAAGAGTGGTTGTTCTCTACCATCAGATTCTTCCAAGAACTGATCAAGAAACCTTCCATCCTTTCTCTCTTTACCAGGGTGGTGGTATATTACAAACTTAAATCTATTTTCTGTAGGATCTTTATAAGATCTGAGTTGTAAGACTGATTTATAAAGGCTGAGTTGTAGGAGATTAATTTCTCTGAGTGGTAGGCCTTATTGAAGGCTGAGGTAGGGCTGTGAGCCTGAGTTGTAGGAGATTGTTATCTCTGAGTTGTATTCCTTGTTGAAGGCTGAGGTAGGGCAGGTTTCCTGAGCTGTAGGAGTGTGGACTCACTCTGAGTTGTAGGAGCCTTATTTGGCTTTTGAGCTGTAAGATCAGCGTATCTGAGGTGAAGAGAAGAAGTTAGGCCGAATCTAGCACACTGCTAGATAGGCGAAGGGGGAAAGTGGATGTACCCAGACCTTGAGGAACCACTATAAAACTGTGTACAATCTGTGATTGTGTGTAATTCTGTGAATTCTGTGATTGTGGTAGCTGTAGAACTGATAGATTAATTTGATTATCTGAATAAATATTCTGCCTTAGTGTAAAAAGGAATTGCACCTATTCACCCCCTCTCTAGGTGTTTAGGAACCAATTCTTTCAGTATTTTCTAAACTTAGAATATTGAGAGGCTTCTGGATTAATAAGTTGAAGTAGAGAATCCAGAAAACATCGACCAGAGAATTAGGTTCGTCGACTGGAGTCTAGAGAATGAAGTCTGGACTTAGAATGCTGAAGGTGGAGTTCAAAGATCGTCGACTTGAGAATTGAGTTTGTCGAGCTGAGAACTTCTAACTGATAGATAAGTTTTGCCTAAATTGTGGTCCAAGTTCGTCGAACAAATAAGATGTATTCGTCGACTGAAGTTTGAATCTGGACTTAGAAGAATTAGTTGTTTCTCTTCTTGTTGTGCTGAAGTAGAATACCCTGGGATCGTCTAGCTGAGAACTAAGTTCATCAACTGGAGTTCAGAGTGAAGAATCCTGGCCTTGGAGTGTTGAAGTATAGTGTCCAAAATTCGTCGACCTGAGTACCAAGTTCGTCGAGCTCAGCTTAGAGA
This sequence comes from Platanthera guangdongensis, assembly GCA_039583875.1. Taxonomy (NCBI): domain Eukaryota; kingdom Viridiplantae; phylum Streptophyta; class Magnoliopsida; order Asparagales; family Orchidaceae; genus Platanthera; species Platanthera guangdongensis. The sequence continues at coordinate 5,476,460 of CM077155.1, forward strand.
ATTGTCTCTGAGATCGTCGAGCTGAGCACGACTTTCGTCGACCTGAGTTCGACGAACGTCGAGCTCATTTTACTTGGTCTTTGGAAATTCTCTAAGTCTTATATGGAGTTATCTTCTGAAGAATATAGTAGGGGGTGTCATTTGCTTGATTTGGTTTAGAAGCAGCAGGAGGAGGAGCTTTCCTTTTCTTAGACACTTTCTTCTTCTCTGGTTCCTCATCTGAATCCTCATCCTCCTCCTCCTCATCATCATCAGACTCTTGAGGTGCATCATATAAGGCATCAATGGCCTTTAGTACGGACTTATCAATTTACATTTCAGCCTGAGAGGGTGCTGGAGGAGGAGCAGGGATTGGAGCTGGAGCTGGGGCAGGAGTTAGAGCTGGAGTTGGAACAACAACTGGATCTAGAGCTAGAGAGCTGTCTATGACAGTGCTTTCAGCAACTGCCTTATTCTCTTCTTTAATATCAGCTAAGATCAAAGCATCAAGATCTGGCATAGGAGAGTCATCCATTACAAAACTTAGTGCAGAAAAGGTTTCTGGAGGGGATGGAATGACTGTAAGCTCTGGAGCAGCAAAACTGTCTCTGGGTTGCTTGGCAACTGTAGGACTTATAGGAGAGGAATAGGAAACAATAGCCAAAGATGGCTTAGTATAGTCTGTTGGAAGGAAACTCAAATATGCAGTATCAAAAAGTTTCAAAAAATTTACTTAATATACTGTGGGATTTATAATGAAAACACCAGCAGTAATTATGTCCTCTGTTACTGACTCATATATATCCATGTCAGTCTCAATAAAATGAATGAAATCAAATAAATCTGCATCATCTGCTGTTGTTGCTATTTCTGTTGGAACTGCTGTATCTACTACTAGTTCTACTGTAGCCTCTTCATCAAGCATCTCCCCCTACCTGGTTTTAGTGTGAACTGGAGCTAGGCCCCTTACTGAAGAGGGGACAACAGTGAGGGTAGAAATCTGGGCAGAGAGGGAAAATATAGAAGTAACAAGAGGTGTAATGGCCTCTACTATTATTATTTTGAGGAGGGGTGTGATGAGGGCAATGACAGAAGAAATTGTGGAGGGATCCAATGGTGTAGTGGCAGAAGGTGTTTCAGAGGGTGGTTGGGTGGAAATAGTTGGAGGGATGGTAGATGTTGGTGAGGATGGAGGGATGGCATCATGCATTGGCTCATCTGTAGGAGTGGGAGTATGCTGGGGAGAGGAAAGTAGGCTGAATGAGGGTATGGAAGATAAGTGGGGTGGAAGAGGAGATGAAGGTGTTGTTGGATAAGGGGAGGGTTGATGATATTCCTGAATGGGGGAAGAGGGGATGTCAGTAAGATCAATTGGTGGAGAGGTGGCAGGAGATGTAGCTGGAGTAATAACATGAGCAGATGGTTATGGTTGTGGTTGTGATTGTTGTTGAAGTTGTTATTGTTGTTGTGGAGTAGAGGAAATGGTGGAGGAGTGTTGTTGTAGAGTCTGAGGTTGAGGTGGGAGGACTGTTGTGTTTGGTAGTTGGGTTTGAAATGCTGGAAGAGATGGAGATGAGTGAGTGATCTCTTCTAAAGGGTGGGGAGTGGCTGTAACAGCCCTTGTACTTTCAAAAGCTTTGGTGATAGAGGATGAAGCCTTAGAAGGCTTTGTGATTGTCCTCTCCCATTTGCCAAACAAGGCACAAGTAAGCCTTTTGCTGGCATTGATGAATATGGTCTGTGAGACCAGTGATTCAGCAACTTTTTCTTTCAAAACGATCCACAGTATCATTCCAAAACAAACTTCCTTTTTGTTGTTCTTTTTCTTAATCAGATCAAAGAGGATCTGAGCCCAGTTGACTTGTTTCTTGTTGACTACTGCACACATAACCAGAAATTGATGCCTGGTTATATAATCGTGTGCAGTATGCTTGCCCATCAAGACTTTCCCAACAATGTCTGCTAAGAATTTAAATTCAGCAGCAAGATGTTTCTTCAATAACTTGTTAGGGTTTTGGCCAGAGTAACCCATCAAACTCAGCATCATGTCATATTCTTCACTATCAACCTCTAAATCTTCTTCTCCATTTCTCAATCCAAATATCTCAGTCAAAATGGCGGGAGAGAGAGAAATGGCATTACCCGTTATTGATCCAACAATTATGTTCTCTTCTATTGTCGAAGATGTATAAACCCATTCTTTGATTTCATTTCCAAATAGCTTAATCCTTGTTGTCATCAAGGTATTCAGTTGCTTGTCATCTAAAAGTTGTAGTATTTCCAGGAAGATGGGATCAGAATGTTGAAAAGAGTCGAAATCCACATCAAAACTAGTATCAAATTTCATTGCCGTAAGAGTTCCTGCTGGAATCGCCATGAGAGTACCTGCAAGAGAAAATGACGATCAAGTGCAAGGGAGCAGAAAGCGCAGGACTGAGGTCGAAGAAAACCTAGATATAAGATTTTCCAGAATATGAATCAACAAACTCCGTTCCACGAAAATGAGAAATTCTTCGAACTGAGTTCGACGAAATAATTTAGAGTTAAACAAGTCGTCGAGCTTATTCTGAAGAATTGAAGACCGTTCGTCGAGCTCCGTTCGATGAACATCTTCTGAATCAAGTTCGTCGATCTCCGTTCGACGAATATTGATTCACACACAAAGAGTTCGTCAATCTCTGTTCGACGAATATCTCACAAACTTTCTTCAGTTCGTCGAACTCCGTTCGACGAACTTTGGAAAATTCGTTGAGTGCAGACAGAAACTAAACTAAGTCTTCTCCATTAATTATTCCAGGCTGATTTATAAAGAACAGGTGGTTTCTTTCATACAGAGGTTCGGTGAAAATGTCAGCTTTTTGTAAATCAGTATAGATATATGCTTAGTCTACACACTCTCTTATGAAATGATGTCTATTATCTATATGCTTAGTCCAACTTTGATGGACTGGATTTTGTGCTATGGTTATAGCACTTGTGTTATCATATAGTAGAGTTGAATTATTTAAGTTGAGACCATAGTCTAGTAGTTGATTTTGAATCCACAGCATCTGGGAACAACAGCTGCCAGCTGCAATATATTCTGCCTCAGCAGTTGAGGTAGACACAGATTACTGTTTATTACAAAACTAGGACACTAATCTCATACCCAGGAACTGGCAGGTTCCTGAAGTACTTTTTCTGTCCACCCTACATCCTGCAAAATCAGCATCTGAGTATCCAGTTAACTCAAATTCTGATTCAGTAGGATACCATAGGCCTAGACTTGGACAACTCTTTATATATCTCGAAATACTTTTTAGAAAAATAAGATGAGATTCTTTAGGATTCACTTGGAACTTAGCACAAAGGCATGTGGCAAACATGATATCAGGTCTACTAGCTGTAAGATATAATAGTGACCCAACAATGCCCCTATATAATTTCTGATCAACAGGTTTCCTATATGGATCAGAGTCTATTACTGCATTTGTAGCCATTGGTGTTTTCTTTGCTGAGGCATCAACCATCCCAAACTTTTTGATAAGCTCTTTTGCATATTTAGCTTGGGAAATGAAGATGCCATCAGGGAGCTGCTTCACTTGGAGACCAAGGAAGTAGGAGAGCTCACACATGCTACTCATTTTAAATTTTGAATGCATAAGGTCAGAGAAACTCTTGCATAATTTGGAATCAGTAGACCCAAAAATGATGTCATCCACATATATTTGTACTAACAGTGTTTGGTCCTTATGATGTCTAGTGAAAAGTGTCTTATCTACTATGCCTCTAATGAACTTATGCTCTATCAAAAGCTAGCTAAGGTCTCATACCAAGCTCTTGGAGCTTGCTTTAGACCATAGAGGGCTTTATGCAATTTAAATACATGATAAGGGTGAGTTGGAGAAATAAAACCTGGAGGTTGTTCAACATAGACCTCTTCTTGTAGTACTCCATTCAGAAAATCACTCTTAATATTCATCTGATAGATTTTGAATTTCTTGTAGGCTGCATAGGCAAGGAATTTTCTAATTGCCTCTAACCTTGCAACATGTGCAAAGGTTTGGTCATAATCTATGCCTTCTTCTTGCATATAGCCTTGAGCAACAAGCCTGGCCTTGTTCCTCACTATTGTGCCTTGGGCATCTAGTTTATTTCTGTATACCAATTTGGTTCCAATGACTGTGTAGTCTTGGGGTCTTGGAACCAAATCCCAAACTCTACATCTCTCAAACTAGTTGAGTTCCTCTTGCATTGCAATGATCCAGTGGGGATCCTGCTCAGCATCTCTTATGGATTGAGGTTCAACCTGAGAGAGAAAACAGGCATGCATCAAATCTTGGTTGAGTTGATGCCTTGTCTATACACCAACTGATATGTCTCCAATCACTTGAGATCTAGGGTGATCCCTTAGTGTGACAAGATCATTTGGTGGAGTTGGTTCAGCAACATCATTTTGAATTAATTCCTCTTGTGGAATTGAGTTTACTGTTGGATGAGGTTCAACTTCCTCTGTACTTTCTTCTTCACTTTCTTCATGATCTTGTGGAGAAGGATGTGTTGGAACCTCTTGGGTGAGGCTTAATCCATCCAAATTCTCACACAAGTGAGGTACCTGCAAAGTGTTACTGGTAGAAACCTCTTTCTCCTTATAAGACATGTTAGTTTCATCAAAGGTAACATGAATAGACTCTTCAATGTTCAAGGTGGATTTGTTAAAAACCCTATAAGCTTTGCTTACTTGGGAATATCCTAGAAAAATTCCCTCTTCAGCCTTGGCTTCAAACTTTATAATGTATTTCTTATTATTATTATGAATATAACATACACATTCAAATACTTTAAAATAGTTGATTTTAGGTTTCTTCCCTTTAAGTAATTCATAAGGAGTCCTATTCTTCAGTTTATGTATCAAGCTCCTGTTCAGGACATAGTTTGTTGTGCTTACAGCCTCTGCCCAAAAGGATAGGGGCATGTAAGCATCCGCAAGTAATGTACATGCAGCTTCAATTAGGGTCCTATTTTTCCTTTCAGCTACCCAATTTTGTTGGGGAGTTCTAGGAGCTGAGAAGTAGAGCCCGATACCTTCCTTCTCACAGAACTCATGCATAAGAAGAGAATCAAACTCTGTACCATGATCACTTCTGATCAATACAACATGAGTAGAGTACTCAATCTGTATGGTCCTGAGAAAATCCGTAAGAACCTTAAAGATATCTGCCTTACATCTCAGAAAGGACACCCAAGTGAACCTTGAGAAGTCATCTACAGTAACTAAGGTGTAGGATTTCCCTCCTAGGCTTTGTACTGCAATGGGTCCAAAAAGATCCATGTGCAGCAGGTACAAGATCCTAAGTGAATCACTCTTATTAATTGATTTAAAACTAGCTTTAGTTTGCTTGCCTAGTTGACAAGCACTGCAAAGGCCTTCCTTCTTGTAGGGGCCAGAAGGTAAGCCTCTTACAAGACTGTCTTTTGATAGTCTAGTAATATTTTTCATGTTTACATGTCCTAGTCTTTTATGCCACAACTCATTTTGATTGCAAACAATATTAAGCAAACAAATGTCTGAATTGGCATAAAGAAAATTAACCAAGTATATGTTTCCTTGTCTATTTCCAATTAAAACTTTTTGGTTTTCTTTATTAGAAATAATGCAAGAAGTTGAATTGAATTATACCTGATAACCTTCATCACATAACTGACTTATGGAGATGAGGTTATGCTTGAGTCCACTTACATAGGTCAGTTTCTTGAAGGTGACAGCTCCTATTTTTACTTCTCCATATCCTTCTGACTGACCACACTTTGAATCACTAAAGATAATCTTTGGTCCCAGCTTGGACTTGTAGTTGTGTAAGATGTCCTTGCTGCCAGTCGATTATTTGGAGCATCCACTGTCCAGGTACCGTGTTTGATTATTTACTGGACAGCTCTTCAACTGCAATGAAAAACAATTAATTGTTCTTGACCCAGGTTACCTTGGGTCCTTTATTTTGCTGGTAAGAGAAACTGGATATAACAGAGAATTTAGGTTGAGATTTATATCCTAGTGGGTGATATCTTCTAGGTGGTATTACCCAATCAGGTACAGGATTAAATGGTTTCCTAGAATTATTAGAGTTGCTGTAAAAATTACAATTTTTTGTTAAGTTTTCTGGGTTCGACGAATTATTGTGAGTTCGTCGACCAGAGTTCGACAAATTGGGATGAGATCATCAATCTTTGCCCAGAGAATGAACATGTTCATTTTTTGTGCCCCACGTTCATCGACCACTGCTCGACGAACCATACAGATTTCGTCGATCGCAGTTAGATGAAAAATTATAGCTAAAGTTTGTGTTTTGCGTTCATCGAGTTGGGTTCGACGAACTGGCAACATTTCGTTGTTCTGAGTTCGACGAAATCTATTGAACTTTGTTTTTACATGTGGTTTTCTGATTTTTATTATTTTGATCTATTGATTTTTGAACATTTTCTAAGATTTATTTATTGTTCATTATTTCTTTCCCCTTAGCTAAAACAAATTTGATAGGGGTTGTCAGAATGTTCTTCTTGAGAATTGGGGGCAAACTTGATGAAGCACCCAAGCCAAGCTTGCCATTCAATCTGGCATTGAATGTGCTTGTGATGTCCATCAGCTTGAGGCTTCTCCCATTGAGAGATTCCTCAAGTTGTTTAGCCTCACATAGCTCAGTCTTTAACAATATAATTTGTTCATTAGCTAAGGTTAATTCATCCTTTAACCTATTGTTTTCTGAATTAACATTCTCTAGGTTTCCTAATTTTTCCCTAAGAGTCTTAATTTATTTTTCTGAGTTAATTAAGTCTATGCACATTGTTTTAAATTCAGATTTAAATGAATCAGAACTGTAATCAAAGGAAGATAATACCTTGTCAGCTTCAGAATCTTAAACTGCTTCATTGTCTGAATCTTCTTCTTCTTCTGAATGGCTCCTGGAGACATCAATGGCCATGAGGCAAACCTCTTTGGCCCTTGCCTCTTCTTCATCTTCACCGAGGCTGGAAGATGATGATTCATGCTCAATTTCACTCCAAGATTCAGCCACAAAGCCCTTGCCTCTCCTTTGGCCCTTGCCTCTTTGGTCCTTCTTCTTATATTTATTGGAGGAAGGCCTGCTGTTGTGCTGTCTTCTGGTATCTTTCTCTCTTCTCTTCTCCTTCTTCTGATTCTTTGGACACTCAGAGATGAAGTGTCCAGATTTCCTGCAACCAAAACACATCACTTTTTAGTTGGTGTTTTGTCATACCTTGGTTTGTCATCCTACCTTGATGACTTTCTCCTGAAGTCTTTCCTTGCCATTTTGTAGAATCTTTTGGCAAAAAGACTCAACAGTTCTTCATTTATGGTTGAATTCTCTGTCTCCTCAGCAGCCCTGAATGCAATGCTTTGTTCTTTTCTTGCAGGAGGAGGTGTTCTCTACTCAACTGCCTCTCTGGATTTAATCAGCTGTTCATAGGACTTAAGCTTTCCTAAAAGAGATTCAGTGGAAATCTCATTTAGACTTCTGGCCTCCTTGATGGGACAGATCCTTGAATCCCATGAGCTTGAGAAGCACATTAGGATCTTATCATTCACCTCTGTGAGGGTGATGTCCTTGTCCAAGATTTTTAGCTCATTGATGATTGAGCTTAACCTGTTATACATATCAACTACTGTCTCAGCTTCCTCTTTCTTGAAATTCTCATATTAGGATATGAGATTGGATCTCCCGTCCTTTCTTTCATCTGCTGATTCAACCACCATTTGATTTAGGGAGTCCTAGATGGCTTTGGTTGATGTACATTCAGCCACCTTTTGAAACATGTCATCTGACATAGTTTGTGCCAGAATGTTTATGGCCTTGACATCAGCAATCTTTGCTTTCTTCTGGGCCTCAGTCCACTCAGGCGTTGGAACTACAGTTGTGCTTGAAGATGTTGTAGAAGTAGATGCTTGAGGGGGACCTGTCAAGATGGAGTTGTAGACATCTTCATCAATAGAGTTCATGTATAACTTAATTCTTGCCTTCTAGATGGCAAACCTATTCAGGTTGCAAACTGGAGGTCTGGTGCTTGCATAGTCCTTGTTCTGTGACATGCTATGTGTAATCCTAAATAAATATAAAATAAGGAATCAGATCTAACTAAGGATCCTTGGTTCAAGGGTTAGCTTATACAATCAAATGAACCTTGCTCTGATACCAATTGAAAGTGAGGAGTTAGATCTGGAATACTCTAGAGGGGGGGGGGGGGGGGTGAATAGAGTATTCTTTAAATCTTATACAACTTTTGCTGTAATTAAAAACTGCAGAAATAAACTAATAAAGCAGACACACAACAGTTATAGTTAGCATAAACACAGCAAGAAAAAAAAAAGGGCAACCAGGCAACACAAGAAATTATAGTGGTTTCCTAACCTGGGTACATCCACTCTTCTACCACCCTGGTAGGAATCCACTCAGATTTTTGATCAGGTGCCTGACACCAATGAGCTTTTGATCAGGTGCTCAAAAACCAAACCTCAAGTCTTTTGATCAGGTGACTTGCAACCAGGAATAACTTTTGAAGGGAGTTATAACCCTTTATATAGAGAGGGGATGGGAGATGATATTGTCTTCTCTTTCTCAATATACAACTGAGAAGACTTAGTGGATATGATGGTAGAAAATAGCTCCCCCTGAGATATAGAATGGTTCAGGATATCTGGAACCTTTTTTCAGGGTGTTTAGCCTTGACCAGGAAGTATTCAGGAACTTCTTGACAGATGAATTTGTTGTTGTCCTTTGAAGTATCCTGGAGTGTTGAAGAAAGAAGACTCTTGATTTTGATTTAGTGTTCTTCTTCTTCAGATAGCTAATGTTCTTCTGGTCTAGGGCTTCTTTCCTGTATCAGAGTTCTATCCATAGAGAGAGCAGAGAAAATTCCTTGATTCAGACCGATTGTCATACAGACTATCTTTTTATCTGTGTCTATGTGTATATCTCCAGGAAAAGAGAAAACAATTCTTTTATATTTCCTGTCAAAAAGTTCTCTTTCGAAATTTGAATTTCTCTGCATTAATTGCTAATGGCATTGAGAATAAACAACATTGATTTATTTCCCCAACTATCCCATGGAAAAATGGCAAGCAATAATCCTGGAGAAGACTATAATCAATGCTCTGTCTAACGGTTATATTCAGAGAATATTTTAACATTGATTACTCAGGAATTATTGCAATAGGAAGGAGACAGAATAAAGGAAATAACTATGTCTGGATTCGTCGAAACGAGAACAGAAATCATCGAGCTGAGTCCACAGTTCGTCAAGTTGAGAAGCTGTGTTCGTCGACCAGATGGCTTCTATTCATTGAGATGAGTTCTAAGATCATTGAGCAGAGAGCAGAACTGCATTCTCTAGAAACTTTGACAATTTTGTGTATGGAGTTCGTCGACTAAAGTTCAGCAAAGTATTTTCTGGACTTAGAATATTGAGAGGCTTCTGGATTAATAAGTTGAAGTAGAGAATCTAGAAAACATCGACCAGAGAATTAGGTTCGTCGACTGGAGTCAAGAGAATGAAGTCTGGACTTGGAATGCTAAAGATGGAGTTCAAAGATCGTCGACCTGAGAATTGAGTTCGTCGAGCTGAGAACTTCTAACTGATAGATAAGTTTTTCCTAGACTGTGGTCCAAGTTCGTTGAACAAAGAAGATGTATTCGTCGACTGAAGTTTGAATCTGGACTTAGAAGAATTAGTTGTTTCTGGTCTTGTGGTGCTGAAGTAGAATACCCTGGGATCGTCTAGCTGAGAACTAAGTTCGTCGACTGGAGTTCAGAGTGAAGAATCCTGGCCTTGGAGTGTTGAAGTATAATGTCCAAAATTCATCGACCTGAGTACCAAGTTTGTCGAGCTCAGCTCAGAGAATTATCTCTGAGATCGTCGAGCTGAGCAAGACTTTCGTCGACCTGAGTTCGACGAACATCGAACTCATTTTACTTGGTCTTTGGAAATTCTCTAAGTCTTGAGTCTCTGGCAGTCTAATGATGGCTGGTCCATGAGATGTTGAAACTAAGGACTTGGCCTAGACTTTAGGACACAACTATGACCCTGGCTATACAAGATGGCTCACAAAATCCTAACTTAGTGAACCTAGCCGAAATCAAACTAGGGATCCAACACTATAGAAGTTAGAAAGGGGGAGAGTTTTGTGAAAGAATATCTTGAGAAATCAGATGCACTGAGGTAGACTCAATGAGAAGCTAAGATGAAAGAGATTCATGATGATGTGCTAGGCCAGATTCAGAGTCTAAAATTCCACACCTATGACACAACAGTTTGGATGCAAAATCAAATTCTTCCAGATTCCCAGCTGATCCAAACATCATTCCTCAACACATAAACCCCTTAGCTGCTACTGCTCCTGTTCAAGGTCAACAACCTTCCTTCTCTCCCAGACCTCAAGGGTATGAAGGTCCTCCTCCAGAATCATATGCTCAAGTTTGGGAGGCAGACCCAACAGATATATTCTTCCAAGCTCCTCCTGAGATCCAAACTTCTAAGAAGAAGAGGAAATGTGCCTCATCTAGCAGGTCAATCCCAGTTCCTGATTTAGAAAAGAGAAAAGCTCCAGAGTTTGCAGAGATCTGGTCTCCTACTTCAAAGTCTCTCATTTTAGATATTCTCAAACTTGTTATGGACTTCAATGAAAGTAGGAATATTCATTACAGCTCCCAAGAATGGAAATTGTATGAAAAATTTATGAAAAAGAGTAGACTGTATGATACAGAATTTGGAAGGAACAACCCTGCTGCTCCTCCAAGGCCTCCAAAATATTATCCCAAGCCATTCAGCTACCAAAGAAGACAGCAAGAGAAGAAAGACAAGCAGCAACATCAAGTTTAAGCATAAAGGATTTTGAGAGTGTGGAATTGATTCTTGTAGAAATGATGTTTTGGACATTCATATTTATATAATTCTTAATTTAGATCATTTGTCTTTTGATTATATTCTTATGCTTGCTTATACTGCTTTCTCTATTTGTATATTTAGATATGTTTATGTCTATATAATTCACCTTAGTGTAAAGGGTTCTGACTTCTACAAATCGGGGGAGATTGTTTGGTATTTTATCCACATTAACCCAGATTTGATGAAGTCACCCTTGAACAAAGATGAATTAAGTTGTATTTGATGTTTTGTTTGAGTTATGTATTTGTAGGATTATATTGCCAAGTAAAGACCAATGTCAGTCTATAATGGGTCACCACACAATATAATACTTCATTGTGTGATCCATGGTATTGACTCATGTGTAGCCTCTCTATTGGGATACACTTCTTACTCAAGCACTAGGACTAATTGGAGAAAGGCTTGTTGCTGAAATCAGTAAAGAAGAGAAAATTCTGTCGAAGAGAATTTTCTAAGTATTTGACTCGAGTAGTGACTTTCATACTCGAGTGAAATACTTAGTCAATACTCGAGTAAAACTATCTGTACTCGAGTAAAGGAACTAACTCTTGAGTAGCCAAATTATAGCTCTCGAGTAGCTAAGTCAACTACTCGAGTAGATCCTCTCTCATTCTCGAGTTAACAGAATTTCTTCTCCAGAAAGTTTTCTAAGTAAATTACTCGACTAGTGTTGGGTACATTGGTTTAAATGAACCTGATTTGAAGAAGCCTCACCCTACTCAATGATATACATCAAAATGTATTTGATGTATTTTTGAGTTGCCTTGTGCAGGTTAAGTATTTGCAGGGAAAGCAGAAAAGTTTCTAAGTACATGTGTCGACACCCAGACAGAAAGTGTCGACACTTAAGAAGACTTGTGTCGACACCTAGAGTAGCAGTGTCGACACTTGGAGTAATTGTGTCGACACCAGGGATGCAGAGTCGACACTAGACAGAAAGTGTCGACACAAGGAGCTGTGTCGACACTCAATGAAGAAAAGTACAGTGAAGCAGTGTCGACACTTAGAAGCAGTGTCGACACCCAGAGGATTTGTGTCTACATCAGAAAGTGTCGACACTTGGAGGCTGTGTCGACACTCAGCAAAAGTCAGCAGAGACTAAGTATAAGTGTCGACATAATGAGAAATGTGTTGACACATAGCAGAAGACTCAACACATGAAGAATGTGTCGACACAAGAAAGAATGTGTCGACACTTAGCAGAAGACTCAACACTTGAAGAAAGTGTCGACACAAGGAGCAGTGTCGACACTTAGCAAAGTTCAGCAAAATTCTAAGTACAAGTGTCGACACAAAGGAGATGTGTCGACACTCAGCTAAAAGTCTCAACAAAAGAAGATGTGTCGACACAAGGAGAAGTGTCAACACTCAGCAAGTATCAACACAGAAGTCAAGTGTCGACATCAAGAAGAAGTGTCGACACTGAACAAGTTCAACACATGAAGATGTGTCGACACAAAGGAGTTGTGTCGACACTTACAAGAATTCAACAAAGTACTGAAGAACAAGGACTTGTGTCGACACACATTATCAGTGTCGACACATGATGAAGAAGCTGTGTCGAGAAGTGAATTCTACAACACAAGGAGTTGTGTCGACAACTTGAAGGCTAGTGTCGACACTTAGTCAACTTGTGTCGACACTTAGTCCTTAAGTGTCGACACTTAAAGACAGATTGTCTCGACACTTTCAGACAGTTATAGAAATTTCAAGAACTGACTGGATGACTTGACAGCTGCCATTCCAACTAGTCTACTGCACCTGTCAGAGTTGTCAGAAAGCTGTTAGGAACCGGATCAGCCGGTCACCATGAAGAAGGCCTATAAATAGGCTTATTCTGTCAACAGAAGATAATAATCAATCAACAAAAGAAACACAGAAGAAGATCTAGCTATTCATTGAAGAATCAAGTAAAGATCTAAGTAGTTGGAGAGAGAGAGCTCCATCAAAGAAGACAGCCGTTGGAACCAGGCTGTGAAGAAGGGTTCAGACCTAGTTCTGAATCTTAAGTTGCAGTGATTGAAGATCAACTGCAGAGAATCAATCCTATTGAGTTCTACATTCAAGAAGCTTTGAAGAAAGCCAAGTGAGATTGTTCTCAGCAGATTTCTTCCAAGAACTCATCAAGAACCTATCAACTCATCTCTCTTTTCTCTGAGTTGTAGGTATAATCTTTGTAATCATATTTTCTTGTAAGATCCTTAAGGATCTAAGTTGTAAGCCTGTAATTATAAAGGCTGAGTGTAGGGCCTGAGTGCCTGAGGGTAGGAGATCTAATTCTCTGAGTATAGGCCTGTTGATGCTGAGTGTAGGCTTTGTGAAGAAGCCGAGTGTAGGCTTTGTGAAGAAGCTGAGTTGTAGGGCCTTGGGCCTGAGCTGTAGGAACCTGGTTGAGGTTCTGAGTGTAAGATCTGAGGATCTGAGATAGTGGAGGAGTTTGGCTGAATCTAGTACACTACTAGATAGGCGAAGGGGGAAAGTGGATGTACCCAAACCTTAGGGAACCACTATAAATTTGTTTGTTCACTGTGTGATTGTTTGATTGCTGTGATTGCTGAATGACTGCTGTGTAGAATTAGTTATAAAGCTGTAATATAACCTGCAATCTGCCTAAAAGTTTTTAAAAAGATTAAGTCACCTATTCACCCCCCCTCTAGGTGATTATGTACAATTTCTTTCAAGTAGTCCTATAAGTACTCGAGTAGTTTAGTCTTTTGTCTCGAGTTACAGAAGACTGTATTTTGTGTAATTTTTCCTCACTCGAATAGTCAAATTCATGTACTCGAGTAGTCCATCTACTACTCAAGTAGTCCAGAGTAAATACTCGAGTGACAAGCTTTTCTTCCCTCAGAATTTTTCTTAGTCCATTACTCGAATAGATATATCTATATACTCGAGTAGTTTATACCCCCTCGAGTAGTCCAGTTTCACTACTCGAGTAACCCAGATTTTTCTTCCAGAAAATATTCTAAGTTCTTGACTCGAGTAGTTTCTCTACCTCTCGAGTAGTTAATCTGTATTTTCTCGAGTAGTATTTCTTGTACTCGAGTAGTTCAACTCCACATCTCGAGTAACTATTCTAGCACTCGAGAAAGTCTCTTTGTATTCGAGTAGCTGCTCTTCATTTCTGAATTTTCTCTCGAGTCACTTACTCGAGTAGTTTTCTTCTATTCACTCGAGTAATCTCATTAGGTACTCGAGTAGGTTAATCTTCACTCGACTATGTCAGTCATCCTTTTCAGAAAATTCGTTAAGTCCAGATTTGACAGAAATTTCAAACAGCCTTGATTTGATTGGTCCACGTGTACGTCATTAAGACTAATTATGACCGTTAGGGAAGATCTTATATAAAGTCTTGTCAAAACCAACAAACCCTAAAAAAAGTGCTGTCAAGATTATTCTAAGTATTTTTCTGAACCTCTCTCTCTAAAAACAAAAGCCGCCGTCGCCGACCTTCATCGCGCATATCCGGCTAGAGTTTTTGATTCCAGAAGATTCAGATCAAGAAGATTCACAGATCGAGATTGTCTTTCAATTCTTCATCATCTATCTGATCGTGTGAAGCCAAGAAGTTTCAAATCTAGCTTTTGTCGAGATTCTTCTTCAACTTCTCTGATAAAGCCTCAAAGATCCAAGAAGAAGATTCAGGCCGACTACTTTTAGATCTGAGAAAGTTGTACTGTTTGTATTTCTATATACTTTCAATTTCATTCTTGCAGGAGATTCCTCTCTGAGTGTAGGAGCTTTTGTCTCCGAGTTGTAGGAAGTTTTATCTTCCGAGTGTAGATCCATCTTGTGGTCAAGATTGTAGGAACTTTGTTCCGAGGAGTAGGATTGGTTTTCAATCCATGATAGTGGAGTAGCCGAGTCTAGTGCATTGCTAGATCCGTGAGGGAAAGTGGATGTACCCAAGGTTGGGGAACCACTATAAATCTTTTATCATCTGTGATTGCTTGGTAGATAATTGTGTGCATAGATCTTAAATTTTTATTCCGCAAAAAGGCGCACAACTCACCTATTCACCCCCTCTAGGTGATTTAGGTAGACAACTGATTAATTTCATCACCTTCCCAAATTCTCAACTGGTAGTAGCCAGACTTCAAATCAAGCTTTGAATATACCTTTGATCCAGCCAACTGATCGAACAAATCATCAATCCGTGGAATCAGATACATGTTTTTTTTCTCCATCAATTTATTCAATTCACGATTGTTGATACACAACCGCAGACTACCGTCCTTCTTTTTCACAAATAGAATAGGTGAGATCCAAGGTGACATGATTGGACGTATATAACCCTATCCAAATAACTCTTGTAGTTGAACTTTCAATTCCGCCAGTTCCTTTGGTGCTAGACAGTATGACGAACGGGCCATAGGTTTCGCACCTGGCACTAGCTCAATAGCGAAGTCAATCTCCCGCTGGGGCGGTAACCCAGGAAGATCCTTAGGAAACACATCAGCATACTCTGATACAATTGGAACGTCACTTACACTGGCCTTTGGCTCAACAGCCTGCATAACCGTGAAGAATAACTCCATGCCCTTCCGAACAACATTGATGACTTGGAGAGCAGACATCAAGATCCTACTCACCCCTCGCATACCAGCGAATTTAGTCTCAAGCTCGGTATTCCGACCCAGTGTGACTTTCTTTGAGTTGCAATCAATGCAGGCACGTTGCTCTGAAAGCCAGTCCATACTAAAGATCACATCAAACTCATATATCTGCAGCAAGGATGCATTCAACTGAAAGACCTGACTTCCTATCCGAACCTTCACATAATAGGCCTTAACCGCATGCATCACACATCCGTTGGGCAATAACACCTTAACACTATCTGCCGTCATATGACTAGGCACTCCGAGTCATGCTACGAAGTCCTCAGATAGAAATGAATGTGAAGCAACAGTATCAAATAGTGCTCTCGTCGGACAGTCCCTAATCAGGACAAAGCCTATGACATACTCAATCACACACAAGGTATGAAGTATCAAAAGTAATAACAAAGTATCTTAACTCATACCTGTGACGATGTCACTTTGCTTTATGGCCACCTGTTGGCCAAGATTATATACTTGGGGTTGTGCTTGGGATGTAGAGAGCTCCACCACTGCCTTTCCCTTATCAGTATATGATGCTCCTGTCTTCCTTTAAACCTTTGGTGGACCAACCCGACAGTCACGGGCTATATGACCCACCTTACCACAAGTATAACAAGATCAAGGGTCTTGCCTAGAAGTTTCTCTAGATGTAACCGTAGAGGGAGCCTGTGAAGAAGACTTAGATCTCTTGCCCCATTTCCTTCGGTGGTTTGATTTTCCCGGGTGCGACGTTTCGAACTCGGGCTTTACCACCGCCAGGTCCCTTTTTCCTTGTACCCGCTTCATATCTTTCTCTAACGCACACACCGTATCAACCAATGCTTGAATTCCCTGGTTCACCGAACTCGAGAGCAGGAATCTCAGCTCATCTCGTAACCCTTCGTAGAACCTGTTGGTTTTACTCTCTTCGTCAGCAAAGATAGATCCCGCATAGCGTCCCAACCTTGTAAACTCATGTAAGTAGGTATCAACATGTAACACCCCAAAGCCCACTTTGGGTTTCAGGTTGTGTGACATGGCCTGGGACACCGGCGTGTCCCAGGGCGTGTCGTGCTCGGATTGAGGAGTTGGGTGTGTGGTCGATGAAATTTGGTCGACGATCGTCGAGTGGAGAGTACACGGCCTGTGACATGGGCATGTCACAGGGCGTGTCCTTTGCTGGTTCCAGTCAGGAATGTGTGTGCCTGAGGACACGGGTGTGTCCTGGAGAACACGGCCTGTGACACGGGCGTGTCACAGGGTCGTGTCCTGCTCGGGTGAGATGAGATTGTGCTGTGTGAAGTAAATGACTACTGGATATGGGTGTGTCGGGCATGACACAGGCGTGTAGGGTGTGATACGGGCGTTTCACACGGCCGTGTACTGGTTGGGTTTGAGTCGATTGCCTGCCGCTTAAGTGACACGACCTATGACACGGGTGTGTCACAGGGCGTGTCAGGCCGTGTTCAGGCTTTTCTAGATAAATCTGAGTCGTTCAATTCCCTTATCCTGGATCCAATGGTCAGGCTCCTTCCCTGTGGTTATAAGGTTGAGAATGAGGTGTGTTTCCCTCATTTTCATCCTCTTCTACTTCTTCTCATTCTCAAAGAGAGAGATGGAGAGAGAGGCCAAGGGAAGGAAAGGAGGAAGGAAACCAGCTGCTGGAGGAGTTGCGGAGTGCGGATTGAAGATCTGAGAGCGGATTCGTGAAGGAAAAGTCGAGGCAGTGACTTCCATCCGGCTACTTCATGGCGCCGAAGCGATCTTCAAGGGTAACAATCTCCTTCTTGGACATCGAAGTCCTTTATTTATGCATGTATATGGAATCCTCCACCAAGAGGTGGATCGCGGAAGTGATTCCTTGGTTGAGTCTGCATCTAGAGCCGAAAGTGTGGAGTACGTCATAGGCATGTTGTGTGAAGCCCATCTAGACAGGTTGTCTGGATTGGTGATGATGAATATGGGTAAACCGGAGAAGACTCTATGGATTTGATGAGATGAAAAGTTTATGCTTTGTGATGTGGATGGATGGATGTATGAATGTTGATTATGGATGCATGGATGCTTTGAGTAAGCTCCTGGTTGTGTTGAGAGATCAATTGGTGGCACGTTTGGGGAGCGCGAGTTTAACCCGGCCTGCTACACCACTAGGGTGGGTTGATCTGGATAGAAAAGGGGTCGATTGGTGGCAATGCCCGGGGAGCTGAGTTAACCCAGATTTCTGCACCACAAGGGTGGGTCGATCAAGAAATATGTGAGGGGTCGATTGGTGGTAATGCCTTGGGAGCCTTGTTAATCCTGGCTTGCTACACCGCTAGGGCGGGTCGATCTACTCTGGCTATGTTTGTGGATGCTGTGAGGTAGTATCTCTGAGTGGTATGGATGGAATGTCGCCAACCGCGGAAATTGGTGGACTAGGATTGAACCGCCCAACCAACAAGTGAAGAACATCTGATCGGCGGTGTACGACTGGGATATCTGGTACACCATTAAGGTGCCATGAGTGCATGGAGCGTCTGGTGGATACCGCATTTGTGATGTGGTTGTGATTGGTAGATTGATAGGATGTGATGATGGAAATGCATACAGGGAAGGAACCACTGCCCCGGGTATGGGGTAGGGTCGTTATAATTGGTCAGCTAATGCTGACCGTTACTTTGTTTACTATTATTGAGTGGATATCAAATTACAGGTATTGGTGTTGGAATTAATTTGTGCGGAATGGAGGCTTGTTGCTTAAGGCCCGTGAAGGCCGTGCGAAGCGTGGTTGGATTTCATGTGTGGCCGGCCTGCGTGCCGATGTATGAAATTGTACATTTTATAAAGAGCAACTTGTAAGGCCTTAATGTCATGAGTGTATGTGTTGTATACATTCCTGGTTATAATATATAAATGTGGCGTTTGTATATTAGTGGAAATTCATTGAGCTGAGTTCATCCAACTTAAAATGCTGCGCTAGAATGTTTTGAGTTAGGGTACGAGTAGATTTTGATTTCCACACGTAATTCTGCCTCTTGTCTGTGAAATATGGCGTGGGGCCCCGACCGGACCCACCGTTATATTCCATGTGACGAGTGGAGGCGTTACAAAGTGGTATCAAAGCCAGGTTGAGATTGTTTGGGAGGAAGAACATAATTGAACTCATGAATGTCCACTAGGAATGTGCATCAATGTATATTTGCCATTATGAACTGCATGATTAATGGTGTTTCGTACATTGATTGATAGGTGGCGAGGAGTGATGCTGGGCAGTCTGAACCCCATCGGTCCGATGAGAGTGCAGCACCCGTTGAAGCACCTATGCCTCCCTCGGCGGATACCATACAGGTGGTGATGGAGACGTGCTTGCTGTGTTACAAGTAATCCCTACTAGGTAGGCAAGGCCTGCATGGGTGCCAGTACGGCCTGGTGCAAGGCAAGGGAGCGCTGACGTTGTGGTGGATGAGCAAGGAGCGGACGAGTAGTTAAAATGGTTTATGGAGTTTCACGCGTTTGTAAATACAACCTGGGCGCTGGAAAAGGATTTGAAATGGTTGTAGGAAAAAAATAAATTGGCAATGAAAAAATCCAAATGCAAAGTTCTGCAATCGGAACAGTCGGAGTTTAGACGACGAGATAAGAAAAGATTCAGGCCTGCAAAATCAATTCCGTCGACTGTGTCTACAAGGGCAACAAAGGGGCAAGGACATGGGGAGTCACGTACATGTTTTCGATGTGGCAATCAGGGACATATAGCCTGTAATTGTTGGAGTGGCCCTCTAAGGAGTAAGAAGAAGACAAGTGCGTCTGTTGTGGAAAAGGGTAAAGCAGTGACCGAGCCATCTGCATCCCGGGCACAACATCGAATGTACAATTGCAAATTCAAAGAGCAGTAAAGCTCAGGTGAAGGACTACAGCCTCAAGTGTTTAGGTTGAAACTCCAAGAGGCTATAAATGACGTATAGTAGATGATGCAGATGGGGTGAATCGAAGGTAGAATGAAAGAGGGAACTGTATGACTTAGGTGTTGGAAATAAAGGAATAACTTTGTAACTGGGAGACAAGAAATGACTACTGAGATGGTTGTGTCCATGTACATATCTATTATATGTTGTGTTAAACGTTGAACTGTTGGTGCACAATTGGTGTAATTGAAGTGATCGATCGATCGTGGTGTATATATATGATGTGTTTGGTTATAGATCACTCGATGAAAGTTGTGGATAAATATGCACATATGAGGGTTATGTATGTGTGTATGTGCTGCATGTGTTGTTTGGTTTATGCGATGCCTTGGGGTGAGACAAGATACAGCCTCTGAGCTCGAACCCGACTCGCTTTATTTGAGTGCGTGGTTGTGTATGGTGCAACGTGAGTGGTTATGTTGTTGGCTGTAGTTGAACCAAATTTCGAGGATGAAATTTTTTTGAAGGAGGGGAGGATTGTAACACCCTAAAGACCACTTTGGGTTTCAGGTTGTGTGATATGGCCTGGGACACGGGCTTGTCCCAGGGCTTGTCGTGCTCGGGTTGAGGAGTTGGGTGTGTGGTCGACGAAGTTTGGTCAACGATCGTCGAGTGGAGACTACACGGCCTATGACACGGGCGTGTCACAGGGCGTGTCCTTTACGGGTTCCAGTCGGGAATGCGTGTGCCTGAGGACACGGGTGTGTCTTGGAGAACATGGCATGTGACACAGGCATGTCATAGGGTCGTGTCCTGCTCGAGTGAGATGAGATTGTGCTGTGTGAAGTACATGGCTACTGGACACGGGTGTATCGGGCATGACACGGGCATGTAGGGTGTGCCATGGGCGTGTCACACGGTCGTGTACTGGTTGGGTTAGAGTCGGTTACCTGCCGCTTAAGTGACACGGCCTGTGATACGGGCGTGTCACAGGGCGTGTCAGGGCGTGTTCAGGCTTTTCTGGACAAATTTGAGCTGTTCGATTCCCTTATCCTGGATCCAATGGCCAGGCTCCTTCTATGTGGTTATAAGGCCGAGAATGACGTGTGTTTCCATCATTTTCATCCTCTTCTTCTTCTTCTCATTCTCAAAGAGAGATAAAGAGAGAGAGAGGCCAAAGGAAGGAAAGGAGGAAGTAAACCAGCTGCTAGAGGAGCTGCGGAGTGCAAATTCGTAAAGGCAAAGCTGAGGCGGTGACTTCCATCCGACTACTTCATGGCGCCGAAGCGATCTTCAAGGGTAACGATCTCCTTCTAGGACATCGAAGTCCTTTCTTTATGCATGTGCATGGAATCCTCCACCAAGAGGTGGATCGCGGAAGTGATTCCTTGGTTTAGTCTCCATATACAGCTGGAAGTGTGGAGTACGACATTGACATGCTGTGTGAAGCCCATCTGGACAGGTTGTCTGGATTGGTGATGATGAATATGGGTAAACCGGAGAAGACTCCGTGGATTTGATGAGATGAAAAGCTTATGCTTTGTGATGTGGATGGATGGATGTATGAATGTTGATTATGGATGCATGGATGCTTTGAGTAAGCTCCTGGTTGTGTTGAGAGATCAATTGGTGGCACATCTGGGGAGCTCGAGTTTAACCCGGCCTGCTACACCACTAGGGTGGGTTGATCTGGATAGAAAAGGGGTCGATTGGTAGCAATGCCCTGGGAGCCGAGTTAACCCGGATTGCTGCACCACAAGGGTGGGTCGATCAAGAAATAGGTGAGGGGTCGATTGGTGGTAATGCCTTGGGAGCCTCGTTAAACCTGGCTTGCTACACCGCTAGGGCGGGTCGATCTGCTCTGGTTATGTTTGGGGATGCTGTGAGGTAGTACCTCTGAGTGGTATGGACGAAATGTCGCCAACCACGGAAATTGGTGGACTAGGATTGAACCACCCAACCAACAAGTGAAGAACCTCTGATCAGCGGTGTACGACTGGGATATCCGGTACAGCATTAAGGTGCCCTGAGTGCACGAAGCGTCTGGTGGATACCGGCGTTTGTGATGTGGTTGTGATTGGTAGATTGATAGGATGTGATGATGAAAATACATACAGTGAAGGAACCACTGCCCCGAGTAAGGGGTAGGGTCGTTATAATTGGTCAGCTAATGCTGACCGTTACTTTGTTTGCTATTCTTGGGTGGATACCGAATTTCAGGTATTGGTGCTGGAATTGATTTGTGCGGAATGGAAGCTTGTTGCTTATGGCCCGTGAAGGTCGTACGAAGCGTGGTTGGATTTTATGTGTGGCCGGCCTGCGTGCCGATGTATGAAATTGTACATTTTGTAAATAACAACTTGTAAGGCCTTAAGGCCATGGGTGTGTGTGTTGTATACATGCCTGGTTATAATATATAAATGTGGCGTTTGTATATTAGTGGACATTCATTGAGCTGAATTCATCCAACTTAAAATGTTGCGCTAGAATGTTTTGAGTTAGGGTACGAGAAGATTTTGATTTCCACACGTAATTCCGCCGCTTGTCTGTGAAATATGGCGTGGGGCCCCGGCCGGACCCAACATTATATTCCATATGATGAGTGGAGGCGTTACACAACACTACTTTCTCCCTGAGTTAGATGCAGGAACTCATTTTCCATGGCTATACGCTGAGCCGGTGGCAAATGCTTTGCCAAAAATAGTCTCGAAAATTCCTCATTCGAGACTTCCGTCAGTTGTCTGCCTGCGAAGTGGTGTAATTCTATCTCATCCCACCATAGCCAAGCCTCTCCTTCCGACAAGAAAGTGGCCAAGTTAACTTTCTGTTCTTCCTCCGTCCTTATCGCCGTCAATATTCGCTTGACGAGCGTTAACCAATCCTCCTCCAGCGTAGGGGATCCCTCCTCGTAAATGTTGGGGGATTGAAGCTCATAAATTGCTTCAGTTATCATTCTGCTACTCGAGGATCAAAAACAGCCACAACATGTACGGGCCTCACACCAACCTTTTCTAGCACCATAGCAGGCTGCTCTTGCATAGTAGGCTGTGCCTGAATCATTACAAACCGCGCCTCAGCAACTAAACGTACAGTCTTCGCTGAAGGAGGTGTGGGCACCACAACTGACACCGTACTCTCATCAGAATGTGAGGGCTCAGACTGCCCCACACCACTTTGAGTCACCTACATCTGTAAAAAGACACATTTTAGCAACTTTGCAAAAGCAACAACTCTTTATAGAAACACGCAAGTTTCTAAAACAAATGTAATTACATTCCTTAGTGGACATTCTTGAGTTCATTTATGTTATAACGGGTCGCACTTACACGTGCTCGCCACCCTTCAAAAGAATTCGACCACGAATTCGAAGGAGGAAAACCAAGACAAGCTGATACCAAATTGTGACATCCCCCATCTATTACATGACATATAATAGAAGGTCTGGTCGCGGACCCACACTATATACCACAAACAGGCAGCGGAGTTATGAATATATATCATAGTTGCGCATCCTAACTCAAAGCATTCTAGCGAAGGCATTAGGGGTTACAACCAGTACCATGCGTTTGTCCTTATGGCCCTTATAATTAACCTTTAC
Source organism: Platanthera guangdongensis (assembly GCA_039583875.1). Taxonomy (NCBI): domain Eukaryota; kingdom Viridiplantae; phylum Streptophyta; class Magnoliopsida; order Asparagales; family Orchidaceae; genus Platanthera; species Platanthera guangdongensis. The sequence goes on from CM077155.1 coordinate 5,499,436, forward strand.
AATTGTGAATTTCATACATCGGCCCGCAGGCCAGCCACACATGAAATAGTAAAATATTACTTTATTTGGCCTTCGAGGGCCAGCATATCAGCAGTAGTACCAAGGGCTTTAGGCCATTATTTCCCGCTTGGCTATCCCGCACCTGCATGGGGACAAACCACCACAACGGTGGCAAACAAAGCAATGGTCAGCATTTAGCTGACCAATTTTATAACGATCCTACCCCCTACCCGGGGCAGTAGCATTCCTTCCCTGCAGGCATAACATTATAATAAGTAGATATATCACAAGAGATGCACTCACGCATCATCAACATATCACAAAAGTCGACCACACGGTCTGACGCTCAGTGCACTCAGGGCACATTCTTGGTGTACCAGAAAACCAGGGCCCCACCACCATTCTTTCCAATGACAAACTTGAGCATTTGTGCTCCACGGCCCATGGTCGGAGACTTTAGTTTTGATGGCAAACAGTCCAAGAGTCTCATGATGCGATCCTAACGAAGCCACTTTTTTAGGCACTCAAGTTAGACAACCATCATGCGGATACAGTTCAGCCCTTGCCCGTTGCTCAAATCGCCAGTTCAATGTCTAGACTAATGCATGCCAACATCGCCTTGTCTGTTCGGCTCACTAGCCTTCAAGAGAGCATAGCTCACAATAGCCACACTGTCCCCTAGGGAATGGCTTCACAATCAAAAAGGGAGTTAATGCCAGTGTGTATCTCAACCACATGGAGGGGCTATCGGCAGCTCTTCCACTGCGCCCAGACTCAACCCAATCCCTATATCATCCTGTAGTGCCAGAAACACTGGTCTTTCATAATATACAACACATGCATCAAGAGGGTATTTTACTGGAACTCCATCCAGTACTTCCTATTACTCCATTTCACAGACACAACCTACTGATTCCACCAAAATACACACTTATACATAGGGTCTTCTCCGGTGTGCAAAATAAAACATCACCAATCTAGACCAACCTATACAGATGGGTTTCACACAACATGCATATTCCGTACTTCACAATTCCAGATTTATATGCAAGACTTACTGGGGATTTCAAGAATCAACCCAAAGGAACTCCCTCAAAACTCTGCCTTTTGGTGGGGGATTCCAAATATATGCCAAAACAAGGACTTCACATGTCCAAGAAAGAAGATTGTTACCCTTGGAGCTTTCTTCGGAGCCATGACAAGCTTTTCTACGCTGATGAAGATGATCTACAAACTTTCCCTTTCACGAATCTTGCTTTGGCTTGAGATTCTAGCCCCAAGATCTGTTCCAGTAGCTCCCCACCTCAACTAAACCCTAGTAACAGCTGAGAGTCCTCTGCTCCAGAACTCAGGAAGGAAAATGACGAGAGAGAGAGAGAGAGAGAGAGAGAGAGAGAGAGAGAGAGAGAGAGAGAAAAGGAAATAATACTCCCCCAAACCCTTCCCCCTATAGATATGGCCTCTGGTTTTATCCCAGCCATCAAATCCCTTCCCATTAAACTAAAGAAACAGCTCAGGTTGAAGCTAATAAAGTCAATCACCGCTTAGTGGCCACACACCAGCCACCTAACATGAGTCACCACTTCTACGACACCTTATTTCGGCAATTCGTCAAATGGCGACAAGTTTATAGGACACATTTCACCGAATGGGAGTTGATTTCACCTCACCAGGCCGCATCGTCGATCTCTGCTCGATGATCTTCATTGAGCTCCGCTCGACGACTTCCATCGATCTCCGCTCGATGACTTCCGTTGAGCTACGCTCGACGACTTTCGTCGAGCTCCGCTCGACTTTTAGCCCGTTCTTACCAACTCCTTTTTGGGGTGTTACAGAAATTACATTAATGTTGCTTATACATATAATATAAGGTGGTGGGTCTTCGGTGTTGGATCCATAGTTTGGATTTGGGCTAAGGTTTACTATTAGGATGTTTTGACCCACCTTTTATAGCTAGGGTCAAGTTTGTTAGTCCTAGAGTTTAGGCTAGTCTTTAGAATCAAGCTTCATGGATCAGCCTGTAGTGTTCTTAAGGAGACTCAGACTTAGAAGAATTCAGAGTTCAGATTATTAGTTCGAAGTTCTTTGAACTCAGCTCGACAATCGTCGATCTCGGATCGACGAACTCAGAGTTCTTTATCTGAGTTGAGCTCGACGATATTCGAGCTCAGGTCGACGATTTCTTCCCTTAAGACAGATTCTCTGATCGACGAACATGGAGCTCAGAATTAGCAAGATATTTCCAGATTGATGTCCGCTGAGCTCAGGTCGACGAAGACGATTTCTTAGCTCGACAAACTTTGAGTTCAGGTCGACGAAATCTGTTCTGAGGTCGACAAAATCTGTTAGTTCAGTATTTCCTTCTCTGCAGTTCATTTCCAGATTGACCAAGGTTGATTTAATATATTGTTGCATATATTTCTCTGAGTAATTAAATGCATATATTCTTATGAATATAGCTGTTCATTGGTAGCATTAATCACTGGATTTCACAGAGTAAAAAATCGGCTTAATAACTGGGACAGTTGAGGAATCAAATTAATGCAGTTCTAGCCGTTTGTCCAAGTTCCAAGAATTCAGCAGTTAATCAAGGAGTAAAATTCAAATTCAGAAGAGATACAGAGAAGAATGATCTGCTATCAACGACACAAGAGAGAAAACGGGAAGTTAGAGAATCTACTAAGTCATACGGGCAGACGCAGAAAGTTTTTGGGAGTTTAAAAATTCATTCTGGCTTCATCATCAGCAAATCTTCTCCAAGCTTTCATGAGACATCGAATATAATTAGTCTAAAAAGCTTGTTGGAGATCAACATTAATCTGAAAACCTACACCCTGAAGCAAAGCTTCCTTCTTTCCTAAACTACTCTACATCTCAGGGGGAGCTTTGACAATAAAGATCCACTTTTGTCTTCTCTATTGTTTAGAGAAAAAGAGAAGACATCGTCAACTTTTCTTTAGCTGTATAAAGGGTTTATTAACTTCCTTCAAAAGTTTATTGTTGGTTTTTGGGCACCTGATCAAAAGCCTAAAGGGTTGTGAGATCTCCTTGCAAATAGATCTTGTGGTGACAGGGCATCTGAGCAAAAACCTACGGTGGCAGTCACCTGATCAAAACCTGCTAGTGGATTCCTACCAGGGTGATAAAAGAATGGATGTACCCAGTTTGGGGAACCACTATAAAATTTCTTGTGTTGTCTGGTTGCACCTTTTCTTTTTGTACTATGCTATGATAGTTTAGCTTTAATCTCTTTACGTAATATTTGCTATCACCTATTTTATAGCTAAATCATATAAATCTATAAAAAGTTTTTAAAGCTCTATTCACCCCCCTCTAGAGCTAATTAGATCTATCCCCTTGAATTTTAATTGGTTTCAAAGGATTATCAATTGCCTAAGTCACTTTCAATTGGTATTAGAGGTTTACCATTTCTTTTAATTGGTATCAGAGGATTATCAATTGCCTAAGTCACTTTCAATTGGTATTAGATGTTTACCATTTCTTTCAATTGGTATCAGAGGGTAGTTTATTTGGTTGTACATGGTAACACTTGAACCAACAGATCCTTCTAATATCTAAATTTTCTCTAGCACATTACTTATACCATAGCACAAAATAAGGACTATGCAAGCACCAGACCTTTAGTTTGCAACTTGAATAAGTTTGCTATCTGGAAGGCAAGAATTAAAGTATATATGAACTCCATTGATGAAGATATTTTTAATTCTATCTTCACAGGTCCACCAGCTCTAGTGGCTACATCTACTGTAACTTTTAACACTCATGTTGTTCCACCACCTGAGTGGACAGATGCACAGAATAAGGCCAAGATAGCTGATGGCAAGGCCATAAACATTCTGGCTCAGATAATGTCAGATGACATTTTCCAAAAAGTGGCAGAGTGCACCTCAGTTAAAGCCATTTGGGATTCCATAAACCAGATGGTTACTGGATCTACAGATGCGAGAAAAGACAGGAGATCAAATCTCATCTCCCAATATGAGAATTTTAAGAAAGAAGAGTCAGAGTTAGTGAGTGATATGTATAATAGACTCAGCTCAATCATCAATGAGCTGAAAACTCTAGATAAGGACATAACCGTCACTTAGGTCAATGATAAGATTCTAATGTGCTTCCCCAGCTCATGAGATTTCAGAATCTGGCCAATCAAAGAGGCCAAAAGTCTGAATGAGATTTCCACTGAATCTCTACTAGGAAAGCTCAAATCTTATGAGCAGTTAATAAAGACTAGAGAAGATGTTGAGCAGAAGACTCCCTCATCATCTATAAAGGAGCAAAACATAACATTCAAAGCATTTGAAGAAACAGAAGCTCCATTAGCTAGTGAAGAATTTCTGAGTTTCCTAGCCAAGAGATTCTACAAAATGAGCAAGAAGGATTTTAGAAGGAAGTCATCTAGACAAGATGACAAGCCAAGGTATGATAAAACCCCAACTAAAGAAATTATCTGCTTTGGTTGCAGGAAGCCTGGACACTTCATATCAGAGTGTCCAGAGAATCAAAAGAAGGAGAGAAGAAGAGAAAAGGAGCCCAGGATGCAGCACTACAACAAGCCCACCTCCAGCAAGCATAAGAGGAAGGAGAAAGGCTTTGTTGCTGAAATCTGGAGTGAAACTGAAGATGAATCTTCATCTTCCATCTCTTGTGAAAATGAAGAAGAGACTAAAGCAAACGAGGTTTGCTTGATGGCTATTGATGCATCAGGCAGCCTCTCAGTAGTTGAGCAGTCAGATAGTGAAGAACCTCAATCTGAAGAAGATCAGGTACTGCCCTCTTTTGATTTCAATTCAGATGGTTTTAGAACTGAATTTAAATCATTATGTATTAATTTAATAAACTCTGAGAAGAAAATCAAACTCCTTAGAGAAAAACTAACTGAACAAGATAATTTCATTTCTGAAAACATCAAATTGAAAGATGAATTAACTTTAGCTAATGAACGAATCATCTCTCTAAAATTTGAATTAGTTGAGGCAAGGCAAATTGAAGAATCCCTAAATGGGAGAAGCATCAAGTTGATGAACACAACAAGCACAGTAAATGCCGGACTTAATCGCAAGCTTGGCTTAGGTGCTTCATCAAGCCAACCCCCATTTATTCAGAAAAACATACTGTCAACTCCAATCAAATTTGTTTCTGTAAAAGGCAAAGAAAAGGTAGATGATCATAGTACTAAGCAAATAGAATTAAAACAGAAAAATAAGAAAAAGAAAAAGAACAAGAAAAATTCTAACTATAATAATGTTCAGCAGATTTCATCGAACTCGGATCGACAAAATATGTACAGTTCGTCGAGCTCAGGTCGACGAACTCCGAATGCAGATTTTTATTATAATTATTCTTTGAACTACGATCGACAAAACCAGTATGGTTCTTCGAGCCGATATCGACGATATTGGGGCACAAAGAATGAATATTTTCATTCTCTGAGCAGAGTTCGACGAACTCATCCCCATTCGTCGACCTTAGATCGACGAACTGACTAGAATTCTTCGAACCCAGTTAAAGAAAACAAAAATCTTAATCCTTGCAGAACCTTTAATCAACCTAGGGAATATCTCAATCCATTCACCCAGTGGATAATACCACCAAGAAGATATCACCCCCTAGGGTATAAAAACCAACCTGAATATTTGTTTCTAGTTTTAACTATGAAAAGAATCAAGGACCAAGGTAACCTGGGTCAAGAACATCTAGTCTGTTTAAATGTAGGTGAAAGACTATCCTACCACAGAGGAACAATGGTACTTGTATAGTGGCTACTCAAGGCACATGACTGGAAACAAGCACAACAAATGCCAGACCTATACCCTGAAGCAAAGCTTCCTTCTTTCCTGAACTACTCTACATCTCAGGGGAGCTTTGACAACAAAGATCCACTTTTGCCTTCTCTGTTGTTTAGAGAAAATAGAAGACATCATCAACTTTTCTTTCACTGTATAAAGGGTTTATTAACACCCTTCAAAAGTTTATTGTTGGTTTTTGGGCACCTGATCAAAAGCATAAAGAGTTGTGAGATCTCCCTACAAATAGATCTTGTGGTGACATAGCAACTGAGCAAAAACCTATGGTGGCAGTCACCTGATCAAAACCTGCTAGTGGATTCCTACCAGGGTGGTAGAAGAGTGGATGTACCCAGTTTGGGGAACCACTATAAAATTTCTTGTGTTGTCTGGTTCCCTTTCCTTTTTGTACTGTGCTGTGATAGTTTAGCTTTAATCTCTTTATATAATATTTGATATCACCTATTTTACAGCTAAATCATATAAATCTGTAAAAAGTTTTAAAGCTCTATTCACCCCCCTCTAGAGCTAATTAGATCTATCCCCTTGAATTTCAATTGGCATCAAAGGATTATCAATTGCCTAAGTCACTTTCAATTAGTATTTGAGGTTTACCATTTCTTTCATTCGGTATTGGAGGGTCGTCGCACCGACACCAATACGTTGACTCAGCAAGTGTGGTTTAGCACTTAGCCAAATAAAGTCTGGTGCATGTGCCAGCCGGCAATAGTACGCAGGAGCTCCTCTTAGTGCACCAGCATCATGACATACAATAGGTCTGACTGGTAGTGCTGATACCGGTTTAGAGGTGGGCGAGGCCCAACCCACCGCTTCTGTTTGCCACTACGGAGGTATCCTGTGAGATTAGGCCCCAAAAAGGTGGAACTAAAGGTCTATGTGCACAGAGTCGGGTGTGTGAGTTGCACTTGTATGTTCATACCATAGCATACCTACATGACATAGCATAATCATTGCATATAACCCTTGATACCTATTGTATAAATTAGTATGAGTCTCTTTATACAATAGGCCTTGCAAAACGACCCTTGGTCTATAGGTTTGTATGGGCATTCCTATAGGTCATGGTTACTTAGTTTACCTTCTTGCACTTTATTTGCTCAACTTGTACATGTGTATACTCATATTGCTTACCTACTATTTGCTCACTTGCATTTGTTGTGATATACTGGTTCCGTCGTCACCTGCTTACTTTTGTTATTCTCCACCTTAAATATCTTCCCTTTCCTTCTCCCGCTCGGTGCTAGGAGCCATTGGGGGAGGAGTGGGGGATGATATGACTTAGTCTTTTTACCAACGGTTGTTGACGAAATCTTTTTAGGGAATTGTGGAGCCAAACCTGGAGATGCAGTCCCAGAGATCGGTGCGCTTGGAGATGGGATAGTCTAGCATGGGAGTTCATGCAGCAGGGACAGTGAGTCCCAATCATTATTAGTTACTATAAAATTGCTTCCGTGATGAGTGTCTTGTAGTGAGGGTCATAATGTATAGGGCAAGAGCCATTTTATTTGTACTTTGATTTATCGTTACTGTGGACTCTCCTTCGTGGAGATTTATTTATATTCATGTGATTTTTATGGACAAGTATTTGAGTTTTATTTTACTCTTGTGCTTACTCTCCTTTTTTGCGATCAGTATGGCCGGCAGGATCAGCATTTTGTAGTGATGACCTTCCGGTGTGTTGGTGTCACCGCGCAAAGCGGCGGTTCTAGGCATAAGAACCTGTTTGTTTTTACAAAAAAAATGGTATTGCACAATAAATCTCCCAGATCTAGACGTCCTCCCAGGTCGTTTTCCCTCGGAACCTTTCCCAGATTCCGACGACCTCCTCGGTCAATTTTCCACAAACTCAGAATGATTAAAAAATAAAAATGGAAATGAAAATAAAAGAGTTTGAAATTATTGCTCCCTCAAATAAGAATTCCTCCATAGAACGGTGCGCGATCGAGGCTTCTGACTGTTGTTCTTCTTGCACTCAATCAACCGTTGATGGTCGTTGGAGACTTCGCTCTTCAGAGTTCTTCGCTCACGAATGGGAGGCAGAAATTTTGCTTTTCCTTGCTCAGAGATGGTGGTTCACACCAATAGAGGCGGTAGCCAAACCCTAGAAGTGAAATACTTCTTCTATCCTCAGAAAAAGAAACATACGCTTTTAAACTCTTCATAAAAATAAGCTATTGCTGGCGATAGTGCAAGCGCGGCGTAGTAGGTCTTTTCACATGGCACCGCCAGCTGTCCATTAAATTAGGAAAAATATCCTAACCATATTTATGCAACTTTTGAATACTGCAGCGCGGTAAGGCTAGCACCTGATGGTAGCAGTTCATACTCGATGCAGTCGATTTGACTGTCATCGATATGGGTAGCGCTAGCGGTTGTGCTAGCACATTGCGGTAATTATTTCTCCTCGATGTAGCTAAATTGCCTAGCGCCTGGCAGTAGGGCAAATGCCCGGCGGTAGGCTAAAGCCTGAAGGTAGGGTTAAATGCCCGGTGGTAGCATTTTTTCCTAGATGCATCGAATTGGAAAGTGTCCGGCGGTAGGCCGCAGAGAAGAAAACTCTGCACGCTCAACATAAATAATTCATTGCAAAATGCAACAGTAGGGCTAAAGCCCCGCAGTAAGTCACAAACCTTGAAACTATCGTTTCCTTGAAAGATAAAGTACCTAAACACCTAGAGGGGGGGGGGTGGGGTAAAAGGTTGACCAAATTCTTTTAACTTTTAAGGCAGAATTCAACTTATAATCACAGAATTTAATATACTATTGCACAGCAATCACACAGCATTCACAGCAAACCACAACACACAGTAGACACACAGTTTTATAGTGGTTCCCCAAGGTTTAGGTACATCCACTTTCCCCCTTCGCCTATCTAGTAGTGTACTAGATTCGGCCAAACTCCTCCACTATCACAGAACCCAAAACAGGTTCCTACACCTCAGGCCCAAGGACCTACAACTCAGCTTCTTCACAAAGCCTACACTCAGCCACAAAGGCCTACACTCAGCCACCAAGGCCTACACGCAGCCACCAAGGCCTACACTCAGCCACCAAGGCCTACACTCAGCCATAATAGGCCTACACTCAGCCTTTATAATTACAGGCTTACAAGACTCAGATCCCTAAGGATCCTACAAGATAAAATGAATACAATAATATTAACTCAGCAACTCAGAGACAAGAGAGGAGAGTTGTGAGTTTCTTGATGAGTTCTTGGAAGAACTCAGCTGAAATCAATCTGACTTGGCTTTCTTCAAAGCTTCTTGAATGTAGAACACAATAAGACTGATTTCTCTGCAGTTGATCCTTGATCTCTGCTACTTAAGATTCAGAATAAATCTGAACCCTTCTTCTCAGCCTGGTTCCAACGGCTGATTTCTTGGATGGAGCTCTCTCTCTCCAACTTCTTAGATCTTCACTTGATAGCTAGATCTTCTTTGAATTACTTGTTTTGTTGATCTTCTAATCAATCTGAACAACCACTTCTGTAGACAGTATAAGCCTATTTATAGGCCTTCTTCATGGTAACCGGCTGGTCCGGTTCATAACTGATTTCTGACAACTCTGACAGGTGCAGTAGACCGGCTGGATTGGCAGCTGTCAAGTCATCCAGTCAGTTCTTGAAAATTCTGTAACTGTCTGCAAGTGTTGAGACTGTCTGTCTTTAAGTGTCGACACTTATAGACCAAGTGTCGACACATGTTGTCTAAGTGTCGACACTAGCCTACAAGGTGTCGACACAACTCCTTGTGTTGTAGATTTTATATCTCGACACTACTTATTCTTCATGTGTCGACACTGAAATTGAGTGTCGACACAAGTGCTTGTACTTCAGTATTTTGCTGAATTCTTCTAAGTGTCGACACAACACCTTTGTGTCGACACATCTTCATGTGTTGTACTTGTTAAGTGTCGACACTGCTTCTTGGTGTCGACACATGTCTTCAGTGTTGATACTTGCTGAGTGTCGACACATTGCTCTGGGTGTCGACACATTCCTCTTCTGTCGAGACTCTGGCTGAGTGTCGACACATCCCCTTAGTGTCGACACTTGTACTTAGAATTTTTGTTGAACTTTGCTGATCTTTGCTAAGTGTCGACACAGCTCCTTGTGTCGATACTTTCTTCAAGTGTTGAGTCTTCAGCTGAGTGTCGACACATTCTTTCTTGTGTCAACACTTTCTTCAAGTGTTGACTCTTCTGTTGTGTGTCGACACATTGTTCTGGGTGTCGACACTTCTTCTTAGTTTCTGCTGACTTTTGCTGAGTGTCGACACAGCCTCCAAGTGTCGACACTTTCTGGTGTAGACACAGTTTCACTGGGTGTCGACACAACTACTATATGCTGACACATCTTCTCTGCACTCTTCTTCATTGAGTGTCGACACATTTCTCTTTATGTCGACACTTTCTGTCTGGTGTCGACTCAGCATCCCTGGTGTCGACACAATGACTCCAAGTGTCGACACTGCTTGCCTGGGTGTCGACACAAGTCTTCTTAAGTGTTGACACTTTCCCTCTGGGTGTCGACACATGGACTTAGAAACTTTTCCTTCTTTCCTGTAAATACTTAACCTGCACAAGTGAACTCAAAACACATCAAATACATTTTGATGTATATCATTGAGTTGGGTGAGGCTTCTTCAAATCAGGTACATTTGAACCAATGTACCCAACAATCTCCCCCTATTTGGAGAAGTCATAACCCTTAGTCAATGATATACACCATTCATAATAAAATTACAAAATGATGTAAAGCAGGATTATATATAGCAGGGCAATCATAAACATGTATCAATCAAACATGTATACAAAGACATAATCTCAGAATAATTATGAAATAGATTTAACATATAACACATTGTTCTAATATCTGTCATATTCATTTTCAAAAGTTTACAGAATGTTTTACATCAAAAAGATTACAAAGTAAACTTTAAGAAAATTCTAATTCTATTTCTGTTCAGGCTCCTTGATCACTATTCCTTTTCCAGCTTGTACTTTGGCTTGAACAGGAGCTTCAGCAACTTCAGCATCAGCAGGCTTCTTGCCTTTCAGATCTTTCTTCTTTAGTTCTTCTGCTTTAATCTTTTGCCTCTCAAAATAATGATATGGCTTGGGAAAGTACTTGCTAGGCTCCTGGGCAGTAGGAGGTAGCTTTCCCATCTTGGCCTTTCTTCTGTATTGGACTATAGCCTCCTGCCTTGTCTCATGCTTTCTCCATTCAGCCTCAGAGAACCACTTGTTCCTGTCTTGAATGTTATCTTTTGCAGCTTTCCATGCAGTCAAAATAATGTTCCTAGAGGTGGGGCTCCACTGCTCAAAGTCAGGTCTTTGTTCAGCTTGCTACTTGAACCTCTTCTTAGACAATCTGGTCTCTTCTTCAGCTTGATCTTTCAAGATAGCTTCTTGCATAGCTTCAGATATTGGCTGAACAACTTTTTCTAGAATAATCTTCTGATTTCCATCAGGTGGACTATACATGGACTGTATGTCAGCTTGAACCATATCAAAATCTGGTGGAGGATAGATCACTTGAGCTACTTCTGGTTGCTCACCTCCAAGATATGCAGGGTTAATTCTAGATTCTGCTACATTATCATCATCACAAAGAGGAGGATAACCAAGAGTGGCTCTGATGGAATTAGAAACCCATTTTGCATGGTCAGAGCCAGCTTTGACTAAGACCCTCTCCCCCTTTATGACTTCTCTTTCTATGTGATCTCTTAAATCATCTTTTTGAAATCTGATTTGAGCATTGAGATAGTTAACTCCATCCCTGTAGAAAGGTCTTAACCTTTGGAGTTTTTCAGAGATCAGCTTCTGAGAATCTTGAATAGCAGTTGTAATATCAGTTAAGCTCTCCTGCAGTGCTTTATCAAAATCTGCCTTAGCAGTAGCAGTAGAGGTTGTCAGTCCAGCAGCTATGTTTTTCATTTCTGTGACAATTGCATTATGAGAAGCAGTTAAGTTATCGTTCATTCTGATTTGATTTTCCAGTACATACCCTTGCTTCTGTGCAATGTCATCTACTTGAGCTTTAATCTTTTCTTGATGTGTAGCTAAGTACACCACTGCATTCCCCCCTTTGTGGAAGCAGTCTGTCATCTCCTTCTTATTAAGATTCATCTCAAATCTTATTGACTTTATATCCTGGGCCAGATCAAACTGCAATGATTTCTGCCCTTCATCCACATATTTCTCAATGGCCTGCCTGTGCTCATCAAGCTTGATTTGCATTGCAACCATGAGAGCACTATAATCAATAGTAGGAGCTGGTAGTGATATAGGCTGTGGAGCAACAGTTTGCAAAGCCTTTTTGTAACTCTGGCTCCTTCTTCTGAATACTTGAAATTTATTTTTCTTTGCCCTTTCAGCTTCCTCATCTTCAGAAGCTGAGGTACTTGCTATCTCTACCCTTTCCTTAGGTAGCTCTTTCTGCACTTCTGGTGCCTTCTCAGGGTCTTTCCTTGTAGGTTCTTCTAGAATAGGCACTTGCTCCCCCTCAACTGGAGTATTCTCTCCCTCAGCAGCAGCATTGTCCTTGTCAAAGTCTTGTTGATCCAGATTTAGAAATAAATCTTCCATTGTAAATTCTTGTTGAGAATGAGCTGGAGAAATTCTTGGCTCATCTACCACTAGATCAGATACTATTGGAGCTGCAACAGATGTGTCCTCCATGACAACATCTGGGATTTGGCTATCCAGCTGAGTTTGCTGATTAACATTTATTAATGGATCAGATAAAACAGTATCCACTTTAAGGAAATCTAAAGCATTAAGCTCAGAGATTACCTCTAGGATGATGTTGGTTGCTTGCTCACTCTCAAGAGGAGTGGGCTCTTCTACCACTAGTGGCTCCCCCTGGATGTGATCCTTGTGTAAGGGGCTAGCTGGTGGTAGCTCCCCTGTCTCTCAGTAGTATCTTGTTGAACTGGAGACTTCACAATAGTCTCTTCTTCATTCTCATCAGGTGAGAAGACAACTTGCTCTTCTCTATCAGAGCTGCTGGATGAAACCTGAGCCACTGGGGCAGCTTTCCTCTTCTTCTTTAGTGGAATTTCCTTCTCAGAAGTGATCTTCTCAGGTGTTGGCATCTCTTTAGACAACACCCTGTCCCATCTAGGGAATATTCTCATATCCATTTTCCTCATATGATTTATTTTACTTCCAGCAGCTTGACCCATAACTTCTGGTATAACACCATCAAGGTATAGACTTAAAATTCTGCCCAGGTTGGGCTTCTTCAGGCCTTCCTTGATTTTCTCAAATATCACTACAGACCAGTCAGTTTTCAGATTGAAGATTATCCTGGTCATAATGCTGAACATATGGGCAGATACCCTATCACGCCCTCCAAGTTTGCTCAAAATCACTTTGCCAACAATTTCTGACAGGAATTTCCCTTGGCTGTTCATGCCTTTCCTATTGAAGACAGAACCAATTTTCATCTTTGCATCCAGTCCACACCAAGTTAATGCATCTCTGGTCCTGGAAGCAGTTACTTCATCTTCTTCTTTAGTTCTTGGTAACTGTAGTACCTTTCTCAGACTTTTTGGAGAGACCTTTACTTTTTCACCATGAACTCTGGATTTGATCTTGAATCCAGATTCGTCTATCTTAGCACTACTGAGGAATTCCAAGACTTCCTTCTTCCAAATCTTTGTTGGCTTTGAAACAAGATATTCTAACCCTGAGTCGGCAACTAGGGTTACTACAGTCTTGATCTCCGGGTCTGCATCCCAAATGCGTCGCGCACCAGTTCATACCCTTCGTTGACGTTCTCCTCAAGCTTTGGTGCCATTAGGGTTTGAAGAATTTGAACTGAGAGAAGAGAGGTGTCGACACACAAGTTTTGGTCTCGGAATTTTGAAAGCGTGTCGACAGACTAAGGCAAAATCCTATTTATACCTTTCTAGGTTTGAAGATGAAAAGGCGGGCAGCTAACTTAAATTGTGTCGACACTGTCGATAAGTGTCAACACTGACTGATAATGTCTCGACACAGATGTGTCGACACAAGTTTAGTCAACAGATTATATGTGTCGACACTTGTTTATGTGTCGACACCACATAACTCGACATTTAGTCGAGACTTTACTTGGTTTATTCTGAGTAAGCCTAAGTGTCGACACCACCTTGGATGTGTCGACACCTACTAATCATGCGTCGACACTAATTTTCTGAAGCGTCGGCACCAACTTCCTAGATGTGTCGACACCTTTTTTCTGAAGTGTCGACACCACTATTCTGTGTCGACACAGATATCTCTGTGTGTCGACACCTTTTGACTTAGCCATTTCTATAAACTTATTCTAAGTTTATCATTCCTAGTTCAATTTTAACCTATTGAACTTAGTTTCATCTAGGGGCTTAGTATACATATCAGCTAGTTGATTATCAGTTTAACATATTCTAGTAAAGTATCTTCTTTTTCTACAAGCTCCCTAAGAAAATGATATTTTATTTCAATATGTTTAGTTCTACTATGAGAAACAGGATTATGTGCAATTGATATGGCACTAGTAGAATCAGAGAAGAGTGGAGTTCTACTTACCTGAAATCCATAGTCCTCAAGCTGATGTTGTATCCACAGAAGTTGAGCACAACAACTTCCTGCAGCCATATTCTGACTCTGCAGTGGAGATAAGCCACACTTGTTTGCTTTTTGCTACTCCATGAAATCAGTCTCCCACCTAGGAATTGACAGGTTCCAGTTGTGCTTTTTCTGTCTTCTTTGCATCCTGCAAAGTCTGCATCTGAATAACCTGTTAGTTTAAAATCCCCATTCCTAGGGTACTAGAGGCCTAGATAAGGAGTGCCCTTTAGATATCTCAATATTCTTTTGACTGCTGTCAAATGATACTCTTTAGGGCAGGCTTGATACCTTGCATAGACACATGTAGCATACATGATATCTGGTCTACTTGTAGTCAAATATAATAGGGAGCCAACTATCCCTCTATACAAGGTTTCATCTACAGGTTTCCCTGCATCATCCTTGCTAAGAGACATACTTGACCCCCATAGGAGTCTTCATGGTGCTGGATGAATCCATACCATACTTCCTTATGAGTTCTAGGATGAACTTGGACTGGCATATGGATAAACCACTCTCAGTCTGTCTTGCTTGGAGACCCAAGAAGAACTTAAGCTCTCCCATACTACTCATCTCAAATTGACCTGCATTAGTTTTGCAAACTTTTTGCAAAGGCTACTTTCAGTAGACCCAAATATTATGTCATCTACATATATTTGGACTAGTATTACTTTGCCTCTAGATTCCTAAGGAATAGAGTCTTGTCTATTTTCCCCCTTGTGAACTTATTCTCAATAAGGAAACTAGACAGGGTTTCATACCAAGCCCTAGGGGCTTGCTTTAACCCATATAATGCTTTCCTAAGTCTATAGACATGATTAGGTAGAGTTGAATCAACAAAACCTGAGGGCTGTTCCACATAGACTTCCTCTTAAGATTACCATTCAGAAATGCTGACTTGACATCCATTTGGTAAACTTTAAATCCTTAAAAGGATGCATAGGCCAGGAACATCCTTATGGCTTCCAGTCTGGCTACTGGAGCAAAGGTTTGATCAAAATCAATACCTTCTTCCTGCCTATATCCTTTAGCAACCAATCTTGCTTTATTCTTAATGATGACACCATGCTCATCCATCTTGTTCCTATAGATCCACTTGGTTCCAATTATATTGTGGTCTTTAGGTTAGGAACAAGCTCCCAGACCTTGCACCTTTTGAACTGATTGAGTTCTTCTTGCATTGCCTCAATCCAATGAGGGTCTAGGATGGCTTCTTCAAACTTCTTTGGTTCAACTTGGGATAGAAAGCTGGAGTAGATTGCTGCATTCAGGTTTCTGCTCCTTATTTGTACCCCTTATCTTGGATCACCAATGATTTGTTCAGCTGGATGATCTCTAAGATGCCTATTGGCTGGAGGCATCCTGCTTCAGGTTAAACTTCTTCAACATCTTCATCATGCTGTACTCCTTGAACTTTATCAGCATTTGGTACATGTAGTTCTCCCCCTGGACAACAGCCACTGTCTTCTACTTGCTGTCTTGCAGTAGGTTCTTCTTCTAGAGTGAGCTTGTCCATCTTCTTTGTTAAACCTGTGGGGCTGCATACACTACTAGACACTCATTATTAATAAGTCTAGTCTCATCAATACTACATGTACAGTCTCTTCTATAACTTGAGTAGACAAGTTGTAGACTCTATAAGCCTTACTATTATTGCTGTACCCAACAAAAATTCCCTCTTGGGACTTGGCAGCAAACTTAGTCAAGTAAGACTTTCCATTGTTAAGTATGAAGCACTTACAACCAAAGATCCTGAAGTAGGATAGGTTTGGTTTCCTGCCTTTCACAACCTCATAGGGGGTCTTGTTGAGACTTTTAGTTATGGTAGCCCTATTAATAACATGACATGCAGTATTGACTGCTTCAGCCCAGAAGTATTCTGGTAGTGATGTATCACTTAATAGGGTCCTACCAGCCTCAATCAAGGTTCTATTCTTCCTCTCAGCAATGCCATTTTGCTGAGGTGTTCTTGGTGAAGAAAACTCTTGAAATATCCCAAATTCTTCACATAGTTTTGTCATGCTATCAGACTAAAACTCAGTACCATGGTCACTTCTTATTTTGACCACTGTACTATTTAGTTCATTCTGAATTTGCCTAACAAAGCTATAGAAGACACTGGGTGTTTCAGATTTCTGTCTAAGGAAGAACACCCAGGAAAACTTGAGTAGTCATCTATAACTACAAAGGTATAGACCTTCCTACCCAGGCTGTGAACTGGCATTGGACCAAAGAGATCCATATGCAAGAGGTATAAACACCTCACAACATCTTTGTTTTAATGCTTCTAAAGGTGGATCTTGTCTGCTTGCCCTTTTGACAAGCTGAGCAAATACCATCTTTAATACACTTAACTTGAGGACCATTCCTCACTAACTCTTTGCTAAAGAGTTTGCCAATTGTCTTGTAGTTTAGATGGGCTAGCCTCTTGTGCCATTTGACACAATGAGAGACTTCTCATCAGCTACAAGACACACTTGAGAACCATTGGTCTCACACATAATGTCTAAGCAGTAGACATTCCTCTTTCTATAACCTGTCAAAATGATCTCTTGATCATTTGACCTCATGATATGACAACATTTTTAACAAATGAGATGTCATATCCTACATCACTTAATTGACTTATACTAATTAGGTTGTGTTTCAAACCTTTAACATAAGCTACTTGAGTAATGGTAACTAAGTTACTAGAAATGTTACCAAACCTTTGATGATTCCTTTTCAGAACCACAAAGGTGACTTTGGACCATCCTTGATAGGTGTGTAGTCCTTTAGTAAATCCCTTGTTCCAGTCATATGTCTGGAACATCCACTGTCCAAGTAACATATTGGGGCATGACCACTTGGACTCACCTGCAAAACAGATTAGTGAACTTAGAACCCAAGGAATTCTTGGGTCCTTGGTACTTGTTAGTTTGCATCCTGACAAGGCTACCTGCTGGTCTTCCAACAGGCAGTTTTGCTACTCACTTTGGCACTAGCATTGTGCCAACAGTCCATTGCAAAGTGGCCAACCTTGCCACAGCACCAACACTCAAACTTATTGTACCTTTGCTTAGGTACTGTCTTTACTGTTTTATCTACAGCTGACTTGTCGAGAGTTGGGGCTTTGCCCTTGGACTTGGACTTGGACTGAACAGTCCTTGCAGGTCTAGTAAATCCCAGTCCAGCTTTACTTTGTGAGAACAAATTCATCAATTAAGGGTAGAACTGACTTAGGTTTAGAAAACCTAGCAACTAAGTCCTTCTCCTTCTGAAGATTAATCTCCAGACTCTTGATTTGATCATTCTTAAATGATATAGTTCCCATCTGAATCACAGTATGTGCTTCAGTCTGGTATCTCATTAAGCTTTTGATCAAATAACTTCTCAAAATCAGTTGCAGCATTTTGAGATCAGCAATTTCCTTTGCCTGACTTTTGGCTAGGGACTTGCTCTTCTTATAAGCTTGAAACAGAACTTTATATTCATCTATCAACTGATGAATATCTTATTCAGACTCAGATGCACTCTCATCACTTGATGATGATGAATCTGATTCTGTACTGGCACAAGAAACTGAACTTAAAGTTGAACTTTGTACCTTACTAGGTCCTGGCTGCTCCAGGATTTTGTCACTTTCTGTCAATGCCATTAGCCCTGGCATTGACTGTCCTCTTGTCATATATAGAATTCATAATCTGCATGAACTCTTCTTCTTCCTCCTCAGCAAACAGTCCTATATATGCCTCAGCATGGATAGGGAAAGATCTCTATCGCTATGGAAAAGTGCTTTCTTACTTAGAGTTAGCAAAATAGCACTTCTTGCACTAACCGAGACACCTCTGCCACCAGGAAACT